>OZ010582.1:65943766-66016266 GCA_963932145.1 Acanthosepion lycidas | reverse complement strand
CGGGCTTTTGCGGAAGTGATGAGTGTGGTGTAGTCGCAAAGCAGTGTATAACTCTCCAACTCTCCTCACTTTAAGAGCCAGCTCATAATAAAACACGCTGTTGATAATACCGTGTCAGTAATTTAATGACAAAATGGAAAAAAAATACAGAGTTCGAATTCCAGTCAAATTCATTACATTCACTAACTCGCAAAAAACCTTGGGAAAGGCATGAACCCATCTCTTCTCCACCACACGCAGCTATGAGTTTTTACGCGTTTTATTCCGTAGCAATAGAGAGCTATCCAGTGCAAGATTATCCTGACGGCTATCAAGCAAGTTTTGAATTTAGAGCTTCTTTCCTTTTCCTTGGCTGGTTGCCAACAAGTTATTTGTGCGTAAGTGAATGCAATGAACTCGACTGGAATTAGAAATCTGCTGTCCGATTTTTCATTCTGGGGTGCTATCCATTACACCGCCTGCGAATTCAAACGAAAATACAAATACAAAAATAAAATCTGGTTGCAATTTTACATAGGAAACGTTACCAGGGCCCTGAGTCTTAAATTTAAATTTTCACATCTCATTCAGCCTTTTGTCACCTTTTTCCTGAGGAATTATTGACATTTTTACGGTTTATCAACCCTATGTGAGTTATTTAACGTCGAAGCATTTTTGGGGGTTGTAATAATAATTCTTTTTTTTCTTTTCTTTTGCGAGTTTCATTAATATTTTGGAGATAACAACGATTTTTTCCACATACAAACCCTACTATTTAACCCATATTTGGGGGAGAAGTTATAGATTCATACCATTTTGAGACGCTATGTATTACAACCACCTGCACATCTGGTTATGTGATTGAAAGGCGATATGTTGGATGTAAATTTACAACAGCTGTTTCCTAAATTGGTACACTTACAATGCATTTTTCTCTTTAATAGATCACACGTCCTCTTTGATTAAGGGAGAAAACAATTGATATGGGTGAAAATATATTGAAAGTGCACTAATTTCTGAATCTTCCATGGTAAATTTACGTCCAGGAGCATAAAATATACCCTTCCCTCACAAAATTAGTGATGTTACAATATGAGGCAATGAAAAATAATAAAGATTAAAGATAAAAGCAAAAGCGATAACAAAATTAAAAAAACAAACAAACAAACAACCCCCCCCCCAAAAAAAAAACAACGAAAAAAAAAAAAAAAAACTAAATGAGATCGGCTAAGTCGAACATCCAGAGACACTGGACCTCAAAATTTAAATTTAAATGTATCTTTAACGCTTTTTATATAAATCTGTCACCGTTATTTCAATTTGCCTTTTCACAAGGCTACATTTGTAATTCCAAGTATTGATAGTATTGTGGGCTGCTGGATCATGTAATTTAAATTGTGTGTATTTAGGCAGCATTTTTTCATAAATGTTTCATTAAATAATATAGACAAGTGTTGAAATAGCTAAGGAAAAATTGTACAGTAATTGTCATCTTTGATAATGGCTTATGTAAGCCGAAAGCTTAGATTGGATTAAAAAATATGGATCAATATTGTGATTTTCTTTCTTCGTTTAATGATAATGTTATTAAGCTTATCAGACGATATGAAAATAATTGACATAAAATAATATTATTTAATGAAACATGCATGAATGAAAAAATGCTGCCTAAATACACACACAATATATACACACAATATATATATATATATATATATATATATATATATAT
Source organism: Acanthosepion lycidas (assembly GCA_963932145.1). Classification (NCBI taxonomy): domain Eukaryota; kingdom Metazoa; phylum Mollusca; class Cephalopoda; order Sepiida; family Sepiidae; genus Acanthosepion; species Acanthosepion lycidas. The sequence continues at coordinate 66,014,555 of OZ010582.1, read as the reverse complement.
ATAAAGCCTTTTATATTATATTCTTGCTCTGTATTCTGCATTGACCTCTACCTAGATTTTATCCTCTCGGATATATATATATATATATATATATATATATATATATATATATATATATATATATATATATATATATATATGTATATATGTATATATATATATACATATATATATATATATATGTATATATGTATATATATATACATATATATATATATATATATACATATATATATATATATATATACATATATATATATATATATATATATATATATATATATATATATACATGTATGTATATATATATATATATATATATATATATATATATATATATATATATATATATATATATATATAATATTAGTGGTAAATATACATATATATGCAAAATCCACAGGTGCATATACACACATGTATATTTTTTGAATAAAAAATTCCGAGGGGATAGAATCCAGGTAGAACTCAATGTCCAGGACAGAGTAAGGATATAATAAAAAGGCTTAAACACTAATATTCCAAGGTCATAATTTATTCCATTGGAATCGTAAATACGATCCAATTCATCAGACCTACAAATGTTTAAGCCTTTTTATTATATATATATATATATATATATATATATATATATATATATATATATATATATAAACAGACTTGGGCAATCTTGGACCCTAATGCTCAAAAAAAAAAAAAAAAAAAAAACAGGAATGTCTCAAAAGATGATTCCGTTATAATTTTAATTACCTTCACTCCTCGGTAAAGTTTTTTAAAAAAATATTATCTTAATAAAACCTAAGCATGTAAAAGGGAATTTATGCGTTTTCTTTCTTCTTGAGAATTGCCAACAAAAATAATAAAATCTATTTATTTATTATATTGTTTATTTACACTATTTATTTTGCATATTTTTTATTAGAAGAATTGGCAAAACATTAGCTAATTGCCAAATGGTTTAAACTTTATAAAATCGTAAATCATTAGGATTTGCTTATAATAATTTTTCATATATTTTAATAATTTAGTAAATTTTTACAAATTTAAGAATAAAGTATGATTTTATATTTATTTCTTTATAAAATGGCATTAGTTTTTAGAATGCTGTAAGTATAAAATTATTCTTTTAAATAAACAATCTAATGCATAAATTTTCGTTGTAAATTCTCAAGAACAAAAAAAGTATAAATTAATATTCATCATACGTTTAGGTTTTATTACAATTCCAATCAACGTTTTTTTAAAACAAATATTGCCGAGGAGTGAAGGTAGTTAAAATAAAATAGCGGTGTCAACGGTAAAACCGTCCTTTTAACATTCCGTTTCGTTTTTCCTTTTGTTTTTGATTTTTTTTTTTTTTTTTTTTTGTAGTCACGAAGGTTCAAGATTGCCCAAGTTTGATTAAAAAAGAACCGACATTTTTTATTGTATTTTTATAACGTTCGGACAGTTGTCCTCATCTTTATTTTCATATTCACGATGCATCTATGTAATAAATACTAATGTCCGTGTGTCACTATGTCATATTTTTCAACTTTATTCCTACTGGGGGCGACACTATTTTTCAGACACTTTATTTTTTCAATTTTTAGGTACCACAGGCAGTCTGTACTGTTTTAGTGTAATGGCAATAACATTTAAAAACTGTTTCAATACTACAAATGGAAAAGCAGAATTTAAATTAGAAGTATTTTTATTTTTTTTACAAATTTTCACATTACACAGGCGACAGTATTTTTCGGACATTGCAGAAACAATGCTAATATTTTATGGCAGCACCCTTTTTTCAATGACTTTTATCAGTCTATCTTCATAATGTTCGTACATATTGATAATAACGTCTCTTCGTGTTTCTAGCAGTCTATTTTTAGCATCTTGTATGCACTGCCACAGTTCAGCCTCTCTTGTCGTAAACAAGCTCTGCAAGCATTTCCCATATGTTTTCAATTAAATTTAAGTCTGGACTTCTTGCAGGCCATTCTAGAGTAGATATATTTGCTTCACACATCCAATTTTTCACTGATTTGGCCACATGGATGTTGCAGTTATCTTGCTGCAAAATAAAATTACTTCCCATTTTTTTTCTATGAGTGGTAGGGCTCTCTTTTCCAAAAGTTCTCTGTAGCTCAAGCTATTTTGACGTCCTTTTAACGACTCGAGCCACAAGTTTCCATTCGGAAATACCATACCCCAAACCATGACTCCTCCTCCCATCTGTCTCTTGTTGAGAATAACAGGTTCACCTTTTCTCGACCATGTACACCACCCGTCAGGTCCATCAAACGTTTTTCATCGGTAAATATCACTTTCTTGTAGTCGACATGGTTTGTTACTCATCTTTTGGCGCTTCCCAGCCTTGCCTCCTTGTGTTTTCTGGTTAGTGTAATTCTTTTCTTGATTTTAGCATACTTAAGTCCAATTTCGTGTAGCTTTCTTTGTACAGTTCGAACACTGACGTCAAGTTCACACTTCTCCTTTACTTTCTTCGCTGTCACCTTTTCTCCAGATGATAACAACATCGTAACATTCCTCTTCATTCTTCTTTCTGTTCTCTTGAAAATTGTTTTTTTTTCCGTCCTCTCTTCTTCTTCTTCCGCTCATAGTCTGTACTTAGCATGTATTCAACTGTTGACTTCGGTAGCTTCATCTAAGCGGCGATCATTCGGATGCTGAGCCCGTCTTCTCTCTTCTTTTGGACCAAACTGATGACTTCTTTTGAATGCATTCTTCTTCAGGATTTTAATACGTTTTCGCAGTGAATTGTAAAGATACTCAAATGTAATGGTCAGGGTACAATTTATCTGCAGAAAATTTGCATATTGTAGACGTCCGACGACTAAATCATTAAAAAGCCCGGAGTTTGTGTCATGTCCGAAAAATAGTGTCACCTAAGTTGAAGTAAAAATAAAGAAAACATGAAACCAAAGACAAACCCATCAATCAATATTCATACCATTAATGGACAGTTACTGCTGAACTACCTACTCATCAACACAAAAGCTCTCGGCAGCAAAAACACCTTGAAGCACACTTTTCAGTGTCCCCAAAATAGTGTCGGCCCCCTGTAGAGGCCCAACACGTCATAGCATTTTGGTATCAGGCCGAAAAATAAAGACATTCCAAGCCGGATCTGGACACGGAATCCTGAAATTTTGTATTTCCAAGTTTTCATTAAAGCGATTGTTTTTGGCGGTTTTTACATGATTTTTGCGACATCTTTTTTTTTTTTTTTTTTTTTTTGTGGTACGACCACAATTTTTATAATTTTGGGAATAATAAATTTGGTAATAATCGAAATTAACTGTGAAATCCCGCAAAAGTCACTTATGAAATAATAATATTTGTTTGTACGGAAAGTAAGGACCTACGTACATCAAATTGTATTTAAATTAAGAGGCGGGGAAAGAATTATCGTTGAAATTTTAAAAGGTAAGCTTAAATATTAATGTAATATTTAAATGCAGCGATCAGTTTTGGGTTCTTCTGTAGTTTATTCTTGCTTATCGCATCTACTCCTCCATACCTATTGTAATAAAGGCCCAATCAAGAGGCCTCCGCAGGAGCTAGCTTAAATGCCACCCGACAGTCGGTTGGTGAGTTGGTTCGTTGGTTGTTTGACTCGTTTTCTAGGGATTACCAACCCATTGTAGGATATTTAAATCTAGATAATATTATTAGATCGTAAGATTTTTTTTTTTAGATAATAATGACTCAGTAATACAATTTTTAATAATTAACCCATACCTAAAGGGAGAAAAGGTGGATTCATACCTTTCCCAAGGCGTAAGTAAATATATCGAACCCAACTAGAATTTGAAGTCGGCTCTGCGACTCCAAACCATTATTCATTACACCATCTGCACATCCAAGCTTACAGCACCTGGTATTCCCAAGCGGTCACCCACCTAGGTACTGACCAAGCTCGACGTTGATTACTTCGCTGATCATACGGTAATCGGTGGTTCAACGGGATATGGCTGTAAGCCTCCTTGCATTGGGTGCTGTGTAGTATTTTGTTATTATTCACTACTGTTGGGACTGAGAACAACATGGACCGAACATGAGTGCAACAAGGAAGCTCTAGAGACAATGGAAACAAAAAGGACACTTATTCTTAACATCAGGAAGAGATAGTTGAAATCTCTGGCGTATATAATAAGGGAAGAGGGCTTGGAAAATTTGATACTCACAAGACAAACTGAAGATAAGAAAGACGGTGGAAAGCAACACATAACCTACCTGGCGAGCTTGATTTAATGGATTGCAGAGCCGGCTTTGGGAGCGGTGGCAAAAAGACAAACGTTATCTCTGAAGCGCAACAAAAGACAAGAAAATGTGGAGAGCCATGATTGCAAATGACCTGAAGGGACGTAAATGAAGTAAAAAAAAACAAAACAACAAAAAACCAAAAAACGCAACGAGATACTAAATGTATGTTTATAAGTTCACAAAGGTTAGGTTGAAAAGCGCCCTGTGGTCGTCAGTCGGAGAATTTTCTTCTCTTCCAAGGCCTCATACAGTTAGGATAACATAGGGAAAAAATATGGAACTTGGTTATTCTCGTTCTACCCGATCCGCCATATTCATCTGGACTTGTACAAACTGGGTATTATCGTTTTTTGATCTCTGAAGAGCGCATTAATAGGAAAAACTTTGTCTAATGAAACAAGACTCAAGTGTTCGTCGAAAACAATTTTCACATAAACATCTGCGAAACTTTACTCAAGAGACATCAAAGAGCTGCCTGATAAGTAGCAGCTAGTCATTGAAAATGATGGTAAATATATAATTGAATAATATGTAAAGGTACGCTATATTGAAAGATTAAATTTTATAAGGAAATGCGGAAATGATTTATGACTAAGGAATACATTAAACACACATACGCAAAGTCACTTACAGTGTGTGACGGAAAGAGAATTAGCTGTAATCTTAATGTATTTTATATGATAAAGATAATATAGATTTTATATGATAATAGATTTTATATAATATAATTGTATACAATAATGCAGTTTTTATATAATATAGGCTTATGTGATATAGATTTATATGATAATACAGATTTATGCTTAAATAGATTTATAATATGAATTACATATGACAATATATTTTATATACTAATATAGATTCTATATGACATTTTTATATGATAATATAGGTTTTATATAATGATATATTTTTATATAATGATATATTTTTATATAATATATTTTTATATGATATTTTATATGATATTTTATAAGATAATATAGATTTTATTTCATAATATAGTTTTTATATGATAATATATATTTATGTGATAATATAGATTTATATGATAATATAGATTTTATATGATGATATATTTTATATGATATATTTTTATATGATAATAGATTTTATATGATAATAAATATTTTAATGTATAATAGTGTTATGGGGTCCACCCCTTTTTCATACAAGTGGACTCGACCAGTGTATACTTGTACTGCTGCTGGTGAATGCCCGGGAGTTAGACGGGAGATACATTGATAGAGTGATAGAGTGATACATTGAGGAGGTAAAAGAGGGAGAGTGTGAGGTAACCGCTTTGTAGGAGTCACAGTTGCGAGCACGTAGACTCAGAAGGAAGTCATACTTCGATACTGAATTTCCCAGACTGTATATATATATATATTATTATTGCTACTAAGCGCATTTCTGGATCTACTAACCGTATTACCAATTGTATTATTACGTCAATACATTTATTTGCTATATTTCATTCCTGCGTTTGTTTATTCATTTGAGACCGGATTTCATCTCGGAATCCACAACAAATAGTTTTTATATGATAATGTATATTCATGTGATATTTTAGATTTATATGATAATGTAGATTTTATATGATATTTTTATATGACAATATAGATCTTATGTGATATATTTTTATATAATATAGATTTTATATGATCATATATGTTATGTGATAATATAGATTCTATATGATGATATTGATTTTGTATGGTAATATGGTTTATATGATAATACAGTTTTTATATATTAATACATTTTTATATTATAACATAGATTTTATATGATCATATAGATTTTATAATAATATAATACATTTTATGCGATATTAAAGATTTTATATTCTTTCCTGAGTTCTGTTTTTGTCATGTCTCGCCTTTATTGTTGATATCCGCTTCTGAAATCCTGATTTGTCATATTCATTTTCCGATGTCTCCTTCCGGTTTGAAGAGTCAGAGGGGAAAAAACCCTTGACCGTTGATGACGTGGTGTAATGCTATCAATTTGCCGACGTTTGACAAGATTTGACTGCAGGGCTTTATTCAGTGACATTGTTTTAGTTCGCCTTTTATTCAGCGGAAAGGAGATCCTTCGCGTGAAAAAGGTGAGACAAAAGAAAAAAATATATACGAAAAACTTAAATGGAAAAACCAAAAGAAAACGCTGAAGGTGATAAGGGAAAAAGAAAAAGAAAGAAAGCGGCAAGATTTAAACTGAAAAAAATATGCTGGAAAAAAAATAATCATTAATAATGACAAACAGCAGAACAATGCAAGAGACTTCGCCTGAAATGAAAAAAAATGTCTATTATCAAGTGAAAAATGAATATTTCGTGATATTGAAAATGTGCATAACATGGGAATTAACAGGTTTAGATTTGACGCAAGTTGCTGATTTTTTTTTAAATACAAGTTTACCAGATTGTACTAACAAGTAGTGAATCTATATCTATAATTCTCAAAATGTTTGCGTGTGCGTGTGATAGGATGTTTATGTGTTTCCACAGTTTTCATCTGATTTCGATTAAATTTTTTTTTGTTTGATAAATAATTCTTCAGTGCCGGTTTTGAACTCAAATTGTCTGGAAAAAATTACAACCTTATATATATATAATTATTTATTTAAAAATATGATTCCAACGAGTTCTCATGTTTCAAAACAAGACCCGAAAACTTCAATATAATTATTTGAATTAAATTGAATTAAAGTACCAAGCTCTGTTCCATCTTCCATCTTTTTTGGGGAACCGAGCACTATTTTTTAAAAATAATAACAAAAATATGAAAGAACTTTGGATTATTTACCTAACGACTTCTTTCCTATTTTCTATATATTTTTACACACACACACACACACACACATATATATATATATATATATATATATATATATATATATATATATATATATATATATATATATATGTGTGTGTGTGCGTGTGTTAATCATTTCATCCCAAGTATGGCGGTTTTTGAGTGTGAGAAAATAAGGCTAAAAAAAGATACGTTATTAAGGATAGTTGACAATAAAAGAGCAAGAATTAAGACGAGAAAAGATAACAATTGACATTGCATTTAAATTTTTGAAGATCAAAGTTGACAAGGAAGCAAGAAACCTGAAGAGAGTTCCACAAGCGAGAAATGTGAGAAAAGAAACTGTTAGCATAGAACTTACGGTTACATCTAACCAATTCAACTTATTATGAGACCTGCGCTCCATGAACCATTGTCACCAAATAAGTCTTAATAAACGAAGTTATCGGATTTTTTTCATTATGAATTAAATGGAGGCTGGATCATCATTTAAAGGAAAAAAACACAAGTGTGAAATTAATGGTAGGGGTAGTTTAATAAGCTCGGGTACGGTATAAAATTCCCTAAAAAAAGAAATAAAGAAACAAGTACATCTGCCCGTCCCCACACATCTATAGGGTATAATGTTTTCTTGATGAATTTGATGTACAGGTAGTGAAGCACTTATCGGCGCCGAAAGTCGGTTTAGAGTGTCGAGTTCAAATTCCAGCCGCAGAAAATTTCATTGGAAAGGAATTAATTCACATGACCTTGTCACGTGTTAATAGAATTGCAGATCGAGTTATCTAGCTTTGGTTGGCAGTCTAGAAGAAGGACAACTCTGATTTTGAAATCAGTTTTTCGTGGGTTAGCAAAACCATTCCGTAACGATCTACTAAATCTGGAAACCACAACAGCAAGACCTACTGTGGCGCTATGCTACACTGGGTATTGGGTTTATAGGATTATGATGCAATGCATTATATATTTCTAGAGTCTGGAATTTATAGTGTATGGAATGAGTTAGTGTCTGGAATTAAGATGCAATGTATTTATATATTTCTAGAGTCTGGATTCTATATTCTATTTTAAACACATATTCTCGACCGGGAAAACAGAAGGACATACCTAAAAATATATATGCATCGTTTACTTTGAACACATTTTGAAAAATTGGAAGAGGAATTACCTTAAATTCAATGAAGAAAATCATGGAGAATGTATAAATAAATTTCGAGAAAAGCACGAAAATTGCAAAAAAAAAAAAAAATAAAATAAATAAATAAAAATAAAAAAAATGGGTAGCAGCATAAAAATAACAGCTTTTTTACAAATGTCGCACAATTTTATTCTTTCTTTTATTCTGAGAAACGCTAGATTAACGGAAAAAGTATTTACGATTTCTTCTTTAAGCACACGCATAAATACACACACATACATACATACATACATACATACACACACACACATACATACACACACACACCTACACACACACACACATACATACACACACACACCTACACACACAAGTATATATTTCTTTAGTTTTTGATCTGATGAAGGCGAAACGCGAAATCTAGTTTCAATGAAACGGTTTTCCATTTGTCACATTCTTGAGACTGTGTCTTGGAATTATGTATCCTATTTTATATAAATAAACTAGCAGTGGAGCCCGGCGTTGTCCGGGGATGTAACAGTAAGAGATAGATCAAGTATCGACCATCATAAAGACTGAAAAATAAAATTGACAAAGATTATTGTTTAAAGTTGACGTGTCCGTATTAAGACATGCGTGTCCGCATGTCTTAATTAGTTTTTTTGTTTTTTTTACGAATTGGTCAAACCCAAACTCAAACAAAAACATTGTTTTCAATCGTTATTAGTCTACCGATTGAATAGAATTTTTCAATTTTAATATAAACAATTGTCTTCTAAATGGAATTTTTAAAGCATTCTGAATGTAAAAATAAAGAAAAAAAAGTGTGCAAGACAATAAGAAACACTACCTGCTAAAAAAAGTGAAGTTTTGTTGAAATCGGTTGAAAAATGCGGGAAATCCGATCCCATATATAAACGAACACACACACACACACACACACAATCTGGGTTTTATAATAAGTATAACTCGATATGAGTTGTCCCCCTTTCATTCTCGTGATGCCTCTTAATCGTGATTTCAAATTGATTTCGTGCAAAAACAATTGTGTTTTTCCAATTTTTGGCGCTGTTAGAACCACCGCAAGGTAATTTTACGTAGTCCTTCGAAGTTTTGTTGAAATCGGTTGAAAAGTGTAGGAAATCCGATCCAATATATAAACGTACAGACACACACAAACAATCTGTGTTTTATAATAAGTAAGATGTAAGTTAAATTTATTTAACTATTATCTGTCTTAACTATAACTTACCACTTTCATTTTATAACGACTGCAGCCCAAATTTTCGGGTCCCCACCACCCAAAATGAAAAATACTTTTTGTTTTTCTTTGTTTCTGAATGTTCCGTCACTTATGAAATGTTCAAGGAATCAAAAAAAGAAATGAAAATCTACAGATGCCGCGACAGAAAAAAAAAAGAATGGAATTCTCGGGCTTAGTACAATGGTTGCAGCAAACAAAAGCCTGAGTCACGTTACGATGTCGTGAACCTCCTTGCCTTTTTTTTTAATCGATATCACCCCATGCAAGGCAAGGTAGCAAAGCCCCTAAGAAACAAAAGGTTACAGGGTGTGTGGTAGAATTAGTAACAGAATTATACTTATTATAAAACCCAGACAAACACATTCATACGTACCATTCTTACTACAATCACCATAATACCTCTTTGTCTCTATGAAAATACTAACTAGTCCTCATATTTGCAATTCATTGTCTGGTGGAGAATAAAACAACATTTTTTTAGATTTTATCAAGGAGTTCAAGGTAAATAGCATTGGAATATATTTGGCAGCACTATTATAAGCATGGACAAATGGTAAACTTATAGATATGTAAGTTATATTCTTGAGAGAAAAACTGTCTCGCACGACACAATGAACTGACTTGCTTAGCAGCTGACTCAGCAATGGATTCAATATACTATTTCAGACCATTCACCCTTGAATGTAGCACCTACGGAACTTTTGACGACGATGTTTAGCGCTAAATCTGGTGTGTATGGAGGTCCTGGAAATATTTCCTATCTTATTTTTCTTGAGTATATTTTGCTGGAGAATAGTACCTTTTCTTTTTACCAAAGCAAGACAAGTTGCTGACAGTAAACGTCTTTACATTGAGCTGCAGGGGCTTGGTGCTTGGTGATGCCCGGGGCCAACTCCTTGATTGCATTACCCTAAAACTCAAATAGGGTTATAGCTTGTACTGATAAATATTCGACAGGAAGCCTTGTTAAATATGTAAAACCAGATGAAACATGAAAAAAAAAAAACACTTTATTCAAATTAAATATAAACTAAATTTTTATTTAAATCTTTGATGTGATGCCCTCCTGATATGGATGACCGGGACTATCGCACACTCTGTCCCACTTCTGCGCGCTACTGCGTCTGTAGTAATGCTCCTTCCATGTTCCAATCAATCGTAATGGCTAACAATATTCAAATTCCACCAGACACAAAGCAACGACTTCAGTGTATTTTGAGATAGCCACTTTTTGCATTTTCTTTTGAAATGCAAAACCCATTTTTCATCACCTGCAGCAACGCGATTTGAAAATAAAAGTTATCATAGACTGCTGCAGATGTAACGTTGTATTCGATTCTCTTGCGAAAGCACATTAGGAACCAAAATTAATTCTTGTAAAGAATTCGCTTGAAATGTTCGTGGACAGTTGAATATATATATATATATATATATATATATATATATATATATATATATATATATATATATATATATTTGTACCAAATTTCTTGCGCTTTGAATTTCACCCAATTCAATAGGCTTCTTCAAATTTATTCCCACATGTTTTTAAGTTATGTCAGAAGGTCCATCTTTAAAGCTTTTAAACAAATCATTATATTCAAACCATCACTGTGTTCGGATACAATATTCATTTTTTTTTTTTAAAGAAAGAGACTATTTTGCATGTCTCAGTAAAATAGACAAACACGCTTTTAAGCTTATTTGATCGACCTCGGTAAAATAGTCCCCCAAGCAATTTTGCTGGTAAATATTTTTATTATTCTGAAGGTTGGTAATGTTAAAAATAATATCCCACAGATTTAATACAGAAGTTCATTTATTTTAACCATCAATTGTTAAGACAATTTAAAATCTTTTCCACCAGCAACTGTTAAAACACAAGTTAAAATCATTTAGTCATCAACAATTATTCAAAGAAATATAGAAGTCTCTGGATATTTTAAGCACTTCAGGCATAACAGTCTCTGCAAATCCCAATTTTGTCCTTTGGCAGGGTTCTCTTGCCAATACACTTCAGATGTACCCATTGAAGAGAACATCACAGATCACAGAATCCATGTTGTCCAAGTCCTGCCTACACAGCTCACACAACCACTGTTTGTTGGCAAAATAGACTGGGGTTTATTTTACCGAGACCGGCAATATAAGCTTAAATGTATATTTACCTATTTTACCGGGACCGGCAAAATAGCCTATTCGTTTTTTAAATGTCTCTGTAGCAGTAAAACTTGACACCTTGCGTAGGACAGCTGTTGTAGACCGATTTTAAGCCTGCATCGCTAAAATCATCCTTTGTCGCAGTATATAAAGTTGCTTTCTCGGTTCGAGTAAAAACAGACCACTTGAGATCTCGATCGATGGTTCTAGATTCAGTGCCATAAATCTGGTTTCGTTTTCGTAGACCTTGACCAAAAGCCCGGTTAAGTAGACGACATTATTGTCCGAGAAATGTCATAAATTACTTTTAAGGAATGACATTGAGGGCGACTTGAACATTTTATACATAAATAAGTAGTAATATAATTCTAAGTGTTTCTTCCTCTCGCGTGTTCCCCACAAAGACAAACATTCCATTTCTTTCTCTCTTTCCCTCTCTTTATCCCTCTCTCTATCTCCCACCATCTATCTAAGCCATTCTTCAATTGGTTTCATTTACTTATTGAATCCATTGCTAGGTCAGCTGTTAAGAAAGTCGGTTTACTGTGTCGTGCAAGACAATTTTTCTCTATCTTGCATATCTATAAGTCTACCATTCGTCCATGTTTAGAATATTGCTGCCATATATATTCCAGCGCCCCTGTTATTAAACAAGATCTCTTTGATAAGAATCAATGAAAAATCAGCAATATTATTGGTCTTGATCTGGCGGCTCGGCTTCGGTCACTTACCCACCGCCGTAAGTATGCCTCTCTGCGCCTTTTAAATAAATACTTTCATAATAATTGTTCCGATGAGCTCTTCGCTATGGTAGCTAGACTGTGTGAATTTAAGCGCAGTACTAGAATGGTGTCGATATCTCATCAACTTACAGTTCGGCTGGCTAAATGTAGCCGTAAATTCTATGCTAACAGTTTCTTTTCTCACGCTTCTCGCTTCCGTCTCCATGCTTTCCAACCAACTTTAATCCGCAAAAATTTAAATACAATGTCAATCGCTATATCCTGTCCTCCTGATTACTCTTTTCTCTATCTCCTCATTATTAATGTTTCTATATATAATTCTCCAAGACCCTGTAACCTCTTACTTGTTATTGGCTGCACTGCCTAGCATGTGGTGATACCGATTTAAAAAAAAACAAAGTAAAAAAAAAAACGTTATGGTTATTAGATATGGCAGAGGTGCGTTCAAATTTGCAGGCCCGGGCAAAATGACTTGGCCGCAATTTGTTGTATACGCACGTCAACACATTCATTTACTGCGTTGTTATAGCATTATTTCCCGGTTATGCTTGTCGACTTAAAAATAAGATTTAAATTTAAATTTAGTGGAAATAAATTACGATAGTAAAGACTAAGCTAAACAACATTCCACAACACAATATAACAAAAGATATGCCACAAAACAGGTCTTATATATGTCAATGCTGATTTGAAAATAGTCCAAATTAGTTTATAACACAAACACTAGAGTTTGGTATTTCATAGTGTCTTGAAAATATATATATCTCAACCGCAGTCAATGTCAGTTTCAGAAAAAAAAAAAAAAAAGAAACATATAAGTCTCTTGTAAATTATATTTGATGACATAGTAATTGTATGTAATTGCAAAGTGTGTAATAGTATTAGGTTGGTGCAAAAATAATGACGTAATAATGTCGTTTTTTGACGATAAAAAATAAGTCTAAAAAACGATATTATTACGTCATTATTTTTGCACCAACCTAATATTTGTGAGCGGAAAAAGAATGCTCTAACCACTTTCAAGATTCTCTCAAAGTTACTTTCATTTTTTTCTCTTTCTTTCTTGCTTCCTTTCTCACTGAAACCAATTAGTATCTTTTCCTCTCTTTCCATGTGATCAAAACGGAATAGTCCAAAATTTATCAAGTATTGGGAGGGCGTAACGCTCACTGAAAGGTAGCCAGGTATACCCCAAGTTATCAAAAGGTAACCAGATACGCCCCAAGTTAACAAAAGGTAAACAGGTACTCCCCAAGTTAACAAAATGTAACCCGGTATACCCAAGATAACAAAAGAGTAATTTATGAATTGATTTTGTATTTAAAAATATTTACATTTAAAAAAATTAGAGGCTTCCATATCTAACTCATGGTACCTTTGGGTATTTTAAACTGGATGCTAATTTCCAATTTCGTCACTAATTTTCCCTTATTCAAATTTAAAGTGTGCCCTAGAGGTTTATTCATTCTACAAGTGCGCCCTGAATTTAAAAAATATTGAGAAGCACTGCTTTATACGGTTTTATACTTGAGACCATAGTAAAATATAGGCTGTGTTTATACTTGATTGTATAGGAAAATATTCGAGTTTATACATGAGACTATAGATTAAAATAAGCCTGGTTCATACTTGGGCACATTAATAAATATTTGTCCACTTTATTCTTGAGTCTATGGGGAAGCTTAGATCGGTTATTTAGCTGAGTCTATAATTAAACATAGATCGAGTTTATACTTTAGTCTATAGATAAGCATTGGTAAGCATTTACCTATATAATCATAGACTTGATTATATAGGTAAATGGAGGTACGTGGAGTAATGAATTGCAGTTCGGGATTGAGTACCGAGTCGAATTCATTACATTCATGTGCTAATAACACTGGCAAATGTATGAATCCATCTCTTCTCTCCACCAGCTATGTGTAAATAGCAGGACAGGCTGGGGCCTATGTGGCGCCTCTACGACCCTAATAAGTTTCGGAAGTCGGGACCATGGTATAGGTAAATGGTGTTATTCATGAGTCTATTGGTTAGAAGATTTGGGATTTAGACTCGTGTCTATAGGTAAACATTGGTCGGGTTTATACTTGAGTCTATACGTAACTATTGTTCGACTTTAAAATTAAGTCTATAGGTAAACATTGGATGTGTATTTGAGTCTCCAATTAAACATTGATCGAATTTATTCTTAGGCCTCTAAGTAAACATTGGCCTGGATTTAATTGATTCTGTAAGCAGGTACTGGTAGTGTTTATAAATGTGTCTTTAAGTAAACATTGTCATGTAAGTAAATATATCTCGTGTTAATAGTTCAGTAAACAAAGTCTGGTTTATACTAGAGTCTAAAAGTAAAAATTGATCGAACTTTTTATTAGTGATCATGATCTTAATAACATTAAACGTACAAATAACAGATTTTTGATAGCAGACACAAAAAGGAAACAACAATAACACCTGCAGAATGTAGTAAGAGAAAGCAAGAAGAAAGGAATAAACATCGATTGTAAATATCGTCCTGGATATGACGATAAACTACATCCGGCAGCAAGGCCTCTGATTAAGAAATTTTGAGGAGCGTGGAACCACCTCTTAATTGCTATTGTTCCCAGGTACACCCTGAACCGGGGGTAGTAGCACCTGTTAGGGTCCCAGCTATGGGCAAATAGTTAATTCCCAAACTGGAGTCAAAACACTATGAAAGTATAAAAATACATTTTTATAGTAAAAATACCAATAATACATTTTCATAGTAAAAAAATGTAATTACCAGCAATATATTTTTGAAAAAAATTACCAGCAATATACTTTTGAAAAAAAAATTACCAGCAATATATTTTTGAAAAAAAAATTACCGACAATATATCTTTGGAAAAAAATATTACCAGCAATACATTAAAAATATTACGAGCAGTACATTAAAAAAATATTACCAACAATTCATTTTTGAAAAAATAATACAGCAATTCATTACTGAAAAAAAATTATCAGCCATACATAAAACAATATTACCTACAATAAGTTTTTTTTTAAATATTACAAACCATACATTTCTGAAAAAAAATATTACCAGCAATACATTTTTGCAAAAAAAAAGAAGTATTACCGGCAATTCATTTTTGCAAAAAAATATTACCAAAAATAAATTTAAAAATATATTACCAGCAATAAATTTAATATATATATATATATATATATATATATATATATATATATATATATATATATATATATATTAGGTCATCCCATAAGTTCTGTCTGAATTTTAACTTTTTGTTAAAATGAACGAAATTTAAAGAGTATTTTATAATGTCTAATGGAGCTGAACATTATTTTTATGTTTAGATGCATTTAAACTGATCAAATTTTATTACAGAGAACAATAAAATTAAATTTTGTTTGATTAAAACCCTGCTAACATGGAAGTACCCAAGAATCATTTGAGACACATAATGCTTTATGAGTTCAAGAAAGGAAACTCAGCAGCCGAAGCGGCTAGAAACATTCACTCAGTTTATGGAGAGGAATGTGTGAATGAAAGAACTTGCAGAAGATGGTTTGCAAAATTCAGAGGTGAAGATTTCACCCTTGAAGATGAAGATCAAACCGGACGTCCAGATGAGTTTGATGAAAAGCTTCTTGAAGCAGCCCTTGAAGAAAATCCTGCTTTATCAGTTGTGGAATTGGCAGTGATTCTCAGTTCAAACCATACAACTGTTCATCGTAATATTCAACAAGTTTAGGAACTTTTCCAAGTTCCTAAACTTGGAAGATGGATGCCTGATGAATTGTCTGAAAAAAACCTCAAATCCCGAGTTGACATCTGCTCTTCTCTCCATTCTCGCCAACTTGTTTCACATTTTTTCGATAGACTTGTGACTGGCGACGAAAAATGGATCTTTTATCGAAATGTTAAGCGTCGTAGACAGTGGCTTGGTAAAGGGGAAGGACCCCAGCCAGAACCGAGAAGGGAACTTCATGGGCAAAAGGTTCTTCTTTCAATCTGGTGGGATCGCCAAGAATAATCCACTTTGAATTCTTACCACCTAATGCAACAATTAATGCTCAAATATACTGTCACCAATTGGAGCGTTTGAACCAAGCTTTGAAGAAAAAAAGACCTGCTCTAGTAAATCGAAAAGGGGTGATGTTTCATCAGGACAATGCGCGACCCCACAGCAAGAATCACGTCACAAAAGATCGAAGAACTTGGTTGGGAGAAAATTTCTCACCCACCTTATTCTCCCGATTTTGCTCATTCAGTCTACCATTTGTTTCGTAGCTTACAGAATCATTTGGAAGAAACAGCTTTTGTAACACAGGAAGAGGTTAAAACTGACATTTGTGAGTTCTTCGAATCAAAGCCAAAAGAATTTTACAGTAATGGAATTAGTAAGCTTGTTAATAGATGGAAGGAAGTCATAGATAATCAGGGAAAATACATTGTTGATTGAATCTGTAATTAAATGTAACATTTGGTCACTCGTTTTCTTTATTCAAAATTCGGACAGAACTTATGGGATGACCTGATATATATATATATATATATATATATATATATATATATATATATATATATATTACCAGCAATAAATTAAAAAAATATATTACCAGCAATACATTTTTAAAAATACCAGAAATACATTTTTGTAAATAAACAAAACTATTGTCAGAGGTAATAAATTACTAATTCCTCCAAGAAAATTAAATTTCGACATTAAAGTTTATATGCCGCTAAAAAAACAAAAACTCAACTGTAAGAATATAGAATGTACAGTTGTAAGCAAAAAGAAGGTTGCAAGTTGTGAACTAGAAATTGGAGATATCAGAATCAAGTACAGAAATTTAAATATCTGGGAAGTGCTTTAGCAGAAATGCGACACCGAAATCCGAGGACACATTGGGATACGGAAAGAAGCCTTCTAAAAGCTAAGCAAAGTATTAAGAAATAGGAAAAAAAATGTAAGAAACAAAAAAAAGTTTACTGCTCTGTTATGTTTTTAATCGTTTCACCCGAGCAAGACGACAAAGCCACTAAGCTGCAGGCGATCTCAAGGAATAAAATAGAACGAGAAAACATTAGTGATGACAAATGAGGAAAAGGACGCTAGAGGAACAGAAATCAAGAAGACAGAAGATGGCGATAGACGCTGCATTTTAATTTTTGAAAACTGAAGGTGGCAGGGAAGCAAGAAATCGAAAATGATTTCAACAGGCGAGAAAAGAAACTGTTAGCGTAGAAGTGGCGGTTGCATCTAGCTAGTTCGACAGTAAAATAGTGAGTCCTAGTTGCCAACCTAATAACACGCTTAAATTCATGCAGCTGAGAGCACGAAGGAAAACGGCTCATTAGAACAGTTGCCAAGAAAGTATTTGTAGAAAAGACAGAAAGAAACCACGTCATGTCGGTGAGAAAGTCGTGATGCCTGGTCAGGATCGATTACATTACAGTCCCTTCTATGGATTTTGTCAAGAATCTCGATATATATAGCAAGATCTACCGACTAGATATGGATATGGAAGCAGTATTCAATTCACGGACAAATAATAGATTTATAAATGTGCAAGATGAATTCTAACGAGAAATATTTTCTGGCACGGTACAGTGAACCAACTTTCCTTACAGTAGACGTAGCAATTGATTCGATATAGTCGCTCCATTTAATGTTAGCGGAAAATATATTACCCAAGAAGGCGCAAAGTGTTGACCTGGAGTTTAGCGTCAGCCATGATGATGACAGCCAGAAAAAGATCTTCTGTGGTGATTAAATGAAAGCAGGTTTGTTTTGGAGGCGTTAAAAATTACAAACCATTCCTTGCCCCAGTTAACGACTTATTGGAGGTGCTTTTCGTGAGCAATTTCTGTACGTGTCTATTTTCTTTTAATAATAAAATGAGGTCTCTGAATAAGGAAGGTGAATGTGTTTAAAATATGATACGCATTTCCACGCATTTATTCTATGTGCCGTGTATCAAATTTTCCAAGCCCTCTTTCCTCATTTTGTGCCCCAGAAATATCAACTGTCTCTTCCTGATGTTGAGTATAAGTGTTCTTTTTGTTGACATTGTACCCAGAACTTCGTCGTTGCTCACATGTTCGCCACGCATTTATTCTATGTGCCGTGTACCTTCAGAATGTAGATCAAGGCTCTCCACAACTTCCTGTAGCTCTTAATAAATGCCTTTTTATTATTTCTTTTAAACTTTGTTCCATAATCCATTTACCTAAGCTCACGTATGCGCTGATTCCCTCTTGCCTACAATCTGCCCTGTGAGTATCAAATTTTCCAAGCCCTCCTTCCTCATTTTGTGCCTCAGAAATATCAACTGTCTCTTCCTGATGTTGAGTATAAGTGTTCTTTTTGTTGCCATTGTACCTATAACTTCGTTGTTGCTCACATGTTCGGTTCATGGTACCCTCAGCATCCGTCTGTAAAACCAGATTTCTATTGCTTCCAATCGCTACTTCAACAGTGATGAGATTGTCCAGCATTTAATGCCATACAGGAGGGCTGATATTACATAACAATTCAGTACTCTTTTCTTTATTCCGAACGAAATTCCTCTCTTTCTCTGCTTAGCTTTTGGAATGTATCTTTGGCTATACCAAGGTGAATTCGGATTTCACTGTCACACTTTCCGTCCTCTGTCAAAACACCTCGCAGGTATTTAATTTTTTGTACTGGTTTGATTTTGTCATCTCCATTTTATAATTTGCATTTGGGTTGTCCTTTTGCTCACAACCATGCATTCCATCTTCTTGAAATTAGGGTTTAGTCCTTTCTTCGCGCTTTCCTTAACTAACCTTTGTAGGATTTTCTTGTAGTTTCCTTTTCCGTATCTACCGTGGTACTTCTCTTGATGAAAAGTTTCATATAGTGTGTTATGAGTCGTGTCCTACTCGTCTAATTGCAATAGTTGAGGTATTTCCTGGTCGACAGTCCTCCAGAGCCGTGCACCGTAAATGAGATTTTATTGCTGATATTTACCAGCATATTTCTTACATTGAAGCCATTTTAGTGCTTCTGGCTTAATGGATATTAAATATTTTACATATTACTAACTAATTTACACATTTAGCTTTATTGAATTGAATGCCAACTCGTTTCATCTGCTAACCCTCGTGCTATAGATTACTATTGTCGTTAATGTATTTTTCAGACCTTTTAATAAGGTTAACATTGTCGCTATGGATATGTATAAATTCAAAGTACGCTTAAAATATTATTAATAACTTAATTTCTTTTGTTGAAATTCGCCAGAAACAAGTTCCACAAAAGTAGTAAAAAGAGCTGAATGAAACAGATGCAAAAAGTAGTTAAAAGAGCTGAATGAAACAGATGCAAAAAGTTGCAAAAAGAGTTGAATGAAACAGATGCAAAAAGTTGCAAAAAAAGCTGAATGAAACAGATGCAAGAAGTAGTTAAAAGATCTGAATAAAACAGATGCAAAAATAGCAAAAAGAGTTGAATGAAACAGATGCAAAAAGTAGTTAAAAGAGCTGAATGAAACAGATGCAAAAATTAGTTAAAAGAGTTGAATGAAACAGATGCCAGAAGTAGTTAAAAGATCTGAATAAAACAGATGCAAAAAGTAGCAAAACGAGTTGAATGAAACAGATGCAAAAAGAGCTGAATGAAACCGATGCAAAAAGTAGTTAAAAGAGATGAATGAAACAGATGCAAAAAGCAGTAAAAAGAGTTAAATGAAACATGCAAAAAAAAGTTGTAAAACAAATACATAAAATAAACGCCAAAATTGGTAAACAAAAAGCTGAATAAAAGAGATACAAAAATAAACAGATTTCAAAGAAATAGTAAAAAATTTTACTGTTACACATAATAGCAACTTTTTATATTTATATATATATTGTTTATGGTTTATTTTGGATTAAAATAATAAAAATGTAAACAATTACGTAATTAATAATAAAATTTAAAGTACTATAAAAATTTAATAAAGGAAATAACTTTAACATTTCATAACTGTTGTAACCTAGGGAAGGTTACTGAATAGAATAATCACACGAAAGTCGGTAATGAACGATAATACTCAGGACAAGAACAACATATATAAGATTCTCCATCGGCGCGTAGAACATGGAGTTAACTGCTAGAAGTGAGTCAAATGAATTCTGTAGAAGTCAAGTGACTTACCTGCCAACATGGCTGCCTCCTTCTGTTTCCTTGTAAAGGCAAGCCAGCTGATTTTACCTTATTTTATAGGAGAGTGCCTAATACACCAGTTGTGTTGGTCCATTTTGCTAGAATGGACCTTCCCAATACATTTGCATGAGGGGTCTTTATTCACCTATATATTTCTCCATAAATGACTCAAGTCAGTTTGGCTTTGGCTACATTTGCCTACTTGTGTGCTAAACCACTGGCAAACTAGCTAATATTCAACAAATTCCATAATGAATTTCCAACTGCAGGATATCTACCAACCGCCCCGAATTTAATGTGTGATATCTGAGCCTGTAGGCTCGGCCAAAAATTCCCCGTAGACCCTGTATTAAACGGGGTCGCGTAGCTGTTTCCTGAGACAAGACACTGCCCTTCAACATAGGATTAGCCGGGTTTCGAAACTAGCTAGAGGCAACCGGACATCTAGCCACACTGATGAGCTCTGATACAGCGAAACAGTCTGTCTGTGGATGACAATATATATATATATATATATATATATATATATATATATATATATATATATATATATATATATATATTCTAAAAACAACAGCCAATGCGTTAATGCGAAGATTTTCAGTAAAATGAATAGAGCACTTCGGTTGTTTGGCGTTTTTTTACATTTGTAAAAAAAAATACGCTAGATTTGGCTGACTCATTCTGACGAGTGAAGATAGCTCAGTGGTAGAGACTCTGACTGATACCAAATCGATTGTGTTTCAATTCGGGCTTGAGGCATTGAGTTGTTCAGTCGCACCGAAGAGCTGTGATACAGCGAAACAGTACTGTCTAACAGTGCTAATGACATGTATATATATATATATATATATATATATATATATATATATATATATATAGGTAATAATCCGTTGGTATATAATCCAAGTGAATCCTAATAATATAAGACATTAAAACTGATCTGCAAAAAGAGGTCAATGTATTTATTATAACACAGCATATAAATTACATAAAATGGAAATCCAAGATTACCTCATTCGAATAACTATTTCGTCCCACAAGACTTACTTATAGTAAGTAAGCACTTGCTGTATTTCAAAACTAATTTGAATTGACTGGAAGAAGTTTTTGTTTTGAAGTGAAAAAAGATGATTTTAGCACTATTTTTAGACATCCATCATCGCAATATAGTTCTAATTATTAGAACATCTTTAAAAAAATAAAATACACTGAAACTTTATTTGAGGAATATTAGCTGATTTAAATTTTAATTAATCAAATTTGAAGCAAATATAGCATACTTTACATTATTGCATAAATGTATTTTTTAGCACGGCGGTAGGTGTTTATTTAAGGCTGACAGCTTGATTGACAGACGGAAGTTTATCAAAGTTTTTCTAAAGTGGATATATAGTGCAAAAATTACTTGGCGAATATAATGTGAGTGCCTTTTTATATAATATTTAATTGCTCAGTAATCTTAAAATTTAGGGAAATACACTCCGTAATCTAATGTTTTATTGAGTTTTATGTCTTGCAAAAACATTCCTGCCCACATTGCCAATTTAGAAGTATATTAGTCGAAAATACCAGTATACTTCAGCAAGAACGTAACTGAAACTGTCTTTATTTAAAAATTAAACACATAACAAAATTAATTATGAATATAGTACAAATGTTCTGAAATGCTTATGGTACATAGTTTTTGAGAAATATCTACGTTAAAACTAAACAGTTTATTTTTAAAACAAGCAAACTATAACCTACCACAGGAACTCAATTTTTAACTAAGTTACGTCCCCTATATCCCCTTTTCACTAAAGAAAATTTTTTTAAAAATCACCGTTTGTGACCTTGCGCATGACCGGAATCGTTAACCGCTTAACTACAAAGACAAAAATTTATTTCTAACACACAACTAATTGTCCTAGCCATCATTACAACCATGGTACCTTCCTTGCATACTATAATCATGAAACTACAAAGCTTATACGTGATTACGAAAGGATCTTATTAAAAATAAACAAACACAGCATGTCTAAATTGTTTATTTCGACATGTTTAAATGAAACTATGCTGCCAATATATATATATATATATATATATATATATATATATATATATATATATATATATATATAAAGATGAACGTCCGCGTGTCTATCTGTACTATGAGAAGAAAAACTATATCATCGATCTTCATTGAATTTGGAACATAAATAGTAGACATAAATGGAGTGTCGTGAGCTACGTTTGTTTTATTTCTGAGCAGAGCAAAGGCAGCAGAACCTCCCCGCCCGCATTGAAAATAAAAGTACATCTATAGGAAGAAAGTCTATTTCACCTATATTCATTAAATTTGGAACATAGATAGTAGACATAAAATGAATTATCATGAGCTATATTTGATTTAATTTGAGTGGGACAAAGGGGGACAGCACCCCCCCCGCACACACACACTTAGAATAAATGTGCCCATAGATTCATAGACCCATGGATAGATTTTTATGAAATTTGGAACATAGATTTACGGCATGAGAATGGATGTAATATGCTATGTATAAGTATATATTATTTTGATCGACGGTGATCCCTGGGGTCACAAATCCCCTTTCAATTTTTTCCTTCGATTTAAAGGAAATTTAAACTTAGGTAAACGACCTGAAACGATGCCTATTCCCACAACATCAGCCAATTTCAATAATATCAAGATACCTTAATGGGGGCTAAACCCCACTATACTGAACATTTTGGAAGCCCACAACATGAGTATTTGAACCTCTATTATCACGGGGTTTTTACCATAGAGCTATATGCCACCTTGATATATTTTGTTGCCAACTCTCAAAGTACTTATACATAGTCCGAAGGGGAGAAGCGTGGGCTTAGGCCCCTAAAAATCTAAACAACACAACGACTGGATACATCCTTATGAAATTTGAAAGAGATTCTATGTATGGCACTTAATAACACAGTCTATACATATAACAATATTTAACATGGCGTACGGACGAAAAGATTTAAAACGGACGAAAATGATTAAAAGAAAACGATTTTAAATTTTTGTCAGAAAGAGAATTATTTTCCCAGGATATGGGGGAATAGATGTATGAATTTTGTTGAGAAAAAGTTACACAACGTGACTTTGTTAGATACAGCGAACAGGTGCAGGGTCAGTGGCCTGAGCTTAAGGTCGGCTGTTGAAAGATGTCCGGCTTGACTACGTGCTGAGAAATTTGGTCCGACAAAAGTAAAAGAAAAATTATAATTGTAAACAGAATGAAGGCAGGATATGACGTCAGAAAAGCTGACATCCTATAATGCCTCCTCTCGAAAGCGGATGGGCTCTCCCAAAATTGGAAATGTGAAATAGAAAACGAAAGAAAACGACTGGTTGAATTTTGGAAGATTTGCATAAAACCCACATATTCCCCCGCACCACGCCAGTTAAAAGGAACACCCATAAATACAAGTGCCCACTCAGAGACACCAAAACAACATTTTGACCACCACAGACAAGTTTTTTGACGATTGAGAAGGCACGGATTGAAGTTGAAACTGCCATAGTGCCAAGATTTAAGAAATGAAACCAAGTACCTAGGCTTTTTAGTGAATGATGAAGGAATTAAGCCTGCCATGGATAAAGTAAAGGTGATACAAGAAATGCCTGAACCAAAGACAGTGAGACAGGTGCGAGGCTTTATAGGGGCAATAAGATATTACAGGCGTTTTATCTCAGCATTTTCTAGGATAGCAACTCCCCTGATAGCCTTTACGAAAAAGTACGCGAGATTTAAATGGACAGGAGACTGTCAAAAGGCCTTCGATATCTTGAAAGAACAACAAACTGCTGTTCCCTTGCTGATTTACCCAGATCTCAGCAAACCAATAATACTATACACGGACGCGATGTATAGGAGCAGTCCTTATTCAGCCATGTCCTGATAAGGATGGTCCAGTGCCTAGTATACCAGAGGAAGTACCGATATACTTCCTGTCCCATAAGCTCTCAGAGACACAGCAGAGATGGCCAGTGATAGAAAGGGAGACGTACGCTATCATGTATGCCCTCCAAAAACTGGATTATTATTTAAATGGAGTTGTGTTTACCATAAAGACTGACCATAAGCCTCTCCAGTATTTACTGGAAACAGATTGGGCGAACAAGAAGATAGAGCAGCAGGCGCTGAAATTAAGTGGGTACAACTGTAAGATAGAGTATCTGGCAGAGAAGGATAACACTTGTGCAGATTTACTCTCTAGAATACCCATAAAGTTAGAAGAGGAATTTGTGAGAGTAGAGCCGGGGGTAGACGACAGAACATATCAAATAGGGGTAATCAACTCCCATAGGTTGAAGGATCGTCCTGTGTTAGAGACAGATGAGGAGAAAAATATACAAGTAATAACTGACCCCCCAATGGATAGAACAGGTTGAAAAGGAGCAGGTAGACAAAGAAATAGCTACCATCAGAGAAAAAGTGGAGGCAGGAGAAACCTCCAAGTATACGACACATGAAGGGAAGCTGTATTATCTTTCATTAATAGGAAGAAATTATTACTGGCCTAAGCTGTATAATGAGATTACTGATTATATTAATGGTTGTATGGTGTGCCAAATGCAGAGTAGAAGACAGGAATTGGCATCATTGGGAAGGATGTATATTCTAAAATTTCCCTTTGAGAAGATAAGCATGGATGTGTCAGAACCGTATGAGAAAACTTCCAGAGGTAACGTCTACATAGTGAGTTTTGTAGGCTGGATGACGAATTGGGCGAAAACATTTGCGGTACCTGATAAGAAAGCTAAAACTGTAGCAGACTTGATCATGAACCTTGGGAGACATATTGACTAAATTAGCGAGAGACAATGTTGAGAATTGGGACCTTTACCTGATACAGGCTCTCGCCGCAGTTAGGTTTACAATCAATGAGACATCTAAATTCTCACCGTATTATATGTTGTTTGGCAGAGATATGGTCTTGCTGATAGATAATTTATTGAAACCTCGTAGGAAATATATGGGAGAATATCATCATCAGTTGATAATAGAACAACAGCATAGGTTGTTTGTACAGGCCAGAAAGCAAATAAAAAGAGCCCAAAGGAGGAGGAATGAGAGGGTGAATGCAAGTAAGAAGGTAGTAGAATTTAGCGTTGGGGACCCTGTGTACTACAAAATTCACCAAAGAGAAGGAAAACTGAACCAAAGATGGGAACCATACTATAGAGTAATAGAGCAGACGGGTCCAGTGTCGTATGTAATTTGGGATCAAATGACGGGTCGAACAAAGAGAGTTCATGCCAATGATCTGAAGTTAGCTGAGGTGGCTAATTGGGAAATGAGTGAGCCAAAAGCCAAGAAGAAAAGGACAAGGAGAGCGACACTTATAGAGCCAGTGCTCGGAATCGAAACTTCCCGAAGAAAAAGGAAGAAGAAATACCTCTCTCCCAAACTTCAAAACAGTTAAGGAATGAAAGAAAGTCAGGGGTGGAATCAGAATTACCTCTTAAGAAGAGATTGAGGAAGGCGGTGAAGCCCAAATCTTAATAAGAAGTGATGGTTGTGAACAGGGGCTCAATCGAAACCCTATCAGATGAATAAAAGTGGCGGTGGTTGGAGAAGATGGATGAGCGGATAGCACGTCACAGTGGAAATAAAATCACTTGTCGGTGCTGCCGATCGACCAACGGTGGTATCGATGAGGCATAACCACTGGGATAAAGGCGCTGCGCACTTGTCTGAACCAATCATCCTACGAAAAGTTAATTAAAGGAAGAACGGGTATGAACTGGGAGCTAGAAGAGACAGTGAGAGAGAAACGCAGTGAGAGCGCTTCGGAACAATTAAGTAAAGAACTAAGTTGAATAATGAGTGGTTTGGGAAATAAAAACAAGAAAATCTTGCTACCCTTGCAGGAATGGCCAAAATGAAGGGACCAATACTTCTGATGATGATGATGATGATGATGATGATGATGATGATAGAAGCTTGGAGACACAGCAGGAGTACAATATTTAAGAAGACAAGTGAAGTGATAATCACAAGATCGAAATGGGTAGTCACTTTTGTGATAGATTTAAACCCATACAAGTTGCTACTGAACAAACTGGGGAATGAGAAAGGGAAGCTGAGAATAGCAAGAGTAAAAGTAGTACAGAATTATCCAGAAAAAGAAGAGTATCTCAGACTGTTATATTCTTTAGAGTTGGAAAGGACTGTAATGGAGGGCCAGTGGAAGGATAGGGATTACATAAAGGAAATTGAACTACTACAGACTAGAGAAAAACGAGCGGCAGTTGTCATAATTGTGAAGGCGCTGAATGTCCTATTTGGAACAATAACGGAAGATGACGTTATAGTCATAAGAAGGAACCTAGGAAGAGTAGAGAAAGATCAGAAAATCCTAGTCCAGATGGCACAGGAGAGTGTTTCGGTATTAAACGTTACAAGACTGGAATTGGCAGAATAGAGCCAGTATCAATGCGTTAATAAGCAACCCGAGAGAACTAAGACAAGAAGTAGCTAATAGTTCACAGGCCATAGCGACTGAATTGCGGGTGGTGAGTGGGTTTATTCAACAGTATTTCCAGTTGATCACCATTACTAATAGGTTGCGGTAGACTAGTCGATCCCTAACAATTCTATTAGAGCATGTGAGAGCTCAGATGGACATGTTATCATTGGGAAACTTGTCTCCTAGCATAGTAACTTCAGCACGTTTGAAGAGACTTTTATTGAGAATACAGAGCGAATTATCCCATCAATTTTAGGGTACCAGCAGATCCCGCCAGAGAACTTTGGAAATATTATAATACACCAGGTTGTGTAAACTTGCTAGAAAATAACAAATTGTTAGTTTTGATGTCTATACCGTTGTTGGAAAGAAAGTATTTTTGATGTATACCAAATTATAAACTTACCTATTCCCTACCCTCACGTGGATCAAAGTTTGGGAGTAGCGTCGAGATACAGAAATTAAACCGAATACATAGCCTTGAACTCAGCAAGGACGAAGTTTATGATACTGTCGGCGGACGAGGTATGAAGGTGTAAGAACGATGCCTTGGGAATCTGTACCTCACTAAGTCCCATTTATGTGACAGGTAATCACAGAATATGTGTACTGGAGTTGTTTGAGGATAAAAGGGAAGGAATTAAGACGAATTGTCAAGTAGAAGTGTTAACCAAAACAATACTACCACAGGCTATCAGTGTATCTGATGGTGTGTGGGCTGTGGCAGTACAGAAAACAATTAGGCTGTCTAAGGTATGTGGAGGGGAATACACGAGGACAATAAAAGTAAGGCCGCCAATATCCTTAGTAAAATTGCCCCTGGGATGCTCAGCATTCGGAGTATCGATCTCCCTGCCCTCATATCACCAGAGGGAAGAGAAATATGAGGAAAAGGATTCAGTTGTAGAATTGATTAACAGAAGTTTAGACAATTACACGGAAGTGTGGAACCCAATAGTAAATAAATTCCCTAACATTATGTTAAAGCAGATGATCCCGGGGTCCATGATAGAACCCGACCCGAGAGATGGGGGGACTGATAGTAAGGAAAGGGAACGCGTCCCTAACAATCCACGCCACAATCGAATCTCCCGTCAATGCGCGGCGTAGGAAAGCCAACCTAGAGGCGAGTTTATGACTCACCAAGTGTGGCATTCCCAGCCCCCCAGTACACGGACGTTGTGCTCAGACTCGACTTCGACACTATTCCCGCGTTTCTATTTAACATTTCCAATTTTGGAAGAGCCCATCCGCTTTCGAGAGGAGGCATTATAGGATGTCAGCCTTTCTGACGTCATATCCTGCCTTTATTCTGTTTACAACTATAATTTTCAATTTTTTCTTTTGTCGGCCCAAATTTCTCAGCGCGTAGTCAAGCCGGACATCTTTCAACAGCCGACAACAGTTCTGGCCACTGATCCTGCACCTGTTCGTTGTATCTAACAAAGTCACGTTGTGTATCTTTTTCTCAACAAAATTCGTACATCTATTCCCCCATATCCTGGGAAAATAATCCACTTTCTGAGAAAAATTTAAAATCGTTTTGTTTTAATCATTTTCGTCCGTTTTAAATCTTTTCGTCCGTACGGACATATGTTTATGCGGACTTGTTTTGATGTGAGGAAATCAAAGTTTGTGAAAATATTTTTCATACACCCTGTATATATATACCCTGTATATATATATCGCCTGACGATTGCATATAGCATGAAACAGACTGTCGCCTCTAAGTGTTGACTTCTACGTTCACTTTTATATTTACACACGTTCTATCTCTGATATTGAGCACTTTATTCCATAAATATAGCACACCTTAAGACTATATTTCTTTATATATATATATATATATATATATATATATATATATATATATATATATAATTATTTATTTAAAAATATGATTCCAAACTTCAAAACAGTTAAGGAATGAAAGAAAGTCAGGGGTGGAATCAGAATTACCTCTTAAGAAGAGATTGAGGAAGGCGGTGAAGCCCAAATCTTAATAAGAAGGGATGGTTGTGAACAGGGGCTCAATCGAAACCCTATCAGATGAATAAAAGTGGCGGTGGTTGGAGAAGATGGATGAGCGGATAGCACGTCACAGTGGAAATAAAATCACTTGTCGGTGTTGCCGATCGACCAGCGGTGGTATCGATGAGGCATAACCACTGGGATAAAGGCGCTGCGCACTTGTCTGAACCAATCATCCTACGAAAAGTTAATTAAAGGAAGAACGGGTATGAACTGGGAGCTAGAAGAGACAGTCAGAGAGAAACGCAGTGAGAGCGCTTCGGAACAATTAAGTAAAGAACTAAATTGAATAATGAGTGGTTTGGGGAATCAAAACAAGAAAATCTTGCTACCCTTGCAGGAATGGCCAAAATGAAGGGACCAATACTTCTGATGATGATGATGATGATGATGATGATGATGATGATGATAGAAGCTTGGAGACACAGCAGGAGTACAATATTTAAGAAGACAAGTGATAATCACAAGATCGAAATGGGTAGTCACTTTTGTGATAGATTTAAACCCATACAAGTTGCTACTGAACAAACTGGGGAATGAGAAAGGGAAGCTGAGAATAGCAAGAGTAAAAGTAGTACAGAATTATCCAGAAGAAGAAGAGTATCTCAGACTGTTATATTCTTTAGAGTTGGAAAGGACTGTAATGGAGGGCCAGTGGAAGGATAGGGATTACATAAAGGAAATTGAACTACTACAGACTAGAGAAAAACGAGCGGCAGTTGTCATAATTGTAAAGGCGCTGAATGTCCTATTTGGAACAATAACGGAAGATGACGTTATAGTCATAAGAAGGAACCTAGGAAGAGTAGAGAAAGATCAGAAAATCCTAGTCCAGATGGCACAGGAGAGTGTTTCGGTATTAAACGTTACAAGACTGGAATTGGCAAAGAATAGAGCCAGTATCAATGCGTTAATAAGCAACCCGAGAGAACTAAGACAAGAAGTAGCTAATAGTTCACAGGCCATAGCGACTGAATTGCGGGTGGTGAGTGGGTTTATTCAACAGTATTTCCAGTTGATCACCATTACTAATAGGTTGCGGCAGACTAGTCGATCCCTAACAATTCTATTAGAGCATGTGAGAGCTCAGATGGACATGTTATCATTGGGAAACTTGTCTCCTAGCAAAGTAACTCCAGCACGTTTGAAGAGACTTTTATTGAGAATACAGAGCGAATTATCCCATCAATTTTAGGGTACCAGCAGATCCCGCCAGAGAACTTTGGAAATATTATAATACACCAGGTTGTGTAAACTTGCTAGAAAATAACAAATTGTTAGTTTTGATGTCTATACCGTTGTTGGAGAGAAAGTATTTTTGATGTATACCAAATTATAAACTTACCTATTCCCTACCCTCACGTGGATCAAAGTTTGGGAGTAGCGTCGAGATACAGAAATGAAACTGAATACATAGCCTTGAACTCAGCAAGGACGAAGTTTATGATACTGTCGGCGGACGAGGTATGAAGGTGTAAGAACGATGCCTTGGGAATCTGTACCTCACTAAGTCCCATTTATGTGACAGGTAATCACAGAATATGTGTACTGGAGTTGTTTGAGGATAAAAGGGAAGGAATTAAGACGAATTGTCAAGTAGAAGTGTTAACCAAAACAATACTACCACAGGCTATCAGTGTATCTGATGGTGTGTGGGCTGTGGCAGTACAGAAAACAATTAGGCTGTCTAAGGTATGTGGAGGGGAATACACGAGGACAATAAAAGTAAGGCCGCCAATATCCCTAGTAAAATTGCCCCTGGGATGCTCAGCATTCGGAGTATCGATCTCCCTGCCCTCATATCACCAGAGGGAAGAGAAATATGAGGAAAAGGATTCAGTTGTAGAATTGATTAACAGAAGTTTAGACAATTACACGGAAGTGTGGAACCCAATAGTAAATAAATTCCCTAACATTATGTTAAAGCAGATGATCCCGGGGTCCATGATAGAGCCCGACCCGAGAGATGGGGGGACTGATAGTAAGGAAAGGGAACGCGTCCCTAACAATCCACGCCACAATCGAATCTCCCGTCAATGCGCGGCGTAGGAAAGCCAACCTAGAGGCGAGTTTATGGCTCACCAAGTGTGGCATTCCCAGCCCCCCAGTACACGGACGTTGTGCTCAGACTCGTCGGTCGACCCTATTCCCGCGTTTCTATTTAACATTTCCAATTTTGGAAGAGCCCATCCTCTTTCGAGAGGAGCCATTATAGGATGTCAGCCTTTCTGACGTCATATCCTGCCTTTATTCTGTTTACAACTATAATTTTTAATTTTTTCTTTTGTCGGCCCAAATTTCTCAGCGCGTAGTCAAGCCGGACATCTTTCAACAGCCGACAACAGTTCTGGCCACTGATCCTGCACCTGTTCGTTGTATCTAACAAAGTCACGTTGTGTATCTTTTTCTCAACAAAATTCGTACATCTATTCCCCCATATCCTGGGAAAATAATCCACTTTCTGAGAAAAATTTAAAATCGTTTTGTTTTAATCATTTTCGTCCGTTTTAAATCTTTTCGTCCGTACGGACATATGTTTATGCGGACTTGTTTTGATGTGAGGAAATCAAAGTTTGTGAAAATATTTTTCATACACCCTGTATATATATACCCTGTATATATATATCGCCTGACGATTGCATATAGCATGAAACAGACTGTCGTCTCTAAGTGTTGACTTCTATGTTCACTTTTATATTTACACAAGTTCTATCTCTGATATTGAGCACTTTATTCCATAAATATAGCACACCTTAAGACTATATTTCTTTATATATATATATATATATATATATATATATATATAATTATTTATTTAAAAATATAATTCCAACACGCTACATAAGAGGTCTCATGTTTCAAAACAAGAGCCGAAAACTTCCCCACTAATAGTAGGTTTAGCAATATATTTAATAAGAACGCCCTAAAATTGAGTTACAGCTGCACTGAAAATCTAGAAAGTATAATAAAAAAACATAATAATAAAATCCTGAACAAACCCCCATGCCTGAATAGTATTAATAAAAACCATACACTTAAATTAGACAATAACAGTGAAAAAATTGTGTGATTGTAGAAACTCAGAAGACTGCCCATTAGAAAATAAATGCTGCATAAATGCTGCGTATACTATCTCATCCACCGAGAGTCCTAAGAGTATATATGATATACATTGAGTCTACGAAGAATGAATTTAAAGCCTGATGGAGGCAGCATAAGTGCTCTTTCAACAATATAAATAAAAGAAATCAGACTTCTCTATCTAAATATTTTTGTCATTTGAAGGAAATAAATAGGACACCTAAATTAAATGGAAAATTATAAACAGGACTAGAAATTGTAAAACTTGGAATGACCCATGCCCTTTGTGCCTCCATGAGAAACTGCACATTATTAAGTTTCTAAATAATAAAAATCTATTAAACAATAGACATGAGTTAATCGTTTTTTACCGACATCATCAAATTTTTGCATTGAATAATTAGCTTAAAAACAAACATACAATAAAATAATTTTATAATCCATAGCCCCAATAAATAGTTTTAATACCCTACAAAAAAGATAACCCTTTATAAAGTCGTCAAAAAACAAATGTTACGGCAGTTTTTATATACAAAAAACCCTTTCATAAAGAAATAAAATAAAAAAATAAAATAAATCTCCATAGACACGTAAACGAGACTAGGCGAAAACATCTTCCGTTTTAAATTTAGACACCCCCACCTTACCCTGACTTGACATCTATGAATGTAACTCTATACTGATACAAATTATTAACACCCACACCCCTCCCTATTTAAACAATCACCCTGGCTGTTACCATGGAAATTTTGATTTCAATTATGAATATGCTATTAAAACACCTAAATCTCAGAAATAAGTTATTCAAAAAAAAAAAAAAAAAAAAAAAATCGCTTGAAGATGGAACAGAGCTTACTTTAATTCAATTTAATTCAAATAATTATATTGAAGTTTTCGGCTCTTGTTTTGAAACATGAGACCTCTTATGTAGCGTGTTGGAATCATATTTTTAAATAAATAATCATATTTATGATCTACTTTTGTATCGAGCCATATTTTTTAAAAATAATAACAAAAATGCTAAAGAACTTTGGATTATTTACCTAACCAGTTCTTTCCTATTTTCTGAATATTTTCACACACACACACACACACACACACACACACACACACACACACATATATATATATATATATATATATATATATATAATGGTTCTGTGTGTATATAATATTTCTACGACTCAATGAAAGTTACCCCTCCTCAACCTAATGTCATCAGGACAAATAATCTGCCGAGAGCGTTGTCAATGGCCGTCATCCTAATCAAACTCTAGTTACGTAATTTGGCTTGCGGTTTTTCCAAAGTCACGATTACAAAAAGACAAGAATAAGTACAACTGGTGATATTTTAAAACCATGGTTCATCGGTGTTTCTCAATATCAGTCAACAATTTCTGTACAACAAACCCAAAACAATTGTTATTTTGTGCACATAACTTTAGACTTGTCTTTCCTTCATCTCGAATGTCTTATAAAGTTTAAATTGTCTTTGATTTCATTTCTCAAATCCAACGGTTTACTCTGATAAAATTATATATTTCATATAGAATGTCTCAATTTATTTTTATACTAATGTACACCCAATGCAAGGCTCAAGAGCCGCTCAAAGTAGGGGGTCACTGTGTAGTGGGTTTGGGTTTATTTTGTTTTATGGCATATCAACCTCGATGGGTTATTTAATGACATCATTTAAAAAATAGAACCGTATGAATAGAACGTGCATTCTTTAGTTTCACGATGGTGTGATGGATAGCGGCTCGGAGTGAGGAATTGATAGAGCCGAGTTCGAATTCCATTAAATTCACTTACGTGTTAATACCCTTGGGAAAGGTATAAATCCTCTTCTCCCTGCAGCTATGTGTAAACTGGCCTACCGCAGAAAGAAATTGCAACCTACTGCGGGAAAAAATAAATCTGCCACGTTAGTCATGCATTGAAAGATACATGATCGCCTAAGTGTGTATCACGTATTGCATATAACTGACTGATTCTTAGTAAGAAATAAGTTTGTTGATGAGGTTTCATTGCTGTATTTTTGTAAAGAGGGTTTTGTCGAGAATCGAATGTATTGCTGGTAATATTTTCTTTTCAAAAAAGTATTTTTGGTATTTTTACTATAAAAATATATTTTTATACTTTCATAGTGTTTTAACCACATTTTTAGCGATTACTTTGCCCATAGCTGGGACCCCTAACAGGTGCTACCACACTGGTTCAGGATGGACCTGGGAACACTAGCAATTAAGAGGTAGTTCCACGCTTCTCAAAGGCCTTGCTGCCGGATGTAGTTTATCGTCATACTCAGTATGTTATTGTGTCGTCCTACACTTCCTTACGCCCATACAATAATGCACAGTAATCCTCTACCTTGAGTGCTTCTTGAGCCTTGTATTGGTTGAAGATTTCTTTACTTTTTCTTTCTTTCTTCTTGCGCTTACAGCTCTCTTTTATGCTAATGTTTACCGAATGCAAGGCACAAGATCCACTTAAGGTAGAGGTTTACTGTGTAGTATCATACGAACATAAGAAAAGGTGAAGTTCATGGTCTTAAGTAGGAAAAATAACGGGTAATTAATTACTTGCAGAAATCAAGACAGTAGTGATTGGTAAAGCACCCCACCGGGAGTCAGTTCCACAAAACAGGAGTTCTTGGGAAAAAGGTGTCCCAGTGGAACTTACTCTTTACTAATGGAATACGAAGGGAAAGGAGATGATTTACTTTCGTGTACATAGCTTGGCGGGTCCCAGTTGTGAAGGTCACGAGTGGCGGGACGAAGGAATGTAGCTTGTTAGAACACATACTATAGGAATAGCGATAGAGCAGCGAGGAGCTCGCAACATTTTATCCATAGAAAATGGGTTGTAGGGTGAAAAGTAATTCATTACCCACAAAACAACATAGACACTTTTAAACTCTATAAAGACAGGCAAGTGAAGATTGTGCAGCTTCAGTCTAGATATGGCAGAAATACTCCATTTTTGATCTGGCTCTTGTAAAAATAAAATATAGCAGAGGGAATCAGATACTGGTAAAATGAACCGACCATTTTTAAACAACTTCATTAATAGATAGTATATATGATTTGCACTTGCGATCTGAGGAGAGCTTGTGCCCCAATAAACGTTTAAGGTATGAATCCTCCTTGACAGAAAACCCATCTATCATGATAGGTGAACGTTTAGGGTCTGCTCGGTGATGGTGGAAGGTTACGAAGTTGGATTTGGCCGTTCTACAAGCCATTCCGTTCCCCATTGATCCACCTGGTCTGGATCATAGGAGAGATGAGCTTCCTAGCTTTTTTAACGACTGTAAAGTTTGGAACTGTATTTACGTTATTGATATCTGCATAACTTTTTAATCAATTTCACTCCAAGGAAGGAAGTAAAGCCACTAAAACACAAGGGGTTACTGAGTGCAGAAAACTTAGAAAACAGAAACATTACTAAGGAGCAAGAAAAATAGAAGAGCAATCAGGATGGGAGTAAAAAGGGATTAACATTGAATTTAGATTTTTGAAGATCAAAATTAGCTAGAAAGTATGGAGCCGGGAGGGAGTTCTATAAGCAAGAAGTGCTAGAAAAGAAACTGTTAGCATAGAACTTACGGTTACATCTAACCAACTTATGATTTATAGTTTTATTAATTTAGGTAATTGTTTAATAAAAAAGCTGTATATATCCGTTTGTTCTTTACTGAAAAGGAATCTGTTAATATATATATATATATATATATATATATATATATATATATATATATATATATATATATATATTAACAGATTCCTTTTATTTTTTGTTATCTCTCCTAAACCTTGCTCTGGCATCCATTTACACAATATAACTATGTAGGTTATGTGTTGCTTTCAATCTCCTGTGTGTATCAGACTTTCCAAGCCGTCTTTCCTCATTATGTACCCTAGCAATGTTAAATATTTCTTCCTGATACTAAGTATAAGTGTCCTTTGGATTCCATTTTTACCAAAACTTCGCTGTTGCTCAGATGATTAGTCCATGGAATTCTCATCATTTTTCTGTAGAACCGCATTTCTGTTGCTTCAGTCTCTTCTTCATCCGGGAGGAGGTTACCGTAGTGCTTTGTCACTCATTTTTATAGAAAGTTGTATAAAAGATGGAATGCTGCCCAAATACACAATTATACATGCATACACACACACACATTATATATATTATTTGGTTTTTACAAGAATTTCGAAATCAATGTGTTTTTCATTGTAAAAAAGAAAGACGTTAAAATTTCTTGTACCAATCTTTGCCCATCCCTCCTCCCCGCTGACGAAAAAAATAATCAGATTTTGAACCAAAATGTTGAACGTTCTAAAAAAGATAAACAAAAAATGTTGTTCCAATAACTTAGACGGATTTTAAATGTGAATTAAGTTTAAGCGTCTAATGATTTTTTTTCTTTTTCTTTCAGATT
The DNA here is from genome assembly GCA_963932145.1 of Acanthosepion lycidas. NCBI lineage: Eukaryota > Metazoa > Mollusca > Cephalopoda > Sepiida > Sepiidae > Acanthosepion > Acanthosepion lycidas. The sequence continues at coordinate 65,977,946 of OZ010582.1, read as the reverse complement.
TAACAACTTAAGTCTTTGGCAATTTCAACCATGGAAAGATTAACAAACAAACAACGTCTTAAAGTTAGGGAAGCCTATTACGAAAATGGACGTTCAAACAGAAATGCAATGAGAAGTTCCCAGGTCGCGTCATCTCTCGAAACAGCGAAGTCAGTTGACCACCACGATCGTGCATCTTGACGCCTTTAGATTTCTTCCTTTGGGGTCATCTCAAAGAGTTAGGTCTATGCCAAGAAGCCAACAACAATTCAACAGCTGAAGGATGAGATAATAAGGCATATTGGTGAGATCGAGGAGCAAATATGCAGAAATTCTGACCATTGGAGGTGTGCCGCTGAAACCCTGGCGGATATTGGGGTGATATTATTTTTCACACATAATTGCTATGACTTAAATAACAGGATCCAATAGAGAAATAAATAAATTTTCACCAATAACACTGATTTATTTACTCTTGACTTTGATCCGTCTTAATTAAATACACTTTATAATTTAATAATCACAAAATTCTTTGGTCATTTCTCACAATAGATTTTAAGATAAAACTTTGTTTTTATTAAATTTGGGGCATTTTTTCAATATGGTATGCTCTTTTTAGCGATGGTAGTACCTAGTATATAGTAATGAAAAAAAACCAAAACAAAACAAAACGTGCGTACAAAATGTATTGTATTGATTACACACATTGACGCTTCTCTGTCTTTCAGTAGCGTTTCAAAATCCATTTTCGCACCTCGTCCATTAAATTACAAGCTATCGTTAAATTACCACTTTACTTGAAAAAACATTTATTATAATTATTTATTAAAATAATTATAATAAATGTATTTTAGTAAAAAATATGAAAATAAAAATATTAAAAATGATTTTAATGAATTAAATGAGACTTAGAACCATAATGGTATAACAATTACTGGTAACACGGGTATAATAATTGTTGTATACCTACTGCTGTAGAACCTTGTATATACATAGACGCACGCACACGTCATATATATATATATATATATATATATATATATATATATATATATATATATATAGATATATATAGATATATATATATAGATATAATAAAAAGGCTTAAACACTAATATTCCATGGTCATAATTTATTCCATTGGAATCGTAAATACGATCCAATTCATCAGACCTACAACAGGTGTATGCACCTATGTATATATATTTATATATTTTGCATATGTGTGTGTATATTTACCACTAATATTAGCTATATATATATATATATATATATATATATATATATATATATATATATATATATATATATATATATATATGTATGTATATATATATATATAATTATTTATTAAAAATATGATTCCAATACTACATAAGAGTTCTCATGTTTCAAAACAAGAACCGAAAATTTCAATATAATTATTTGAATTAAATTGAATTAAAGTACTAAGCTCTGTTCCATCTTCAAGCGAAATCTTTTTTACCTAACAAGTTCTTTCCTATTTTCTATATATTTTTACACACACACACACACACACGCGCACACACACACACACACACACATATATATATATATATATATATATATATATATATATATATATATATATATATATATATGTATATATAAGAAAGAAAGGAATGGATTTTTTTTACTTATTAATCCGACAGATTTTTATGACTTAAACGTTAAAAAAAATTTAAGTAATATATATATATATATATATATATATATATATATATATATATATATATATAGAGAGAGAGAGAGAGAGAGAGAGAGATAGTGAGAGAGAGAGAGAGAGGGAGAGATATCTATCTATCTATATATATAATCCTAGTGAGCTAGGAACTAACTATCAAAGTTTCACCTAACGGATCTTCAGAGCTAAGCATGGCTAAATGTTTGGAAATTGTACTCTCCCGGGTGTTTTTCACACCAGTCGAGTATAGGTATTAAAATATACATAATAATTCTAGCTCTAGTTAACTCTATTGAGCACTTTCTTAAGTTATACGCAATGGAGCAGGTGCACATTCCTTATTCATTTAAAAAAAACATCCTACTACCTGATAAGCATCAATAACAGCTGACGATATTTAGCCATAGAGAATCCGTTAGGTTAAACCTTGGTAGGTGCTTCCAGGCTCACGAGGATTTTTTTTATACTTTATCTACTTTGCGTAGTGAGCACTTTACTTTTTTTCTTATTTTACTCAATTGTTTTTTTCTTTTGGCTACGCATTGCGGTGGTGGGTGGGTTTTTTTTTTTCGACGAACATGAACATTTTCAGTCTTTCCTTTTTTCTAATTTTTTTTCCTGATACTAGTTTTTTAAAATATAGTTTTATTTGCAAATTGTACTATCCGGTTTATATATATATATATATATATATATATATATATATATATATATATATATATATTAGGTTGGTGCAAAAAATGACGTAATTATGTCGTTTTTTGACGTATTTTTAACGTCAAAAAACGACATTATTACGTCATTATTTTTGCACCAACCTAATATATATATATATATATATATATATATATATATATATATATTGACGTGTATAAATCAAATAACTAGATGTTAGTTTAGCAACCGTATATAGCTGCGTTAGTGTGCATACACAGGTAAGAGAATAAATATTTGAGGTTAGACAGAGCTCAAAAATATATATTAATAAATATATATATTTGTTCGTCTATGTATATTTATTAATATATATATATATATATATATATATATATATATATATATATATATATATATATATATGCACTACAGTTTAAAAGTTTGAAGCTATCCCCTGAATTAGCATAGAATGAACTTGACAGAAGTGTGAAAAAATGTAAAAGAGCTCTTAGAGTCACTGAAAAAAAGAATGGAATCAATTCTTTTTTCTATGTGTCCTGTGCTTCCAGGACGTAGGCGATCATGGCTCTCCAACTTCCTCTATCCCTTGCAGCTCTCAACAAGTTCCTTCCCTCTGCCACCCTCTTCCAGACCACCTTCTGTCATCCAATTGCTTAAGGCAACTAGGTAAGTCTCCGTTGTTTATCCCTTGTCTCTCCTTCCCTCTATTCAACCCGTAAATATCAGATTCTCCAAGTCCTCCTTCCTCATTATGCGTCCCAGGAACTTCAGCTGCCTCAATTATCAAGCTTCTACTTTGAGAAACATTTGCGACGAATGCCAAAAATCTGTGCTGCAGTAATCAAGGCTAAAGGAGGACATTTTGACGCGAGTAACATTTAATCATCAAACGATTTTTTTTTCCTTTTCGTCACAATAAACAAATCACTTTTTTTTAACCATGCATTTTTTTTTTTTTTTTTAATTTTTTTTTTATTATAATACACCTTTAAGTGCTGAATCTAGATGCGTCGTCAGTGTTATTGCTCCCATGTCACTAGAAGTTTCGGGTCTAAATAAACTACAGACTTCTTCGATGGGCGACCCGACCAAATATGATCAGTATTCGGCCCGCACCTAGAACCAAAATTTTGCCACGAGCTTTAGGACGTGAAATATATAAGTTGCCCCACTAGACAACGATCAATCAAAACTTCACTTGGGCTATTCGATGTTATAAATTAGGTATGCATAGTTGTGTTGATCTTCGTACATGCGGCCAAGAATGGGTGTTTTTTTTTTTTTTCAATTGGCTCGTCCTGCATAATCATTTTCTTTTATTTAAGGTACAAAACAGCTACGTTTGGGGTCAGTTTAAAAAAATTACCAGGTGTGACCACAAACGTTTGAACTGTAGTAGTTCATATACACACACACACACACACACACACACACACATATATATATATATATATATATATATATATATATATATATATATATATATATATATACTACAATATACTAATTGGACCCAAAGTAGTTGTTTTATAATTTAAATAAAAGAAAATTATTATACATGGTTAAAAAAAGTGAGATATGATTTATATATATATATATATATATGTGTGTGTGTGGATGGATTGAAAGAATTTAAAATTGAAGATTATTAATTCGAACAGGAATTGGAATAGAAACACCAGCAGATAGATTTCTCTGCAGTCATCTTTAAAATCGTTTTATTAAATCACAGCAAAGAAACTCCGCCCACAAAGTACTTTTAAGGAGGGTGGATCCGGTTGCCCACTTTTTGACTAAACTTCTTTAGAATGGAAACAACAAATCAACGAACAAAAATCACAATACGATAAAAATCTAGAGTCGTTGACATCACAAGGAAGCGTCACGACAATCTTCCAGTCCCACATCGATGTAGTTGTTAATTTATTTTAATCAGCGGCTAATTTAGGAAGGTTGAAATAAAGAGGCGAGTTGGAAAATTTTGACAGATAAAGTATAATCTATGTTTTGAAGAGGCAGGCCTTTTTATTTGTCATACAACCTAGTGTGTGGAAGGCGATAATAAAAGGAAGGTAAAAGAAACGCGCCTTGAATAATACCGGACATATTGTGAGGAAAGGAAAAAATGTTTTATAACCATTCTATACCGTTTTTTAAAGCACCGTGCATTGTTCATCTTTAAAAGACAGCATTTGTGGTCCGTTTTTAAAGTTGGTTAACTGTAACGAGTAAAGTGTTCAGGAAAGAAAAAATAATATTATAACAGCGAGATATTTATTCAACCAAATGGAGTTTTTTTGTTTTTTCCTGGTAGAAGTACGAACGTGTTAAGTAGCTTTCTTTTCTATTTCGAATCTTCGAGCGGGAAGTTCATCTTTCAAAACGCCATCATTGACTAGATTCGAATTTGTTGTATTAGTGAAAATAGACGTTAGAACTGACTAATTTCTTGTGTATTATTTCTTCTTCTTTCAAGTTATCTACAAAAGAAAAGAAAACTTACAAAAAAAAAAAAAAACAAAAAAAAAACCTCACAACTGCTCCAATAAAGTCCACTGTATAAACTGGATTTAGACGATTTAGGCAACTCATTAAAAAAAAAAAGCATGTAATATTTATAACACCTGACGAACCAAATTTTAATAATATTTCTAACTCACTCTCGCTAATAAATCTAATCGAAGCGGACATTGGAATTGGTCATTACCTGTGTCGAAAATTTTCTTTATCTTTCAAACTTCTTAAAAAATATCTTGCTACAAAAAACAAACAAAAAACAAACAAAAAACAAACAAAAAACAAACAAAAAACAGAGAAAAAAAAACCCAAAAACCAAAAAGACAAACTTATTCCAATATATATTACCGCACATATTTAAACTGAATTTAGACAACTCTCAAAACGTTATGTTGTTCTCGAATATTTGTGACTGCTGACCGATATGTTTCCTATCTCACGGAAAAAAATACGGTAATAAATCAAATTGAGACGAACAGTGGAATTGCTCATTTCCTTTGTCTAATATTTTTTTCTTTCAAATCTAAAAAAAAAAAAAACTTCCTCTTACAAAAAAGAAACAAAATAAAAAAGATAATTTTCTCACCTACTTCAATAAATACTGCTGCATACATTTTGAAACTGAATTTCAACAACTTTCAACAACAACAGCTTCTGTTGTCCTGGAACATTTTCGGCTCCTGACTGATAAGTTTTCTGACTCACAGGACAAAATCGATAATAAATCACCCCACACGAATTCTTCGTTTCGTTCAAATCTACTATGATGAAGATTTTCGACAAACCTGGAGAATTGGTAAGGGACGGTGTCGTCCAGCCAGACACTCTCGGCCAGGTTACACTCATCCGGATACGGAAGATGAACGACCACAAAGACCTAAACATTAACAATCACACTTCTATCAATGGCCTGACCATCGAAATCCCGATAAATTGCCAACCGACGGTAAGTAAACATCAACGCTATCTTTTATTTAAAAATGTTAAATTTTCACGAGAGTTAAATATTTGATTGTAAACGTTTACGGGCGTACTGTAAGCGTGAGAGCTTGCAGCCACATCAAGTTGAAACACCGGTTCCCGTACAATGTCGGGCCTGGGTAACCGCTTGGGGATACCAGGTGCTGTAATCTTGGATGTGCGGATGGTGTAATGGATAATGGCTCAGAATTGTTTATCGGAAAGACGAGTTCTAATTCCAGTTGGGTTTATTAGATTCACTTACGCACAAATACCATTGGAAAAGGTATAAATCAACATCATGTCTCCCTAGCCATGGCTTAATTAATAATAAGACTTGTATCAGTCAGTTATGTGACATGCGTAATATATGCGCTTATATGATATATGATTGACGAGGTATATTTTTTCCCGCAGTAGTTTGCCATTTCTTTCTGTCCTGTCTGTCTTGCTATTTACCTATAGCTTGGGGAGAGAAGACGAGGATTCATACCTTTCCCAAGGGTATTAGCACGTAAGCGAATGTAGTGGATTCGAACTCGGCTCTCCGATTCCTCAATCGGAGCCGCTATCCATTACTCCATCGTGCCCTCGACTTGTACAGCTAAATCATTATTATTTTTTTTTAAAGCTAGATTTTTTAGATTGTAAGAATTATTTAAAAAAAAAAAAAGACTTGCATTACTAAATCATTATTATTTTTTACAGTCTAAAAAATCTGGCTTTAAATAACCTGCAATGGTCTGATAAGCCATAAAAAACGAATCAGTCAATGTGGCCATAAGCCGAAGAGCTGATACATAAATCATTACAGAAAATGGTGAATATATAATTGAATAAAAAGTAATTGCACTTTCTGTCTGAATTTCTGGGATGCGGAATTATCATCATTTACACTATTTAAATTCGAATTGTTATCCTCATCTTTGTTGCTGTTATAATAACGTTTCGGCCGTTGTGCCTTCCGATCTTCTTCAGGTGTATGCCGATCTGGATAACCTACAGGGAATTCTAAATTGAATCCTTTCATTTAATCTACGGGAACAGACTGTTCTTTTCTCTTGCCATCTGTCTTACTGACATATCGTCTTAGTTCTTTTTAGTACATTTTTAATCATATCACACCATGCAAGGCAATGGAGCCACTAAGAAACAGTAGATTTCTCAGTGTTAAAGAATAAGCAAAAAGAGAAACATTATTAAGCAGAGAGAATAATAAAAGAACAGGAATCAAGAAAGCAGTAGATAACGATTGACATTGCATTTAAATTTTTGAAGATCAAAGTTGGCTGGAAAGTAAGAAGCCGGAAGAGAGTTCTACAAGTAAGAAGTGTGATAGCAGAAACTGTTAGCATAGAACTTGCGGTTATCTCTAGACATTTCAACGATAAATTGATGAGACCTTGTCACCAATCTAGTACTGCGCTTAAATTCATAAAGTCGAGGTACCATAGCGAAGAGTTCTTCCGAATAATTACCATGAAAGTATTTATAGAAAAAGCATAGGGAAGCTACATTACGGCGGCCGGAAAATGGCTGAAGCCGAGAAGCCAGGTCAGAACCAATAATATTGCTAATATTTCTTGGGAATTTATCAAAAATCTTTAAATATATAGCAGATGCACTATGAGCAACGACGAAGTATTAGACAAAATGGAAGCAAAATGTTTAATGATACTTAACATCAGGAAGAGATAGTTGGAATTTCTAATACACATAATGAGGTGAAAAGGCTTGGAAAATTTGACACTCCCGTGACATATTGAAGTCATGAGAGACGAAAGAAAACAGTGTATAACATACCTAACGAGATTGTGTAAATGGATCACGGAACAGGGTTTAGGAGAGATAGCAAACATACAAAAATTACTAATATAACGGATAGGATTTATTAAACAAATCAATCAATACTTTCATTCACTCTAATGATTACATATATAACGGATAGGATTTATTAAACAAATCCATCAAATCTTTCATTCACTCTAATGATTACATATATAACGGATAGGATTTATTAAACAGATTCATCAAATCTTTCATTCACTCTAATGATTACATATATAACGGATAGGATTTATTAAACAAATCCATCAAATCTTTCATTCACTCTAATGATTACATATATAACGGATAGGATTTATTAAACAAATCCATCAAATCTTTCATTCACTCTAATGATTACATATATAACGGATAGGATTTATTAAATAAATCCATCAAATCTTTCATTCACTCTAATGATTACATATATAACGGATAGGATTTATTAAACAAATCCATCAACTCTTTTATTCACTCTGATGATTACATATATAACGGATAGGATTTATTTTTAAAAATACGTCAAAAATTCCACTCACTCTAATGATTACATTTTTCACCAGATTTCCTATCTCTTATCTTTTCTCTTTTCATCTGCTCTTTTCTCCTTTTTCGTGTTTCACTTTATTATTATTATCTAGTTTTTTATTGTTTTTTTTTCGGTCAGAAATCCTCAGAATTTCTAAGAAAAACCAGTGTTCTCTCAGATACTGTACACTTATTCGTATTAGAAAAGTAGCAACTCATTTATACCCAAGCAAGCCAACAAATAGTGTGCCTCATTTGCCCGCAAGACGTAAAACAACTGATATCCTTTCAGCGCCGTTTCTTAATCGAATGGGGAAATCCCAGACATAATAATTTAATCTAAATAGACACCTGAAATTTTCGCCGCTAGGCATGCATTCCAAATGCCAAAAACACACAACTATCCAGTAAGGTGGATCAGTAATTCTGTAGATTGAAATGAATTTACCCAGTGAAATTTTATCTTGAAATTTTTTGTGATATGGAATTCATTTTACCCGGTGCGTTGACTTTTCTGTTTTTATAAGATAATGTTCATCAAATATTAGGTTGGTGCAAAGTTAATGACGTAATAATGTCGTTTTTTGACGTATTTTTAACGTCAAAAAACGACAGGATTACGTCATTATTTTTGCACCAACCTAATACAATGCTTAAGAGTCACTCAATGTTGCTCTGTGGAGTTGTATTTGCGTAAGGAGAGCTGAAATAGACTTTAGAATGAACCAGAACACCAATCCTAAACATGAACGAACGGATAAACCGCAACTCCTGTTCAAAAAACCGGGGAGGAGTATGAATCGGAGGATAGGCGAACCAGACAGTATATATATATATATATATATATATATGGATAGCGGCTTAGATTGAGAAATCGCAGAGCCGAGTTCGAATTCCAGTCGAATCCATTACATTCACTTACGTGCTAATACCCTTGGGAAAGGTGTGAATCCTCCTCTTCTCCCTCCTGATATGGGTAAATAGTAGGACAGACTGGATTCTATAGCCTTGGATAGCAACTGGTCTAGGAGAAGGACAACTCTGAATTCAAAACCTGCCTAGTGTCGTTTGGGGACCTTGTGGCACGTATTGCAGCAGGTCTCTGTATTCGGCCCTTCAAAAAGTGTGGCCGGTCCTGCACGAAACCTTCACCACTATAATGTGTCGTTGTCGGGTTGTCGGTTTCCTGGGAACTGTTCTGCTTGACCCTCATACGTCGAACTCGATGGGAGAGTCGACTATATATATATATATATATATATATATATATATATATATATATGAAATTGTGTATTTAGGCAGCAATCCCTCTTTTACACAAATTTCCAGACGATTTATTTGTTTCTTTGTGTTTTATGGCATATCAACCACTGTGGGTTATTTAATGCCAAATCCAGTTTATATATATATGCCAAATATATGAATTTTTAAATGCCTGCAACATTTTTAGCAAGCTAGAAGTTATTTGCTTGTACACTGCAAAATAATCCTAGGTATTTTTGTTTAAGTCAAGAATTTCCATTTGATAAGGACATTTTATTTGCAAAATGGTAAAAGGTAGGATATGTTGTTTACACATCAATCTACATCTTTGATAAGAGACCAATTCTTTTTAGAAAATCCAATATAATTTTTGGTTCAGTTTTTGCAAATAATTTCTTCATGTTCTTGATTGATTGATTAATTGTTTTGTTTAACGGCATCTCAAACTTAGTGGTCACTTTATGCCGAAAAGGATTTTGAGTGACTTTAAAAGTCAAAAACCTATAGCTGGCAACATTATTGTTTCAAAAACGTATAGATGGCAACATTATTTTTCCGATAAACATTATCTGAGGCCTTACCCAGGGCGCGGATGTAGTTTAACTTCATACCCAGGACGTTTTCCAGACGACTGATAAGTCACTGCGATTAAGCGTTTTGTGTTGGTTTTTCTTTTTTCTTTTCTGGATATAAAGTGTGCAAAAAATGTTCAAATGTTTTATATATCCGAACCCTTTCGGCGATTCTATGCTTGTACACACGCACACACACACAAACATATATATATATATATATATATATATATATATATATATATATAACTGAATGTGTAGATTTCTATATATGTTTTTAGAGTGATGGCAATGTCAGCACACTGTTGTCGTGTTCATAGTTAATATTATTGAGTGTTTTTTTTTCTTTATTAGAGATTCCATTATTCTTATTCTTTTACTTAGATGTGGATGAGGCGATTATCCTTGTATTTTCTACAAGTTTGTTGCAGATGGAATTTGGTATATTTCCGCGTCTGTATACATGGATCCTAACTGAGCAATGGTCAGAGAGCTGTAACATGAGTCTTCTCGATAGGGATGTAGTGGTATGTCTGATGTAATTATTTATGTTTTTCGGTTGATCAGGAAGAGAGTGGCTTATGTTACATGTCATAAATAATATAGATTCTCTGCAATTTAGATGTTGCAGTTGTTGTTGTTGACGCTAAGTTTAGCCGTTTTAATTTATTTTTTTTTATAGAAGATAATTCATTTAATTTTTCTTATTTTTATATATATATATGATAAATATAGTTTTTTAAGGTATATTATAATTATGGATTAAAGTGCTCAAAAGCGGACGTTGAAATCAACACTCAGAGACAGCAGTCTGTTTCATGCTAAACGTAATCGTCAGTCCATATCTGTTGCGTTTAGCATGAAACAGACTGTTGTCTCTGGATGTTGATTTCAACGTCCACTTTTATATCCATATATATATATATATATATATTGTGTATTTAGGCAGCAATCCTTCATTTATGCATGTTTCATTAAAAACAACAGAATGTACGAGGAGTAAGCTTTTTATTTAATTTTTCTTGTATTTGAACACCTGCTTTCTTTTTTGGGACATAGTGTGTCTAAAAAAAAAAGGACTTGTTCTAACTCCGTTTTTAATGAAACATGCATATATATATATATATATATATATATATATATATATATATATATATATATATATATATATTAAGAAATGGACAAAGTCCGACAATTTATTTATTAAAGACATTTTTATGTTTAACTTTCTTTTTATAGATACAAGTATTTAAGTAAATGCTCTGTTTATAATAAACAGTATTAAATAACATTTACCGGCCTGAATGTCCGAGAAATTTTCATAGAAAATATTCGTCCTAGTTTCAAAATAGTATATGTTGACTTACGGCATCTAGAAATAAAATTGAAAAAGTGTGACTCAGAGACATACTGACATTCGCATTTATTATATTGAGGAAAGGCAATAATGTCACTAAGACGCACGTGTTTACTGGGAGTGAAAGACTTTAAAAAGAACCGACAATTCTTTTCAAAGATAGGTATGCATCGGTAGCAGGTGTTTCTCCAGATGGCTCGGTTTTCAACAGCAACTTCGAACTCCTCTAAAGGAACGTTTGCAGCATTTAAATTGTATTTGAGTTTGTCCTTGAAACGAAACAAGGACGGCCTACATTACCTTAAAAATGAAAACGTTGGTTATACATGAGTATATTCGGCATCCAATCATCACTCATTCTGATGACATGACCAGCCCCTCTGAGTTGTGATTGCATCAGAAAGGATTCGATACGAGGGATATATATATATATATATATATATATATATATATATATATATATATATATATAGAGAGAGAGAGAGAGAGAGCCTGACAAACCTACCAAGGCTCGCTTCCATGACGATCCGCTTAGGTGAAACTTTGGTAGGTTTGTCTGGTTCTCTAGTTTTAAGTAGGTTTTTTCTACTCACTGTATTGAGCACTCTATTTAGTTAATTTGCGTACTCGTATCGGGGTTTTCTTTGGGCTTTGGACTTTCATGCTAGGCGATTATTTTCGGCTAACGTACATGTTCTTGGTTCTTTCTTTTTTATACCTTTTTTCCCCCTTTGGTATTGGTTTGATTATTTGCAAATCAAGACACCGAAGGTTTTCCGAACGAGTATAGTTTCTTATACTTATAAGATTTCTATTAATAATATATATATATATATATATATATATATATATATATATATATATATATATATATATTAATGATTTAACCGCCAAGGAAGGCAATAATGCCACTAAGACGTAAGTGTTTAGTTGGAGTGAAAGACTTTAGAAAGAACCGGGACCCCAGTCCTAAACGAGAAATAAGTGATAAACTTCTGCTTCTGTCCAATAGACAGGGGAGGTGTGTGAACCGGACTATAGACGAACTTATATTCTCCTATTGTGAAAAAATAAAAGCTAAGTAAGAGAAAAAAATAACTGAAAGAAAAAAATAACTATAAGTATGAAGAGTAAAAATTTCAGAGTTCACGCGGTGACGTTTTCTATGGCTAAAGTTGAATGAGAAGGCTAAGGGCTTCAACATTCGCAGTAACTTTGCCGCAAGCCTGGACACTAACCCAGTTATTTCTATAATAACCAAGATTGTAAATGCCTGGTCGCTGACCCAATGAGATGATTCACCGGCTCTATTATTTTAAATCCTGTATCGTCATTGATGGCCTGTCTATGTTCCGGTTTATCAGGGGATGAAAAAATAACTCACCCTCTGACATTTGATTGGTTATTTAAAAATACCCACAAGTCCGTTTTTAATTCTGACCTTATGTTCCCCTCCTTTAACTTTGGAAAATAGATAACACTTTGTTTTTAAACTTCCATAAAAATCATATAATCACCAGTTACTTACCATCGCCTGTAGAAGTACAAGCATAGTATTGAAACATGAAAGATTTTGTGTAGAGATTTCAACATGTTTTCATTATAATATCTTATAATAATAATAATATATATATATATATATATATATATATATATATATATATATATATATATATAGATAGATAGATAGATAGATCGATTATTGATAGGAGTCCGAAAAATGATAGAAAAACAGTAGGAAACAGATCTTAATCTAACTTGTTTCATTTTATTAAAGCTTCGTCTTTGCTTTTTATAATATTTTATCTTTTTTATTTTGATTTTTGTTGAAGCTTTAATAAAGTGAAACATGTTAGATTAAGATCTGTTTTCTACTTGTTCATTTTCCTATCACACACACACATATATATGTATATATATATATATATATATATATATATATATATATGAATCATGACATGGGTTCAACGACCATCTATTTATAAGCGCGGCGGATATACAAATAATTGGGCCGCTGTCCAGTCATCCGGTAATGTGACTATATATATATATATATATATATATATATATATATATATATATATATATAAGAATTAATTAAGTTTATTACTATTTTTTAATAAAATGTATCTTTACACATAAAATGATTCAAAATTTGTTTTAGTCAAGGCTTTTACATTTATAAAAATACAATTTTTCATGTGTACGAATATTTATTTCCCCCCCCACTGTGTGTGTGTGTATATATATATATATATATATATATATATATATATATATATGTGTGTGTGTGTGTATGTATGTATGTATGTATGTATGTATGTATGTATATATATGCAGTGCAGGAAATAACACCTGAATGGTTCAAAATATGATCCGCAACACAAAGGATAGATTTGAAATTGGCAGGGATACAGACGAAAATTTTCAATAAAGTTTTCAAGTAAGATTTATAAATCTGTCTTTTATATCATAGTTAAGTAATAAACATGAAATTCATGTGGTTTTTAAAAAGATTTGAAACATTTCATTGAAATTGATAATTAATTCTAAGACAACTTATATATATATATAGGGGACTAGTGGCTCGGATTGTGGAATCGGAGAGCCGAGTTCCAGTCGAATCCATTACATTCACTTAAGTGTTAATACTGTTGGGAAAGGTATGAATCCTCTTCTCTTTCCAGGTATGGATAAATAGCAGGACAGACTGGATTATATAGCCTTGGCTGTCAACTGGCCTAGGAGAAAGACAATACTGAATTCAAATCCTGCGGAGCTGTGTTTGGGGACCTTGTGTATTCGGCTCTTCAAAAAGTGACGGTTCTGCACAAACCTTTACCACTATCATCGAATCATATGTGCAGGTGTCAGGCTGTCGGATACGACTGGTGTGTACGGCATATATATATATATATATATATATATATATATATATATATATATATATATATATATATGTGTGTGTGTATGTATGCATAGATATATGTATATAAATTCAGTGAAAATAAAATTACCTGTCATAAATAAAAACTCAGATATAGATAATAGTTCAGTGATAAAAAATATTTGTAATATGACAAAATATATACACATATGTAAAAATTCAAGAATAATTATATATATATATATATATATATATATATATATATATATATATATATAAGGCCAATACATAAATATATAGGTTTATTTAATTAGGATACAATATATCCGACCTAATTTGCTTGTGTAAATTTCTAATTAACCAATTAAATGTCAGATCTTCGCTTAAATAGAAAAGTAAGCTCAAAGTGTGAAAGTGGGCGAGTTATTTTTCATCCCCTGATAAACCGGAACATAGACAGACCATCAATGACGATACAGGATTTAAAATAATAGAGCCGGTGAATTATCTCATTGGGTCAGCGACCAGGCATTTACAATCTTGGTTATTATAGAAATAACTGGGTTAATGTCCAGGCTTGCGGCAAAGTTACTGCGAATGTTGAAGCCCTTAGCCTTCTCATTCAACTTTAGCCATAGAAAACGTCACCGCGTGAACTCTGAAATTTTTACTCTTCATACTCATAGTTATTTTTTTCTTTCAGTCATTTTTTTCTCTTACTTAGCTTTTATTTTTTCACAATAGGAGAATATAAGTTCGTCTATAGTCCGGTTCACACACCTCCCCTGTCTATTGGACAGAAACAGAAGTTTATCACTTATTTCTCGTTTAGGATTAAGCTTCTGGTTCTTTGTAAAGTCTTTCACTCCAACTAAACACTTACGTCTTAGTGGCATTATTGCCTTCCTTGGCGGTTAAATCATTAATATATATATCCCTGGTATCGAATCCTTTCTGATGCAATCACAAATCAGAGGGGTTGGTCATGTCATCAGAATGAGTGATGATTGGATGCCGAATATACTCATGTATAACCAACGTTTTCATTTTTAAGGTAATGTAGGCCGTCCTTGTTTCGTTTCAAGGACAAACTCAAATACAATATAAATGCTGCAAACGTTCCTTTAGAGGAGTTCGAAGTTGCTGTTGAAAACCGAGCCATCTGGAGAAACACCTGCTACCGATGCATACCTATCTTTGAAAAGAATTGTCGGTTCTTTTTAAAGTCTTTCACTCCCAGTAAACACTTGCGTTTTAATGGCATTATTGTCTTCCTTGGCGGTTAAATGATTAACACACACACACACACACACACACACATATATATATATATATATATATATATATATATATATATATTATTAATAGAAATCTTATAAGTATAAGAAACTATACTCGTTCGGAAAACCTTCGGTGTCTTTATTTGCAAATAATCAAACCAATACCAAAGGGGGAAAAAGGTATAAAAAAGAAAGAACCAAGAACATGTACGTTAGCCGAAAATAATCGCCTAGCATGAAAGTCCAAAGCCCAAAGAAAACCCCGATACGTGTACGCAAATTAACTAAAGTGCTCAATACAGTGCGTAGAAAAAACCTACTTAAACCTAGAGAACCAGACAAACCTACCAAAGTTTCACCTAAGCGGATCGTCATGGAAGCCAGCCTTGTAGGTTTGTCAGGCTCTCTCTCTCTCTCTCTCTGTCTATATATATATATATATATATATATATATATATATATATAGGGGACTAGTGTCTCAGATTGTGGAATCGGAGAGCCGAGTTCCAGTCGAATCCATTACATTCACTTAAGTGTTAATACCGTTGGGAAAGGTATGAATCCTCTTCTCTTTCCAGGTATGGGTAAATAGCAGGACAGACTGGATTCTATAGCCTTGGCTGTCAACTGGCCTAGGAGAAAGACAATACTGAATTCAAATCCTGCGGAGCTGTGTTTGGGGGCCTTGTGTATTCGGCTCTTCAAAAAGAGACGGTTCTGCACAAACCTTTACCACTATCATCGAATCATATGTGCAGGTGTCAGGCTGTCGGATACGACTGGTGTGTACGGCATATACATATATATATATATATATATATATATATATATATATATATATGTGTGTGTGTGTGTATGTATGCATAGATATATGTATATAAATTCAGTGAAAATAAAATTACCTGTCATAAATAAAAACTCAGATATAGATAATAATTCAGTGATAAAAAATATTTGTAATATGACAAAATATATACACATATGTAAAAATTCAAGAATAATTATATATATATATATATATATATATATATATATATATATATATATATATATATATATAAGGCCAATACATAAATATATAGGTTTATTTAATTAGGATACAATATATCCGACCTAATTTGCTTGTGTAAATTTCTAATTAACCAATTAAATGTCAGATCTTCGCTTAAATAGAAAAGTAAGCTCAAAGTGTGGAAGTGGGCGAGTTATTTTTCATCCCCTGATAAACCGGAACATAGACAGACCATCAATGACGATACAGGATTTAAAATAATAGAGCCGGTGAATTATCTCATTGGGTCAGTGACCAGGCATTTACAATCTTGGTTATTATAGAAATAACTGGGTTAGTGTCCAGGCTTGCGGCAAAGTTACTGCGAATGTTGAAGCCCTTAGCCTTCTCATTCAACTTTAGCCATAGAAAACGTCACCGCGTGAACTCTGAAATTTTTACTCTTCATACTCATAGTTATTTTTTTCTTTCAGTCATTTTTTTCTCTTACTTAGCTTTTATCTTTTCACAATAGGAGAATATAAGTTCGTCTATAGTCCGGTTCACACACCTCCCCTGTCTATTGGACAGAAGCAGAAGTTTATCACTTATTTCTCGTTTAGGATTGGGCTTCTGGTTCTTTCTAAAGTCTTTCACTCCAACTAAACACTTACGTCTTAGTGGCATTATTGCCTTCCTTGGCGGTTAAATCATTAATATATATATCCCTGGTATCGAATCCTTTCTGATGCAATCACAACTCAGAGGGGTTGGTCATGTCATCAGAATGAGTGATGATTGGATGCCGAATATACTCATGTATAACCAACGTTTTCATTTTTAAGGTAATGTAGGCCGTCCTTGTTTCGTTTCAAGGACAAACTCAAATACAATATAAATGCTGCAAATGTTCCTTTAGAGGAGTTCGAAGTTGCTGTTGAAAACCGAGCCATCTGGAGAAACACCTGCTACCGATGCATACCTATCTTTGAAAAGAATTGTCGGTTCTTTTTAAAGTCTTTCACTCCCAGTAAACACTTGCGTTTTAATGGCATTATTGTCTTCCTTGGCGGTTAAATGATTAACACACACACACACATACATATATATATATATATATATATATATATATATATATATATATATATTATTAATAGAAATCTTATAAGTATAAGAAACTATACTCGTTCGGAAAACCTTCGGTGTCTTTATTTGCAAATAATCAAACCAATACCAAAGGGGGAAAAAGGTATAAAAAAGAAAGAACCAAGAACATGTACGTTAGCCGAAAATAATCGCCTAGCATGAAAGTCCAAAGCCCAAAGAAAACCCCGATACGAGTACGCAAATTAACTAAAGTGCTCAATACTGTGCGTAGAAAAAACCTACTTAAACCTAGAGAACCAGACAAACCTACCAAAGTTTCACCTAAGCGGATCGTCATGGAAGCCAGCCTTGTAGGTTTGTCAGGCTCTCTCTCTCTCTCTCTCTCTCTGTCTCTCTCTCTCTCTCTCTCTCTCTATATATATATATATATATATATATATATATATATATATATATATCCCTGGTATCGAATCCTTTCTGATTCAATCACAATTCAGTGGGGCTGGTCATGTCATCAGAATGAGTGATGATCGGATGCCGAATATACTCATATATAACCAACTTTTTCATGTTAAGGGTAATGTAGGCTGTCCTCGGTTACGCTTCAAGGACAAACTCAAATACAATTTAAATGCTGCAAGCTTTCCTATAGAGGAGTTCGAAATCGCTGTTGAAAATCGCACAAACTGGAAAAATACCTGCTACCAATGCATACCTATCTTTGAAAATAATCGTCTCAACCACCTGAGAGAGTTGGTAATTATTTATAAATATATATATATCCTTGGTATGGAATTCTTCTGACCTACTGAAGGCAAGAGTAACAGAGGAAAGCAGTAAATATCCGATCTAATTTGCTTATATAAATGTTTGATGAATCAGGGATTTCTGACCCCTAATAACTGCCATTTTGTACACTTCGACATGGTTTAATGGTCAGCAAATTTTTCTCTCTAGATCAATTAAGACTGAATAGTGAGTTCGATGCTCACTGGGTGTCCCATACTTTCGCCCTCGGGCCACAACTAAACTAGAAAATCACCAAAAAAGACAAACTTTACTAAGCGTTACAGTGAACAAAATATCGCTCAAGTCCTGAGGGAACACGGCACACAGAACACGGAATAACACATGACCTTCAGTTAGTTGTCACGATTGTGAAGTGGACATTAAGTAGGAAATTTGCCCGATAATATCATCAAATAAATGTCATTAAAACCCAAAGATTTACACAATTGACAGGTTCTGCAGCCTGAAGAGTTAGATAAGCTGTAAACTTGAAAATAAAGAAATATAAATCTTTATATAATCGGCAATATTCCGTAATTTAAATGCTTTTTAACTGGAAGATAGCCAAGGACTTTAAAATAAATAAGTGACAATAATAAGAATGCTCGCTTATAAAATTATTTGTGCTTGGTGTTAAGTGGCAATAAACAAAATGACATTAAGTGTTTTTACTAATGTTAAAATATTATGAGGATATAATTCGTTTAAGATTACAAGACATTTGTCGGCCATTTTTGCGCTGTGCTTGACAACTAAAGAATCTTTCTCTATGGAAGCTGTTCCGAAGCAATAAATAGTGTCTCAGAACCGCCTTTAGATGTGTTTTTTCCTTGTTCTTTAGGCCCAATGTCAGTAACTAAATGGGTGGCCATATGTAAATACTAGGTATAATGAGCTTGGATGTTCGGCTTGTGTTATAAATAATGGCTCGACATCGGAAATTGAAAATCGAAAAGCCGAGTTCCAATTCCTGTTGGGTTCGTTATATTCAGTATCAAAAGGACTTTTTTTTTTCGTTGACACCGCATATATTTTAATTACCTTCGCTCCTTGGTGTTGTTTAGTGTTTGAAAAAGTAATGATTAGAATTGTAATAAAACCTAAGCATATAAGTAAATTTAAACATTTTTGAGAATTTAAAACATAAATATTAAATTTGAGAATTTAAAACAAAAATATTAAACACTATTTATTTATTAGATTGTTTATTTGCAAGAATCATTTTATATTTACGACATTCTAAAAACTGATATAATTTCATTAAAACTAATGCAATGCAATATTTATCATTTACCAATTCATAAAGAAATAAATATGAAAAAAGAAATTATCCGTAAATTTACAAACATTTAAGAAATTAAAATGTGGGAACATTTTTCCATTTTATAAAGTTCGAATCAATTGGCAATTAACCAATGCTTTGCCAGCCATTCCAATAAACAATCTAATAAATAAATACTGTTTATTATTTTTGTTGTCAATTCTCAAGAACAAAGAAAATATATAAATTCACTTTTATATGTTTAGGTTTTATTACAATTCTAGGCATCGTTCTTATAAACATTTCCGAGGAGTGAAGGTAGATAAAACAATAGCAGGGGAACCTTTCTTTTGACAATACTTTTTTTGTTTCGGGCACGAAGATCCAAGTTTGCCGAAATTATTTATAATAGTTTTAAATTGTAAAGCAAAGAAGGGTTTAAATTCCCGCTCAAAATATTCTTTTGAGCGCCTAATAAAAATTAAGCTAGGTAAAGATTGATCGATTATTCTATATTATTTAATACCGAAAAGATTTATTTGATTAAATATATGGTGTATAAAGAATCGTTTGGTTCAATCATTCACCGGTTATGCCTCTCGTCCTGGGTAAGACGATAAACTACATCCGACAGCAAAGCCTCGGAAGGAAAAGAAGGGGTTAGATGAAAAAGTGAACTACCTCTTCATTGCTGGGGTGGTAGCACCTGTTAGGGTTCCAACTATTTAGTTAACCCTAAAACTGGGGTCAAAACACTATGAAAGTGTAAAAATACGTTTTTTTGAAAAAGAATATTACCAGCAATAAATTTTTGAAAAAAAAAAATGTTACTAGCGATATATTTTTGAAAAAAAGAAATATATTACGAGAAATAAAAATCTTGCCGGAATTAAATAACCCATTGGGGTTGATATACCGTAAAACAAACCAAACCGAAACCGTTATGCCCCCAGAAGGGAGGCATAATATATGGTATATTGACCAATCAACATTTGTATCATCCGCATAGATATTCACTAATAATCGGAGTCTTATACTCAACTGTAAATGTAAATGTTACAGTTTTCCACCTATCAGCGTTACTATGCATTCTGACGTTGCGTGAATGTACAGTGATTTTCACTGGTTATAGACCTTATTTTTACTTTATTTTATTTTATTTTTTTTTTTTAGGTAGCTAGGCTCACTCTATTATTTTTTTCAAATTATAGTAGGTTTGAAATTCCGTTCTTCTGACTGGTGGAAAATAACTCAAAGGATATTTTTTCTTTCTCGATCCTTTTTTTCTTCAAAACATTCTATTCTTATTACATAAGGTCAGACAGCGTCGCCACAAATAGGCTCAAAATCAAGGCATACAGAGGAAATGCTGTCCGAACACTTCATTAGTTATCAACGTCTTCGCTTTTAGGTAGTAACAAGAGACAGGATTTTTTCTTATCCAGTTTAGAGGAAATATCCATTAAAAATAATAACAGTATTTTACTTTTTCCCATTTTGTTTCAGAAACCAGGGACTGATTTATTTATTGTTAGCAACGACAGTCATCACAAATCTGCAAATGGAACTGCGAACGGTACAGCAAATGGCACGGCAACGTCGACTGTATCGTCAGACCAAACTGTAAATGGTCCCCCCGATGGCGGTTGGGGATGGGTAGTCATGGTTGCAAGCCTTATTCTTATTTTTCTCACAGATGGAGTGGCATTTTCAGTCGGGACCCTGTATCCAAGTATCAAGGAAGATTTCGATGCCGACAGCGCGAAGGCATCTCTTGTTAGTTCATTGATCAACGCATTCAGTTTACTCTTAGGTAAAACCTCTTTTCTTATTTGTATTTTTTTAAAATTTAATCATTGGGCACGTGTGGCTGAAAAACAGTTTAAAATCCAAGTCCTTAAGATTTTTTTACAGTCGCCTGTCGAATAATAATAATAATAATAATAATAATAATAATAATAATAATAATAGCGTTTATATTCGTTTGTTTGGGTTAGTTAAAATAAATAAAAAAAAAAAGAAAAGAAAAAATATACCCGTAATACATTTGTTCAATGTTGATTGGTTGCTTTTGATAATTATCAAATCATTAAGAAGACGTCTTACACTCTATTTGTCAAGTTTTATCGTACATCATTTAAAGATACATTCCTGTGCACTTTCACAATACAAGAAAACATTTGTTGACAACACCAATATACTACACCGCAAAAATAATAAACAAAAATTTCAAATTCTCGAGGTCCTCTATGTTAAAAGCAGCCAACACTGAACAAAATTTATTACGAGTATATTAGCAATATTTTAAAATGTATTTGACCAGCATTTAATGCCATTTGCATTTTTCTAGTTATCATATTGTGGACGCTTGTTTGCAAAAAAACAAAAAAAAAACACGGTAGCTACGACAGTTAATTTTAAAATAATTATAATTTATATCAGAGTGCTTTCACACGTATTTACAAAAAATCACCATGGCAACGTTAACAGTTACATTAAGATTATCTTTGCAATTCAACCCTGAGGATGATGCCGAAGGAGATCGAAAGTACGGCACCTTCCTTGATGAATTTCAACTTAACATCAAGAAGCTAATTAGAGAACTAGAAAGGATTATTATAAAAACATAATATGTCTATGTTATTCAATGAAACACACACACACACACACACACACACACACACATATATATATATATATATATATATATATATACACACATATATATAGGGTTAGTTAAATGGAATAACTAAATATTAGCGATCTTATACGCGCGTGCTGGCGTGCATACGTTGGTAAGCAAATGAATAATTACCAAATTTAGCCAAGAGGTATAGCCATAATGGTGCTCAATGTGATTAGTCAGAGCAAAGAAATATGTATTAATAAATACATATATACCTACATTTGGTGAGCGACTAAAGTTTCGTTGGTTACCCAACTTGTTGGGCACAAGACATAGCTTATTGTTTATTTGAAAAAAGTGTACAGATGCTCTTGGAATGGACGCTGATTCATAGTTCAAAATTAAATTAGTATAAAAATAGTACTAAGGCAATACTGGAGTTTAAGAGCAGGAAATGAGATGTAGGTATGAGTCAATAATAAAAAAGGGGAAAAAATGTAATTGAAGTGCGCTCATAATTTAAAATTTAAACGATGTGCGCTGTTCGTAAAAATCGTTTGACTGGATAAAGGGTAGTAATCATTGTATGACCTAAAATAAGAGCGGGCGGAAAATTAAAAATTTAAATTAAATTTAGATGAAAAATGGATTATCCAGGATTACAATATTTTAAGAGAAACATCTTTTCTATGCATACAATTAGACATAAGCTCATTCCGTTTATCGAGTAGATTTGAATTATTGATATTTTTAGAATGGATAATTTTTCGTGTAAACATAGATTGCACCTGTCCCCACTGCCTGAGAATGGATTGGTTTTAGCGACCGATTCCCAAATCACTGCGGGTGTGTAGCTATCTGTTTTGGTACCCCAATAAAACTTAGAGAGTGCTGTGGTATTTGCGTATTTTTTGTTGTTTAGGGTTATTTCATGATGATAAAAACGTTTTTTGCAATTATTAGCAATTGACCCGAAATAAAATTTAATTTGATCATTATGCTTGATGTTGGCCTTATAAATAACTCCTTTATACATACATTTGGCATTGAAAGGGCAGATATTCTCTTTTCAGCAATTGCATTTTTGATCATCATAGCTACCGTTGTAATTATTTTTGCCTAAGTATTTATTAAGGGTTACACTATTATGCTGGGCTATATATTGGTGAAGGTTTCTAGTGCAGCAGTAACTAACCTTAATGTTGTTCTTGTTGAAGAGTGTTTTGAGAAAAGGGTTATGGTTAAAGTGATTGTGTACTAATTTAAGGAATATTCCACCGATGTTGGTCCTAAAAGCCTGTTGTTTGTGAAGCTTATGTACCCTATCATCGATCTTAAGTTTAGATTTTTCTTAAGATATATTTATGATAGTCGCGACGTTATAATAATATAGGTTTCGAATTTTATCTGATTTGATCATGATTTTATCAGTATTACGTATTTTGGCAATGTCTTCCATCATACTCTTCTGTGGGTTTTTGTGTTTGGTAACATATTTAATTTTATCAATTACAAAGAATAAATTCTTTTCAAATTCAATAAGGAGGTCATTGCTGGGTGGTGTTTTCAGAGATAACCCACCTTTCAATAGTAACGTCAGGACCAACATCGACATAATCTTCATTAAGTTAGTACATAAGTTGTCCACCCTTAACACCAACCTTTTTCTAAAAATGCCATATTCTCAAAATATATTTACTCGAGGGATTTTCCAAGTTTTGAGGCTGTCCAGCCTTCTTTTGAGAATGGTAAGAGGAATCAAGCCGCCCCTTAACTCCAATTGCCTTCACGTTTCAGCTCGCACCATCTCTCCATATTGGCAGTGCTAATCTCTCTCGCTCTCTTCTTTCTCGCACTTTTTCAGCATCTAAACTCAACCCACTCCAAGGGCCGGAACACTGTCCATGTGACAAATCCGAACTTTCAGAATACGTAGGCAAAAACTGATTTTCCCGTAATTATGTTTTCTTTATCAGATTGTCTCATGCTCTGATTTTCCAAACCCAGTGACATACTCGGGGCCCATCCAGATGGTTACTCCGCCACCCAATCTCGAGAGATTTTTGTGTGGGAATGAAAAGAAAAATATCCCCAATTTCTTTTTCAATAAAAAACAGCTTTCTCTATTTATGTGTTTCTCAATGGACAACACTACACAGCGTTATTTTTATTTTTTTTTTTTTTGTCTACGGTCACTCCAAGCCAGTAATTAATTTTTCCTTATCACTTGTATCCAAAGAAATCCGAATTGATATCAATTATACATTTTTGACGAATGTCACACAAATTAAAATGAACGAACCCGTCAGGATAACCTTTACTTTTGTAGGGATATTTTTCTTCTGGGTTACCGATTCAAACCAGATATTTTACCTGGCCTTTTGTGCAGAAGAATCATAAATGCTATTTCGGTGACCACCCTGATTTCTTTATCGACAACATATGATTTTCTATTAAACATCTACGAGGAGACATTAATTGTCTCTTTTTTTATCAGCAGGAAGTGGACAAGGACAGGAAGTCTTGGTTTAGCTTACTAAATTCTGTATATTTAAATTTCGATTTGATTCTCCTTGGAACTGTTCGGGAGTTCATTTATCATTTTGAAACATGATCTTTTTAACGCCTTTCGTTTTTAATTTTCTTCTGGACTTTTTAATCCACCTTCCTACGAATATCAACAAGTATCATCCAGTTAGCAGACTCTTTCATCTTCGTTTTTTCTTCAGTATCTGTCTATATTTCTGAGATGAAGTATTATGTACACTATTTTCATTATTCGGACTATTGTCCTCATCTTTGTTGCCATATTTATCACAACATTTTCGGCCTTTGTACTTCTTCAGGTGGTTGGAATGTCGAACTGAACCCTTTATTTCGCTCACTGGGGTAGACTGTTCTAGTTCCACGTGCCATGTCTAATGGATATCAGTTATCAGTTATCTCCTTTTAATTCCCCTCATCAAGTTCTCCACCGCCTTAACCAGGTATTGAACTCACACTCTTTGGGTCCTGTCACTGGATCTAACTAACGTCTTTATCTACTGTGATATATGTCTTAAAGGACACACGGTACAGTGGATTTTCTTTCTTTCCTTTTTTGTTCGATTAATCCCCTGAGCTCCCAGTGTCACATTTTGAACTTTTGACCAATTTATCCGCATACAACAAACCCATTTTTCTGTTTCCGATTTTGATAGCAGATAATAAAGATGGAGTTTAAATAATTGGGTAGATAGGCTCTCTAAATTCGGGGTGGACAGCAAGACTAGGCTAATGACAACTCTGGATTCAAAGTCGTTCCGAAGAAATCATAGCAATTCACAGATAACAAAAGAAAGAAATCTGATCACCTACAAAGGGACAAACTACTTTTTATTTTAAAGCACTATCTCAACTGAAACAATTTTTTCGCCTTCCAGGTCCTGTAGCCAGCGTAATGGCGGACTTCTATGGACATCGCCTGGTAGCAGTTATTGGTAGCTTCATTTCGCTCATCGCCTTCGTTGGCGCCAGTTTCTCCCCAGACATCGACGTTGCCATTATAACTTATGGATTTTTGGCTGGTAAGTTCTGAACCTGCATTCCTCCAAATAAAAAGAGGGATTTTTTTTATTCATCTATTAATGTATTTACTGTTGTTTTTTTTTTACAATGATTTTCATGCTATACAAAGCCCAATCACCATTCGAGGCAGAGAGTTACAGATTATGAGGCACAATTTTGAGGGATTGGTGAGGAAGATAACGACTGACCATAGACTTTAGAACATTTTTTATCCATAATGTTGAATGTGTTAAAATTATTCAACTTTTAACAAGAAAAATCATAAACTGATGTTAAAAATTGCTACAAAACATAATTGATTTATTTAAAATGGAATGATCTGCAATAACATGTTTATGATTTGTATTTAGACGTATTTATTTTCAATTTTTCTAGTTGAATTGTTCACCTATATTGAATATGATTCATTATTGTAAGTTACAATAAAATTTGTATTTTATATGAATACTGCTTTATGTCGCAGTGTGGGGACGTATCATATATTCGAGGGGGCACAAGCCCCTTGCATCGTCCCTGATCATATATACCCACTTCCTTCTTCACTCAAACAAGAGGTAGTGTCAGATGTGTCTTGGTGACTGCAACAATACTGACGAGATTAGGATATTTCTAACTTACAAAATAAATTAATTTGTCATATTTTCCTCGGTGGGGCGTAAAGTGAATATGTTATTTTAGATAATATCTTAATAATTCCATTCAGTTTTTGAGTATCGATGAGGCGATTAATGACGTCAATGCATTACGCCCTCTGATGGGGGACGTTTGAAATCCTTAAGTTTCTTATAAATAACACATTCAAAGGAACTAAACTATACATTGATTTTTTTTTATTGATTAAATCAGTTTCTACGACTTATCAACCCTTTCGAAGGTTATTAACAATTAACAATTCCGAACTATTACCCGTCTTTGACTGTCACATCTAAGCTTACAGAACCTGGTATTCCTAAGCAGTCTGTAATTCGGTCAAGCTACTGACCAGGCCCGGTGTTGCTTACAGTCAGTGATTTTACAGCAACTGGTGCTTCAAAGTGACTTGGTGGTGAACTTTATGCTTTTCCATTATATATATATATATATATATATATATATATATATATATATATATATGTTTAAAAGTGAACATTGAAGTCAACACTCAGAGGCGACAGGCTGTTTCATGCTAGACGCAAACGTCAGGCCGCCTGACGATTGCGTCTAGCATGAAATAGCCTGTCGACTCTGAGTGTTGACTTCAGTGTTCACTTTTATATTTATATTTACATACTCTCTATCTCTGATATTGAGCACTTTATCCTATAAATATAGCACACCTTAAAACTATATTTCTTCATCTTTATTTATATATATATATATATATGTGACTTACCTATATCACACACACACACGCGCGCGCCCATACACACATACAATTATATATATATATATATATATATATATATATATATATATATATATATATATATATATACTTACACGGTGCAGTGCCGGGCAAATTTAAATTAATATTAAGCTCAAAGTTCATATTCCATTGGTTTTCTGCCTCTTTCCCAGACCTGCTGCATTGTGAGACGGACTCCCAAGAAGGCACTCCCGCGATTACGACAATCTTAACCTCTTCAAGCTGTCAACTGTTACCTAAACTACATATCCACCGCTTACTCCCTTTCAGACCCATTTACTTACTTTAAATCAACAAAAAAGAAAATATTAGGTTGGTGCAAAAATAATGTCGTTTTTTCACATAGTAACATATGTGAGAAAACGATATTATTTTTGCACCAACCTAATATTTCGCCCCCCTTTTTTTTTATCGCACTACAGAAGTTAATACCTGGCGGCTTTAAGTCTTAATTTCTTTCTTCTTTAATGTACCAACAGTAGAACTGTTCGAAATCTGACCGCTTTGACCAAGCCAATCAAATACAATTCCTGGATTTCTATTTATTTCTGTCTTCCAGCTTCCAGTGTTTCCTTCATTCATTTATAGCATTCTATTACTGCTTGGTACCCCCACAAAAAGATTAAACTCCGATCATCTTGAGAGTTTATTTAAACATTTTTTTTCACACAGTTCTTTTGCCCTTGTCCATAAAAAACTCTTCTCATTCATTCTGTTTTTCTAAAATCGCTCGGGTAAGCAATACTTTCTTGTCTGCTCATTCATTGAAACAATAATTAAATTATCATAGGCTATATTGAAAGCTAGATGATCAGGATAAACACTGATTAATCTGTTTGACGAATTCCAATTTATGGGAGTCAAAAAGGGTAAAAAATACGTAGTAAATGCAAAATAGTTGTTCAGCTCGACAAGAAGTCGTAGAGGGCCATAAATGTCCACACCCTGAAAGGACATGAATCAAAAGAAAAGAACAGTCATTCATTATTATGTTCTTTTATTTTTACTTAACAGGAACTGGTTTTGCCCTCATGTACGTCAGCAGTGTGGTTGTTGTCGGCCTATACTTTGATCGACGACGTGCTCTCGCCGTGGGTGTGGCCTCCTCTGGGTCAGGAATCGGAATTTTCGTCATTGCAGCCGCCACGGGAGCTCTACTGAAAGTCATGAGCTGGCGTTCCATCTCACAGATCGAGGCTGCTTTAATGGTGCTGGGTATCATCTCCGGTCTCATGCTGCGCCCTCTGCCTAAAGATGCGAGCGAAATAGACGTGAACGCAGAGAAATCCAAGTGGAAAATCTTTATTGACAGACTTGACATCAAGTTGTTCAAGATCCTCGCCTTCGACTTGATTTGCTGCGTGTTTATTCTCGGAACAACCGGTAAGTTATTCCGCAAACAGTTGAGATAAGGAGAGATAAGGAAAAAAAGATTCAATATCTCATTTACGTTTCTCCCGTTATTGGTATTGTTATATCAATGATATAATACAACTGTAACTCACGGACAGGACGGAATGGCGGAAAGGCAAAAGACACACAAAACCATATACATATATACACATGTCTCACGTTGAAAAATATATATCTACACGTCAAAGCAGAGTGCAAGGAGAACAAAAAGGAAAGGTCTTACATATAATCTGGAGATACTCCTGACCTGGAGAAGTCATTTTTAGGACTCCAGATTTAAACAGGCTGAATTCATCTATGTCGCTGTTGAGATGTTGAGTGTTTCCGCGTGCGTGTATTGAAATAAGGACAAACACATACGTAGGGAAAAATACTGGTATATCCGAAGAGGTATTTACAACAGAGGGATTAGTAGTCAAACGAACGCAGGTTAGTCAGTAACACTCAGAAAGAGTATAAAGTCCAACTGTATCTTCCGGTAGAGAGACGGAAGTGTGATGGTCACCTGATCTCTCCAGAACTCTATAGAACTGTCCTATTAGTAGTAGAGAGATCAGTCCATTCTGATGAGAAGGTGGGTGCGCTCCAACAGTCCCAAAGGGAAACGACACCGTCTGCTTGTAAGCTGCTGGGAGAGGCAGATATGGCCTCAGTCTGGTCACTCTGGCCCAGGCTAGAAGAAAGCAACCTTCTCGTTTGGCTGCTGTCTACGAACTGAAAAATGGTTGCCGGTTTGGTCACTGTATGAAGGAACGTCACGAAGCGCCCTTTAGGTGACCCACGTGACTTATCTCCACCAAAGGGAGGTATGCGCCTTCTGTTTCCCTACACAGACATGTAACTTGATATAGTCTTTGAATTTGAATAACAGGTCGTTTTGCAACATGGTGGTCAATCGAGACTGGAAATTCTTGTACTAGTTGGTAAATGGGAGAGATGGGTTCCATGTGTTGAAAATGAACATTTACAGTAGGCTCCTTAACATACTGACAGTCGCCAACACATAAACAATTGAGAAACGCAATCTTTTATCAAAGTTAAATCATACAAGTCAATTCAGCGACTGTCCTTTGTGTTATTGTCTGTTAAATCAAAAGAAAACCTTCGTTTCATCTCGGGTGGCAACCGAACGCCGCCGAATATTGATCGGTTCTTTCCGTCATCATTGACGAGAACTGGTTACACTCTCTATAGTGGTGTTATGTTTTGAATGTCTCTTTGGTCTCAGTTTCCCTCCAGGTTTATATTGAACCATGCTGTCTCAAAATCTGTCCATCTTCTTAACATTTTTAGGATTTTGCGTGATAAAGATGATGGAGAAATAGTCGGTTAACTCTATCACTCCAGGCGTCACTTTGAACCATCAAGTGTTGATTTCTCTGTACTCTTCCCTACAACTACAGGTCGTGTGGTTGCTGTCTACGAACTGAAAAATGGTTGCCTTTTTGGTCACTGTATGAAGGAACGTCACGAAGCGCCATTAGGGTAGATTGAGCGTACAACGACCGAAACGTCGTGAATATGACAACAAAGATAAGGACAACAGTCCGAACAATGTAAATAGAGTAAATAATTACAATACCTCATCTCGGAAATATATATATATATATATATATATATATATATATATATATATATATATATATATATAATAGAAAAAAGCCAGTATGACAATCAAAGACACGACGCGGTATCACAGGACGCTTGAGAACTACCAAAGAAAAAAATGCATACACATGGATAAAACCGTATCAAAAAGAAAGCCGAAATTGATCAGAGTAGATGAGAAAATTTATGTCCAAATTCTACCCGGAAACCAGAAAAATTTTTCGAACGGAAGAAAAATTAAAAAAAAACATTTTTAAATAAATCTGATTATTATTATTATTAATAATAATAATAATAAAACCTACATGACTGACGTAATTCTTCTAGTTTTTTCCCTACAATTAAGAAAAGAGCACGATTTAAGAAAAGAAAAAGAAAAGAAAAACACAGTATTTGACAAAGTTAATCAGTACTTAGAGAGTATATCAGTCTTTTTCAAGTTATATATATTTTTTAATTCAGGTATAAAAAAATATATAATCTCGTTTTTGTAAAAACTTATCATATTTTGTAAATTTATATATTCTTGTACCTGAAAATTAAAAAAAAATAATTTGAAGAAGGCAGACATACAGTCGAAATATTGTTTAACATTGTCAAACACCGTGTTTTTTCTTTTCTTTTTCTTTTCTTAAATCGCGCTCTTCGATTAAGCAATATTATTTTCATTTTTATTTCCTTTGATTTCTGGTGCATTTTTATTTCTTCCCAAGTCTGCCAGAGACCTCGGATAAGATCATGGCATTTTCCACTGAACATTTGTGTGAAAAAGTAAAAATAAAACAACCTCAAAACGCAAATATTTTCTATAGATAAAGCCATTCTTAGTGTGTAGTGCTTTTGTATTTCTTTAAGAGATGGACTACCAAGAATCCCTTCAGTGAGACTATCGGAACCTTTTCGGCTCAAATACAGAAATATCTATATTTCCGAGATGAGGTATTGTAATTATTTACTCTATTTATATTGTTCGGACTGTTGTCCTTATCTTTGTTGTCATATTCACGACGTTTCGGTCGTTGTACGCTCAATCTACCCTAGTGGACAAAATAAAGGGTTCAGTTCGAAATTCCATTAACCTGAAGAAGGCCGGAGTGTACAACAGTCGAAACGTCGTGAATATGGCAACAAATATATGAACAATATAAATAGTGTAAATAACACTCAGAGCTCTAAACACAATTGTAATTATTGATGTCTTCATTCGCCACATATTTTTTAAGATTTCCACTTCAAGATCCTTGTATTTTGATAGTTTTTTAAAAGATCTGAGATATATTAAAGTTTGAGGAAACTACTATGTCAATAAGAAAGCATCTTCTGTTCTTGTGGTCTTTCATCGCTATGTCTGGGCGATTAGCTCTCATTGTTCTGTCTGTACGTATTTTAAAGTCCCATAAAATTGTTACAGGTCCTATGTCTGTAACTGGATTTGAGTGGTGTTTATATCATTTTCTTACAGTTTCCTTCCTATAAAAGTTGCTGGTTTTCCAGCGCAGATATTGGCCCACTTTGTCACGCGGAGTTTTATATTCGTTGAATGCTAATGCCGTGCATCCTAATACAAGATGGTCAACCGTTTCTGGATATTAATCGCAGAATATGCATTTAGGGTCAGCACAATTTCGTAGTATGTTTGCGTGATAATTTCTAGTTAGCAAGCATTGATCCTGATTAGCAAGAATAAAACCTTCGGTTTCAGCTTTTAATCCTGCCCTACAGTGTACACATGGCCTCTCCGCTAGCAGTGTGCACCAAAGAGGGACAAAGAGCAGTGATCCAAATCTGCAGAGAGCATACTACCTCATCGATGATGACTCGCCTGTTCGCCATTACTATCTCTCGAGCTTGCTGAATCTTCTCGTCAGTGGTGAAGGTTGACGGGAGTCCTGCTCCTTTCTTTGTGTGTTATACTTGTCCGGCCAATTTTAAACTTCTTGATCCACTGATAAACACTTCTACGCAGTAGTGCACATTCGCCATATTGTGTGAAAAGCCTCCGATGAATTTCATCCACTGCCGCACCTTCCGACCTTCCTGATCTTTAATTACTAAGTGTATACATTCGTTTTCACCATCTGTTTAGGTTTTATTACAATTCTAATCATCGCTTATTAAAACAATAAGCATTGCCGAAGAGATAAAGATATTTAAAATAATAGAGGGGTCAATGGAGAAACCGTCCTTTTTTTAGTATATACTTGCCAGAATCTCTCTCTTAAAAATTTTTTTTTCAAGAAAATAGCTTTCTCAAGTCCAGTAACCGTTATCGCTCTTTCAAATACTGAATGAGGTTTCCTTCCTCGCTTTCTGCTTCAAGTCGTGTCTAACGTCAACGTGTTGATTTTGTCGTTATTTTCACTTCGAGTTACATGGGCCGACAATAGCACACAAGTCCTCAGCTGAGCAATGATCCTACGACCACATTCGTTTATGGGACTGGTGATGATTTGATTGTTTTCTCTCTGTAGGTTGCATGCTTCCATATATGTACCTGCCTGATGTGGCTCAGCAATACGGCATCGATACTAAAGACGCTGCATTTCTCCTTTCAATAACGGGTATCACCAACACTATAGCGCGGGTGTTATGTGGACTGGTCATATATAGATTCCCGTTCATCAGCTCGGTATTGTTGCTGGGCGGTATCAGCATTGTTGGTGGTATCTTCACTCTGTGTGTGCCGGAAATGACGACATATCCGGTCTTGGCTATATATGCAGCTGTGCTTGGTTTTGTTTACGGTAAGTTTAGCAGAATTTTATTTTTTTTCTAAAGTTCAACAAATATAAGGCTCAAGAGGCACTTAAGGTAGAGCGTTCACTTTTGCCTTTTCTTACGCTTATAACACCACAAAGTAACTCTCTAACACACAGTATCCCTATTGGGCATACTATTGAGTGAAATATTGGGGTATAAAAATGACAACAGAAAATAAAAAGACGAGATTTGAGCGACCGAATAATGGTGTCAGTTTAAAAACTGGAATCTTTTATCTATATATCTAAAAAATGACAAATTACAATTTTGGAACGTGAAATTTTAAAAGGAGAAAATTATAAAATCAAGAATCAATCAGATCGAAACTTACCTTGTTTTGATTAGACTTGATACTTCAGAGTGGAAGGCAAATTTAATAAAAACCACATAGACATATTTTTCTTAACACACGCACGAGGTGAACTCTTTATTTACATTAGGGACTGTGTAAGAAGAGAGAAGAGGAGATAACTAAAACTAAGAGCAGATAACTCTTGGCAGACTGATATTTATTGATAATTCAATAAAATTTTCACTGAAATATGTTGGGAAATATCTGTAACCCACAACGCTGTTTTAATCTTAGGAGACCTTGTTAAAAAAAAACAAAAACATGGCGCTTGCTTTAAGCAAAAAAAAAAAAAAAAACAAAAAAACAACAAGCGCCTTGTTTTTTTTTTGTTGTTTTTTTTTGTGTCTGTGTTTTTTTTAACCAGGTCTCCTAAAATTAAAACAGATTTGTGGGTTACAGAATCTTCCTAGGTCTTTCTGTAAATATAATTCTCTTCTTGGACGGCCCATATAAACATGTCCTAATCTTGAGAATTAACACGAACCAGATGATTTGTTCTTTGTCTAGCATATTTTGTAAGAACACGCATATTTTGGGAAGATAACGTAGTGTAAACTAAACAAACTACCGAATTTTAATTTCACAGTGATCATGATTTTTTTTCTTCCACGTTACTTCTGAGTATAAATAGGAGTTACGAAATAATATCTTCACATTTTTCTTAATAACTTAATAAAATTCCTCAAGAAAGAAAACCCGTTGGTATAAAAAACACTTTTCCTTTTGTATTTTCTTATCTACGAGAGTATTA
>OZ010582.1:65906266-65938766 GCA_963932145.1 Acanthosepion lycidas | reverse complement strand
ATATTAGGTTGGTGCAAAAATAATGACGTAATAATGTCGTTTTTTGACGTATTTTTTGACGTCAAAAAACGACATTATTACGTCATTATTTTTGCACCAACCTAATAGATAACTATATTGCTTGTCAAGTATTACGTTATCTAACTAATTACATTGGTGTTAAAAAAATTGCTGTTATAAATAGATCAATTTTATAATATAAGCCGATAATAAAAATACATATTTGAATATTTATCTCCATTATAATTTTTTTAATATTTTGATGTTTTTTTCATGTTTATTTTAAAAAGGAAATTCCTGATTTTTTGTTAAAAAAAGAAAGATTTAATTAGTTACAAAAATTAATATTTACATTTACATAAACATTTACTATGGACAGATTATAAATAAAATTTTCATGTTAAAACATTAATGATAGTGATATGTTTGGAAATTTTCCAAAAACAGAATCTATACATAAGGTTCTTTTTTTAAAAATTACATTGAATTTTTTGTTTTAAATTTTAATATTTACCTACCCGTCAACATAAGAAGACGACAAAGAAGGAATTAGAATAATTTTTCAGGATCATTGTAGAATTTAAAGGAAAATTTTTAGAGGCAGACCCTGATGGAGACAGAAGCCGACAACTCTGCAGAAAAAATGAAAGGACGATTTCTCAGTAGCGCCATTTATATGAAGAACAGAAGCATACCATAGGGCAAACGACTCGAAAAACGTTTTTCATTAAAAAAAAACTCAGTTTAATGAACATTAATCCGTTTGTGGGAAAAGAGACTGTAGAGTGAAAAAAAAAAGTCAGGTCCCAAAAAGGGAAGGGGAAGGGAGAACCGCTACTGGACAGCAGAAGGCAGATGGAAGCTATACCTACTAGGAATATGGGGGTTTGTTTCTCTTTCCCTGCTGAAATGGCAGGCAGCAATTCTCAAACGAAAGGGGTGCGTGGCTAACAAGTTTGGGTACCTCGGCGTGGTGTAATGGTTAGAAAGCTTGTCTTGCTAGAACAATTACGACTGAGTAGTGAGTTCGATCCTCACTGGGTGTCCATACGTTCGGCCTTGTGCCACATCTAAGCCGTTCCTTTATTGTCCTTTCCTCAATCCTCATCACTAAAGTCTTCTCATTATCTTTTTGCTTACAGTAACCTCCTTTGTCCTAGTGACATTAGAGAGAGTTAGATTAGAATAAAAATAGAGTAAGGGTGCCATATTTGGTTTGGAGCTACTCAATCTTCACTTTCGATTTAAAATCGTTTACACTGTCTTTTGGGACCTGACTTTTTTTTTTCACTCTACAGTCTCTTTTCCCACAAACGAAAAGCTGAAAGCATGTTGCTACTATGCTGCTATGCCCATATCAAATGTTCAGATAAGCTCTATTCTTTAGTTCCACCAGTTCAGACATTTACATCTCAGGTGCGTCGTGTTACTTCCACACAGTCGAACCGCTCTTATTTCGACTCGGAAAGTTTGTTTTTTTTTGTTTTTGTCAAGAAATGTCTGGACACGGATCTTCACCTCTTCAAGTCAAAGACTGATTTTTTTACCCATTCTTCTTACCCTCATAATTTTCACGTCCTACAACCTCCCTTTTCGTATATATATCATACGTCTCATTCATCATTACCATTTTAACTGTAATTCTCTACCTTGAGGGACTCTTGAGCCTAGTATTGGCTGATAATTGCTAAAATTATCTTTACCTCCGTGCCAGAATAAGTGACCAGATTTACATTATATAAAAACTGGAATTGACCACTTATTATGGAACGGAGGTCACGCCTTTTCTGGATGATAAATAATTTTCCACCCTACGCTGCTCTATTGCTATTTCCATAGAAAGTGCTCAGACGAACGACGTGCCTTAGACCCGTCATACTTCGCACATTGTAGCGAACCACCCTCGTTACCTTTGTATTCCATTGGTGAGATGTCAGTTCCACACGAGTAGCTTATTCCTTCGAACCGACTGTGGAACCAAACTCTCAAGTCGGTGTTTTCACTGCAATCTTAACCTGTTCAAGTCTAGCATTAACTATTATCTTCTCCACATATCCTCCTAAACTGTGCTCTTACTTTGTAACCCTTCACCTTCAGTGGCTCCTGGGTGTTGTACAGGTTTGAACATCACTGTAAAAAAAAAAAAAAAAAGAAAAAAAAACATCTTGACAATGACATATATCTGGTGAGTCCCCTTGGTTATCTTGAGGCTGTTTGTTAGGTAATGTTCTCTAACAAAACGCTGAGGCCTTCAAAGAACAAGTATATTTATTTGGAGAGGGCAGAATCAAAGAACAGCTGTATTTAATCGGAGAGGGCAGAAACAAATAACAGCTGTATTTAATTGGAGAGGGCAGAAACAAAGAACAGCTGTATTTAATTGTATTTAATTTCCTTTTGTTATCGTCTTCTTTAAGGAGCAATTGCTTGACAGCTGACTTCACTCTTTCCCTATCTTTAAGAGTCACTTTCTTCGCCTCGTATGGGAGTCCCTGTCTCCGTCTGTCTGTCTCTCTCTCTCTTTCCTTCTCTGCGCTTAACGTCTGGTTAACGTATGCCTCTGATGTAGGGACGTTAACAGTTGATATCGCATCCCTCACACACTATTCCTTTGCAACATATTACGTGGCCGACTTTGTCACAAGTCCGGCACCCAATCAGTGTTCCTCTTCAATACATTAATTTGGGCTACTCCCCGTCTTATTTCTTGGGGTGGTTCGTATTAGTTTAAATATTTCAATCATCACACTTCTCCTTTTGAACAGGAGTAGAGGTTTACCTCTTTTTTCTTTTTCTTCGATTGGGTTTCCAGTTCCTTCTAAAGTCTGCTTCAGCTATCTATTCCTCGCGCGTGTTGTTTCCTACGCTGATGTAACTCAACAAAGTAACCTTCTAGCTCAAGTGACTCTTGGGCCTTGTATTGGGCGAACATTTGTAAAAACAATAAAAACGGTGTAGATAGTTTCGCCTAGTTCACACTCCTCCCCTTTTGCAGAGGAGTAGTGGTTTATCTCTTGTTTCCTGTTCAGGATTGTGTTTCCGGTTCCGTCTAAAGCAGTGATCATCAAACTTTCTCGACCAGAAATCTCCTTTTGTTTCTCTTTCTTCCCCAGCGAACCCCCATTTTAAAATATCTTTGAACCTTAAAAATCGCACTGATGTTGGCAATGAAAAGTTAAGAAATTTTGTTCAGGTTAGATTTTTTTTTTCCCCAGCGTCGTCACGTTCAGAATTTTCCCTTAAAAATAATATTTATGAAAATGTATAAAATAACTGAAACGAATCAAGCAAATAAAAAATACGCAGAACTGCACTAATTAAATTGAATAAAGAAATATTGCACCAGGCCAAGTGATTTTCATAATTATAAACTCTATTTTGCAGTAAGAGGTTGAAAAAAGGGATTATTATTTGAAAATCAACTTGGAACAATTAAAATAGAGCAAGCAATGCTCAATGTCGCATTAAATAAGTCTTATCAAAATAAGTTCAAAGCTCCTTGGATAAATGTAATTAAGGCTTTTGATTCTGTCGGTCGTTGAGTTCAGTGCCTTTCTTTCATCTGCACCGAAGAATACAACATACATGTAAAGTAACTAAAATTTAGCTCAGAGTCATGAGTACACCGACTCCCTATTCGACCCCTTCACTATCATCGACCCCTGGAACTCCTCATAGGAGGTCGCTCGGAAAACTAATGACTCCTGAGCAAATTCAACGGTAAAACTAGGTTTCACCATATTACTGTCGAACTTGCTACATTCAACCGTTACTTCTATTCTAACAATTTACAGAGAGAGAGAGAGTGTGTGTGTGTGTGTGTGTGTGTGTTAGAGAGAGAGAGAAATAGAACGATTTAGAGAAATAGAGGAGATGGGAGAATGATAGTGGGAGAGAAAGGAAAATAGAATGTGTGCGTGAAAGAGAGAGGAGGTGAGAGAGTAAAGAAGTGAGAGAATTCATTTTGTGTAAGTGTTGATCTTGTGGAAGTATCTATTGTCTTTTCTTTTTCTTTTTTTTTTCACAATTTTATTCTTCAACAAAATTGGTGCCGTCCGATTGATCGGAACACACCACCATCA
Source organism: Acanthosepion lycidas (assembly GCA_963932145.1). Classification (NCBI taxonomy): domain Eukaryota; kingdom Metazoa; phylum Mollusca; class Cephalopoda; order Sepiida; family Sepiidae; genus Acanthosepion; species Acanthosepion lycidas. The sequence goes on along the minus strand of OZ010582.1, from coordinate 65,934,684 downwards.
CAGGAGAGAACCAATTGACAAAAGAACAAAACGTTCAACAGATACGAATAAATAAATTACTGAAGAAAAGGAAGCTGTTAGAACAGAAATGGCGCTTGCATCAAGTTGTTAGTTCAAGAGTTGTCAAGCTTTTTGTTTTTGACCAGAGACACACTTTTGTTTCTCTTCCTTCCCCAGCAACTACAATTTAAAATATCTTTGAAGCTTAAAACTAGCCCCGATGTTGGCAATTCAAATGTTAACTAAAATGTATGAAATATATGAAAAGTTAAAAAAAAATTGGGATCAGGTTTACACCATCCCGCCCGCGTCATTAGGCTCAGAATTCCCTGACCCCTCAAAAAAAATAAAAATAAAATAAAAAGAATTAAAAAAGATCAAGCAATGCTCAATGCAGCATTAAATAAGTCTCATCAAAATAAGTTCAAAGCTAATTGGCTAGATGCAACTAAGGCTTTTAATTCTGTCGATCGTCGTGCTAATTGCATGTCTTTCATCTGCACTAAAGAACACAACATACATCTGTAGAGTAACTAAAATGAACCCAGTGTCATTCGCCAGAATTTCTGTTCAGATGTCATCCTTGTGTTTCTAGATTAACCATGAATTATTCATGAAGACATATTCCTTACGGTAATCCGTTGAAATCAGATCAGGATAACTAAGTGGTTATAAAAATTTATCCGGAAAAAACGTCTTATTAAATCCGAATTAAAATTCCAAGACTTGATTCTTTGTTGTTGTTTTTTTTTTTTTGTTTTTTTTTTTGTTTTTTAGGGATAATTCTGAAAAAAATTCTAAAAAAAATGACATGTTATGAGATTTTTATATACCTACGTGACTTTTGGGACACTCTGTATATAGACAGTAAAAAAGTATGACGCTTAGATAAAATTAAATTGATTCCTCGCCAGAATCTATCTTACATATTTATAAGTCTACCATTCGTTATTACCTTGAATATTGCTTCCACATTTGATCTGGTACTCCTGCTATATATTTAGATATTCTTGATAAAATCCAAAGAAGAATCTGCAATGTTACTGGTCCTGACCTGGCATCTCGGCTTCAGTCTCTTTCCCGTAATGTAGCTTCCCTGTGCCTTTTCTATAAATACGTTCATAGTAATTGTTCTGATTAACTTTCCTCTATTTTGCCTAGACTATACGAATTTAAGCGCAGTACTAGATTGGCGGCAAGGTCTCACCATTTCACAGTTGAAATGGCTAGATGAAATCGTAAATTCTAAACTAACAGTTTCTTCTCTCGCAATTCTCGCTTGTGGAACTCACTTCCATCTTCTTGCTTCCCAGTCAAATTTGATTTTCAAAGATTTAAATCCAATATCAGCCGATATCTCCTGTCTTCTCAATTCCTATTCTTTTATTATTCTATCAATTTAATGTTTTTTCTCATATTCTCTCACACACAGTAATCCCTTACGTCTTAGTGGCTTTATTACCTTTCTTGAGGTGAAGTGATTAAAAAAAAAAACTACGTATGACACAGATATGCATGGTGTAAAAAAGGCTTTTCAAAGGACTTAATAAAAATGACAAAATAATATGGAAGAAATTTGAAATCCATTCCTTTGAATTTCGTATCGAGAAAAAACAACATTTTCTTTGGGTATGGATTTAAAATAACATCAACATTAAAACTGTTCTCGTCATACTAATATCAATAAGGATTTTGACAACCAAACAAAATATAAAAAAAAAAAAAACTGACTATAAATACATTTCAATATGAAAGCATCGGCGGCAGTACCGCTTTTCCTTCCCAGCGAAATCATCAGGCACACGGCCTTCTTTATTTACTTTTGAAAAGACTTCTTTTTGTTTTCTGCCAGCCATTTTTCCGCATTCATTTTAACAAAAGAAAAAATGAAAGGTTTAATAAATAATCGATTGTCACGCTAACTCGACCTGCATTTTTATGAATTTAGAATTATTTTGCATGTATAAACTTTTACTTACTAATAGACTTGAAATATATATATATATATATATATATATGATGGACTCTCCCGTCGTTTTCTACGTATGCGTATCTTTCAGTTCATTTTTTAATCCTGTACCTGTCTCAATCGCGTTAACTCTCTCGCCAGTGGACTTGTTGCTCAGGTGGAATAGCAAAGAAGGATTACACAGCTGAACTGCAGACTATCCACGCAAAAGATTTGTTTAGAGTGATGAAGGATTGTGTAGAACCAGCCACACTTATTGGAAGTGCTGATAACAAGGAGTTGGTGCAAATATTTTCCAGGAACACAATGAACACTCCTCAGATTTTATTATCACGGAGTTACACCTTTCCGGTACTACCAGTGCACAGAAGAGTGCAGCGCCTTTCGATGGTAATTTCACGTGAAGCAGTTTACATGGTTTGGCGCGTGGAGATTTAGGGGATGGGTGAAGACCAGTGTTACCCGTCTATCTTAATAATAAGCGCAGCAGCCGTGTAACAAAGGTAACAAAGGTACTACTTTTACCCACTGCCACCTACATGCGTAAAACATACATTGGATGTCGGAGTAAACAGTAGTCATCAATGTTCAATATATTTCTATAATATATATATATATATGTAAGCAAATATATGGATATAGATCCGACAGTATGAAGAAATATACGAAAAAAACAAACAAAAATCCTCATATGCAATTATGCTGTTTTAATGTTAATATAATGTCAACTCCGGACGTTTCGGTCTAATAAACCATCTTCAGGACATATTCATAAAATACAATTAACATTAATTTGTCATGTTGAATTGATAATGTTAATTATATTTTATGAATATGTCCTGAAGATGGTTTATTAGACCGAAACGTCCGACGTTGACATTATATTAACATTAAAACAGCATAATTGCATATAAGGATTTTTGTTTGTTTTTTCCGTATATTTTTCTTCAATATATATATATATATATATATATATATATATATATATATATATATATATATATATATATTATGACAGGTTTCGTTAAATAATTTAAACATGTTCTGTCGACTTATTCTCGATAAGATCCTTTCTTATTGACGGATAAGCTTTTTTGTGCGGTTATTGAAAGACGAGAGGAAAACGTCGTGCTGGTCCATATTATATTTATTTGAGTACTTTCGACATAGCATTATGTCATCATCAGGGTATTGTTAATTATAGGGTAAGTATTATAGTGTTCATGGTTGTAAAAGACAAAAATTGTTGTGATCATCTGAAAATTAACTTTCTTATTTGTGGAGTCAGGAACGCTGTGTCATGGCGTGGCTAACAGGCATTGTTTAAGGGGAGATAATTAGGTATGTGGAAAGATTTTCCGACATGCGTGGTCGAAAAAAATTAAGGAAAGAACTATTAGTACGGACATTAAAAAGTATTTACTGTACACATTTTAAAATATTTGTGGAATATTCATAATTAGATTTATTAGGGTTTGGTTTCAATTTTTTTATATAAATAGGTTCATGAATAGTTTGTGTTTATTCTTTTCGTAGAAAAGTATGGAGATATTTTCGACGAGGATTTCCCTGAATTGTGAATGTCGATAGGTGTGTTGAGGTAAATGGTTAGAAATATTGAACCTGTTCGTTTACTATCATTTTGGTGTTAAATAATAAATTAGGAACAGACTAAATAAAAAAAAAATGTTGAAAGTGGAATGTACTATTATCGTACATTATGATGCTGGTATTAACAGTATTGTGTGATTTTCGATGAAGTATAAGTAAATGGCCATTAGTACACCAAGCTGTTTGTAACTGTTTCGATATAAGAAAAGAAGAGGAAGAAGAAGAATCTGTATTCGTAACAGATGATGCGATGAAACGCAAACAAAACAATGGTTTCCCTTTTAGGGGACGCGTGTAGTAAAAAATATGATATAGATTAGGTTTTGTTATTTCGTTTATTTTGAATTTCTAAGGATACAGTAACAAAATTTCCAGTAACATCATCTTTATGAAGTCAATAAGCAGTCATCTTATACTACAAATATAAGATAAATTCATGAAAATTTTCTATAATTTTTTGACATCCTCTTATGTAAAGGTCACCTTATACAAGTTAGTATACGATATATATATATATATATATATATATATATATATATATATATATATATATATATACCAAAGAAGTTTTCGTGTAACGTATTTCGTTCTTCAGAACTTGATCGGACTATGTTTATGTACACATTGATGTGACTGCACATTTGAAGGAACGAGTGGTTCAGGGAATTTTAAATTTAAAGATGATTTTTTTGTTTTGTTTTAATCTCTCCCTTAAAATTAAAATCATTTCCCTTAAAATTGCTCGTGATGTATATATGGTTATCCGATGCACACACACACACACACACACACACATACACACACACACACACACACACACATATATATATATATATATATATATATATATATATATATATATATATATATATATGTATATAGTAATTCATCGAGTTTAGAAGAATCCGCAGCAGAAATGCACAGAAACGGCCTTTTCGTCTTTTTGGGACTCCTCAGTAGTGCGCATCCACTACCGAGAATCGAACCGGTGTTCTTTTTCCATGATACGAGTAATAAACAAAGAAATGGGCCTTACACTTCCGAGGAAATTTGCTACTGGTTAACGGTCTCCCCGTTGAAATTATATTCTCTGAGTAAACCCAAATCCCTCAATGTGTGAATTTATTTTGGAAATGAATTTCAGCTCCGATCTACGTCTTTCTTGTCGGCTGTTGAATGAATGCCGCTAAAAACACGCATCTGATTTCATCGACGATGTGTAACAGTTGGTTGGAGTGTGCAGCGACAAGAAATTGTTGTAATTGTCTTTGATGGGTTTTTTTTATGGAGAAACTGGAACAAAATTCTGTCTTCGGTTGAAGACAGAATTTCGTTCCAGTTTCTCCAATACATTTCCCTTTTTCGAATTTGTGGCAGAAAAATAAATACAGTGTAACCCAGATATAAGAGACACGGATATAAGAGAAACCCGGATATAAGATAGATTTTCTCGGGTCCCAAATTAGAGCCTGTTTAATGTATATAAAATAGACTAAACCCGGATATAAGAGAAACCGGGATATAAGCGACTTCTTCTCCGGTCCCGACAACTCTCTTATATCCGGGTTACACTGTATGTAAGTTCTGAACAGTCGCAGTTCAGAGCCGGTGGTTTGAATACTACGTAAGAGTAAATGTGAAATTGCTATCAGTGATGATATGCCTACAAACTCGGTGTTTATTGCAGGGGATATTCCCTTGATGAGGTTGTAAATCATGTATACCGGATGTTGTTAATAGTGTGTGTAGATTGGGGGGGGGATGACGCCTAGCGTGAAGTGAATTCACGCTGAATAATTTTCTAACTGTTTGGTCGGGTTTTAAATACTGGAAATCGTTTGCTAAGATATGGGTAAGCTTGTGAATATTGTAGTTAAAATTAAAAAATAAAACGGAAATTCTGTAATTATTAATTTTTGTTACATAGGAGAGTATTTTTTTGGAAGCCTTAGTAATTGATTTTCTCATAGTTTTAAGTGATTAATTCTTATTGAGAAGGTAACTGAATAGCTGTCCTACGCGGTTTTTGTAATCCCCATTTTGTGAACATATATATATATATATATAATATATATATATATATATATATATATATATATATATATATATATATATATATATAGTTTAAGAAAAACTATATATATATATATATATATATATATATATATATATATATATATATATATATATATATAGTTTAAGAAAAACTAGGTAATCCGTATGGGTAAACCTGAGGAGGATAAAATCCAGAGAGCTAAATGTAAATCCAGAGCAAATAATTTAAATAAAAACAGACCACTTTGAAGTTCCATGTAATAAATTATTTCACCACAGCCCTTTTAAAAGGACTGCGGATCATCAGACTTTACTTCCAAACAAAAAACGAACAGAAAATTTACACATTTTTGACGGGCCGTATTAAACATATGTAAATTAACGAAGTGAGGAAGTGAGGGGGGAGAGAGAAGACATGAGTGAGTTAGCAGATATTGACACATTTAAACGGTTAACTTAACGGAAGTTATATATTGATATCGAAGGGGTAGAGAAGAAAAAATCCATAGAGAGAAAAAGAGAGAAGGAAGTTATGAGAGAAGATGTCACTAATTTTCTTTGTAAAAAAAGGTTGGAAACAGACGCTGTTATTTTGTTTTACTTTGAAAGTGTTATTTTGAGGGTTCATAAAGATTATAATGTTTGATATAAATTTGAATGTCTCTAAACTGTCTACAAATAATTTAATTTGATGTTTGTTAGTGATTTAAATTTTGGGGATTTTCTATGAAATAGTCGATTAGAAAAATATTCATAGAAAGTACATTAAAAGAATAAAATTTTATTTTGAAATATAAGTTTACTTCTAGTAATCTTTTTTTTATTCTCTTTAAAAATTTCCATTATTGATTATTAAATTGACATCTCTATCCGTTTGAATTTTGTTCATGAATTTAACTCGTGACTGTTTCTAGATAGGTAATCTCTTTTACTTAAATTTTAGTTAAGTTAATGTGGGGTAATATTTGAAGGTAATCTTGCTCTGTCATATACTGTATACACACCCATTATGATACACGCACAAACACACACAAACACACACACATATATATATGTGTGCGTGCATTATAATTCAACGAGTCTAGAAGAATTCGCAACAGAATGCAACAAAAAAAAAAAAACTGGATGACCGTTTCGTCCAATTTTGGGGAGTCATCAGCAGTGCGCATCGACTACCGAGAATTACAATCCTCATACCGACTGAATCAACATTTCTCGGTGACGGTGAGGTAACAAACCAGACTCGTTATAGCGCCAGCTCTTCTCAAATTGTGTCCCCATGAGTCACGATTTCTATCCGCAAACCGCTCTATCCGTATCATTAGAAGACGGTTAATTTATATATATATATATATATATATATATATGTGTGTGTGTGTGTGTGCGTGTGTGTGTGTGTTTGTGTGTGGGGGGTGGGGGGTGTTGGGTTGTGATTAAAGACGAAATTGTCTTTGTTAAGGGCTTTTAATTTATTTTTCGTCCATTTTGGATAATTTCCTTGGCTTCCTTTCTATATTTTAATGTAATATGGACCGAAAAACATGGAAGCTGATCCGTAACATAGTAAAAATTAAATTTAAAAATCTAAAAATTTAGAATTTACGACTTAACAAAAAACGTTCCTTGGTCTTTAACCAAATTTGTGCGAATGAGAAATTGCTACCCAAATACACCCTGTGTGCGGAGGAGGAGAATATGTAGTTATACAAATTAACTCTGCGAGGTGACAGTTTCATGCCTCAAGCAATCACAAGACCAAGTGCAGGTTCTTCGGTAATTATGGTGAAAAAGGGCAAGGAGAAAACAAGCTTTTCCCATTTCTTTGGTTTAGGGAAAATGTTACCGTTGTTATTGGTTATGATCTATAGATAATTTAACAATGAAAGCAACACCGCGTATTAGAATATATTGCGCCTGATATTGGAAATTCCGACAAAACTGTACAATAAAAACTAGGTATCATATTCAAAATTCAGACAAAACACGACAATAAAAACCACGCCTGGCATCGGATATTCTTACAAAACTCGACAATAAAAATTATGTCTAATACCGGATATCCCGAAAACAACTCGACAATAAAAACTACGCCTTGTATCGGATATATTGACAAAACTCGACAATAAAAACTACGCCTTGTATCGGATATATTGACAAAACTCGACAATAAAAACTACGCCTTGTATCGGATATATTGACAAAACTCGACAATAAAAACTACGCCTTGTATCGGATATATTGACAAAACTCGACAATAAAAACTAAGTCTAATATCGGATATTCTGACAAAACTCGACAATAAAAACTACGTTTGGTATCGGAAATTCTAACAAAACTCGACAAGGAAAACTACGCCTGATATCGGATATTCTGACGAAATTCGACAATAAAAACTACGTCTATTATCGGATATTTTGACAAAACTCGACAATAAAAACTACGTCTGGCATAGGATATTATGAAAAAAATTACGACAATAAAAACTACGTCTGGTATCCGATTTTCTGACAAAACTCGACTAAAAAAAAATACGTCTTGTATCGGATATATTGACAAAACTCGACAATAAAAATTAGGCCTGGTATCTGATATCCTGACAAAACTCGACAATAAAAACTACGCCTGGTATCGGTTATTCTGACAAAACTCGACAAAAAAGACTACGTCTGGTATCGAATATTCTGACAAAACTGGACAATAAGAACTACGCCTGGTATCGGATATTTTGACAAAATCGACAATAATAACTACGTCTGGCATCGGATATTCTGAAAAATGTCGACAATAAAAACTACGTCTGGCATCGGATATTCTGAAAAATTTCGACAATAAAAACTACGTCTTGTATCGGATATTCTAACAAAATTCGACAAAAAAACTACCCTTCTATCGTATATTCTGACAAAACTCGACAAAAAAAAACTACGTTTGGTATCGGAAATTCTGTCAAAACTCGACAATAAAAATTACGTCTGGTATCGGATATTCTGACAAAACTCGACAATAAAAACTACGTCTTATATCGGATATATTGACAAAACTCGAGAATAAAAACTACGTCTAATATCGGATATTCTGACAAAACTCGACAATAAAAACTACGTCTTATATCGGATATATTGACAAAACTCGAGAATAAAAACTACGTCTAATATCGGATATTCTGACAAAACTTGACAATACAAACTAAGTCTTGTATCGGATATTCTAACAAATCTCGACAATAAAAATACGCCTGGTATCGTATATTCTGACAAAACTCGACAATAAAAACTACGTCTCGTATCGGAAATTCTAACAAAACTCGACTATAAAAACGATGCCTTATATCGGATATTCTGACAAAACTCGATAATAAAAACTATGCTTTGTATCGGATATTCTGACAAAACTTGACAATAAAAACTACGTCTGGCATCGGATATTGTGAAGAAAATCGACCATCAAAACAACGTCTGTTGTCGGAAATTCTAACAAAACTCGCCAATAAAGACTACGTCTGGTATCTTATATTCTGACAAAACACGACAACAAAAACTACCCCTGGTATCGGATATTCTGACAAAACTCGATAATAAAAACTACGTCTGGTATCGGAAATTCTAACAAAACTTGACAATAAAAACTACGTCTGGCATCGGATATTCTGACAAATCTCGACAACAAAAACTACGTCTGGTATCGGATATTCTGACAAATCTCGACAACAAAAACTACGTCTGGTATCGGATATTCTGACAAAACTCGACAATAAAAACTACGCCTGGTATCGGGAATTCTGAAAAAACTCGACAATAAAAACTATGCCTTGTATCGGATATTCTGACACAACTGTACAATAAAAGCTAAGCCTGGTATAAGAAATTTAGTCAGCAACCTTTTAACAACAATGGATTTTATCAAATAATCATCTCATCAGTTTCATTGGTGAAAACCTGACGAGACAATTTTATGAGTGACAGAAGCACATAGGATTGTTCCTCTTCGATTATATTGACACGTTTTCACCTAACCATCTTTACATTTAATTTATTTAGGTCATGACTAATCGATTTCCCTAGACTGCTGTTTATATCAGATCAGATCTCATTGATAAAAACTGATATGCGATTTGATAAAAAAAAATATGTATATGTCATCATGCGACAGACACTAATAAAGGACTACCTTACGTCATGCTGAACTTGTTTTAATCGTTGTTATTTTTATAATTAATATTATGCGATATTCATGATTAGAATAATATAAGAGAAAGAGAGAGAGAGAGAGAGAGAGAGAGAGCAATATAAATGCAGAATGATGCACACTTCATTTTTACAGATTACGCAAAAGCATTTGACACGGTATGACACAATGACCTTGAACTACTAGGAAAACTAGATCTACCCGGAAATGTTAGAATAATCCTGAACTTATACTGGAAACAAATTACCTCTATACGTATAGAAAATTAACTGAATAGGTATACAAAATATAGAAAGGGACGTATGTGTCTTCTCTCCGGATGTATTCAACCTCTACAGTCACGCTATCCTAATGGAACTGGAGACCCTACCAGGATTTAATTATCGGTGAGCATAATCTTAACAATATAAGATACGCAGAATACAGTTTTGATGGCAGACATAGGAGGAAATCTACCCTGGTAAAAAAAGACCAAAAAAAAAAATGACTAACTACTGCAAGAAGACGGAAAGTATAGACATCAGCAAAAGAAAAAGCCCAAAGTAAGGATTGGAGATGTCAACATCATGTAGGTCTAGAAGCTTAAATGTCTGGGAAGCGTTTTAACAGAGGATGGAAAATACGATACAGGGATCAGAGCACGCTTTGGACTATCAAAAGAAGCATATCAGAAGCTAAGCAAGGTGCTCGCATAATGAGGAAAGAAGGCTTGGAAAATCTGATACTGACAGGACAGAAGATGCGATATTCATAATCAGAATGATATCAGAGAGAGAGAGAGAGAGAGAGAGAGAGAGAGAGAGAGAGAGAGAGAGCAGTACAGAAGGATGTGCACTGATGTTTTATAGATTACACAACAGCATTTGATAAGGTATAGCACAGGAATCTATTTGAACTGCTAGGAAAACTGGGTCTATTTGGAAAAGATGTTAGAATAATCAAGAACTTGCAAACCGCCAGAAAAAGGATAGAAAATGAGTTGCTATACAAAATAGAAAGAGGAGTGAGACAAAGATGAGTCTTCTCGCCAGATATATTCAACCCTCACAGCGCCGCTATCCTAAAAAATCTTGAGATTCTACCAGGATTTATTATCGGTGGGCGTAAAATTAACAATAAAAGATACGCAGATGACATCGTGATTAAGGTGGACTCGGAAAGAAAACTACAGGACCTCCTAGACGGTGTGGTAGAACAAAGCGAGATAAAGAGACTAACCATAAACTGCAAGAAGACAGAAAGCATGTTCATTAGCAAGAAAAAATGCCCAAGATGCAATTTAGAAATCGGAGATAGCAACATCAAGCATAAGTTCAAATTTTTGGGAAGCGTTTCTGGGAATACGACACCATGATCAGAACATGCGTTGGACTAGCGAAAGATGCCTTATACATAAGGTGATGAGAAACAGAAGAAATTCGTTTGAAACAAAGAAAAGAGGGTGGATTACTATGCGTTATCCATCCTCTTATATGGCAGTAATCCATCCGCTTATATAGAAAATTCCCCCACGAATGAGGAAAAAAATATTCTAGAGGCAGCAGTAAAGTCGTTTTACAGAAGGGTGCTGAAAATGGCAGCAGAAAGTACATATACTCCGAATCAGGCAATGAGAACTGAAATACCCTGGACACATAATGAGGAAAGAGGGTTTGGAAACCTTCACCCTCATGGGGCATATCGAGGTACGAGTGATAAAAGGCAGCGAGGTATTTACCTGAAGATCTTGGGTGAATGAATGGCGGATTCGAAGATCGGGAGCCTTAGCAAAGGAAGAAAATGTGTTAAGGGCCGCAAGGGATAGGAAATTGTAGAGAGCCGTGATTGTTTATGTCCTGAAGTGTACGCTGACAAATGGAGCGGAATGCTTACAAGAAGCCATTTAATCATCCAATTCTAAGCAAAACAGTTTCTGCTTTTGAAGACATTCCCCAAGATGAACTACAGTAACGACAAAACAAGCGTGCGATTAACAAATACGAGCTATAGAATGATTTCGGGAAAAATTCCTGAGAAATTCACTGAATCAAGGCAACGGTGCCTCTCTGTGCTGTTCGGATATTTATTCTCTGATAAACTCGGGGATGTGAACATCTTTATAGTTTTACAAGGAGTAAAAATTCTAGTAGACGCAATTAGGAATTTCATATCTCAAGGTCTACAATGCTGCTAAGAGGGCCCAATAGATAGATAGATATTAAAAAATTGAGATAGATAGATAGATAGATAGATAGATAGATAGATAGATATGAATAAACATAGATAGATAGATAGATAGATAGATAGATAGATAGATAGATAGATAGATATTAACAAATTGAGATAGATGAATAGATAGATATAAACAAACTAAGATAGATAGATAGATAGATAGATAGATAGATAGTCATATTGGGGATTTACCTCAAATTTAATACAGAAAATCCGGGAGAATACATAAAGCAATTTCAGCAAGAACTAGGAACTTATAAAGAAAAGATGCAGAATAAATATTAACTGCTTTTTTTACAAAATTACACAATTTCATTCTTTCCTTTCATCACAAGAAACGTCAGCTTAGTACTAATAATTTATTATTTATGCATGCACACAAATACACACAGGTTTCTTTCTTTCGTTTTTGATCTGATAAAGCCGAGAATGGCGAAACGCTTAATCTCTAATTTAATTTGAATGAAACGATTTTCTATTTGTCATAGTCTTCATACTTTGTCGGGATTCCGTATCCTATTTTGCACACACACATAGAGCATCAACGACTTCCCTAATGTCATCTGTTCCTAAATCATAATTTATGCTGATATCATAGATATTTACTCCTGTCAATCAGTTGTTAACAGGGGCAAGAAATTGTTTGCAATATTTAACGACTCCAAAACGAGACTGTTATCTTTTAATTAAAATAGATCATTTTGCCTTTCATCAGCATGGCTGATGTTAGCCTCCAGGAAGACAATGCATTGCATCTTTTTGGTTTCACATTTTCTGCTGTCATTAAGTGGAGTAATTATATTGAATCAAATGCTAGGTCAACTGCTAGGATTCTGCGCTCTACCAGACTTTTTTTCTTGCCAGAATATATCTTGCAGATTTATAAAGTTGACATTTGGTGCTCCTGCTATACACAGGGTGCGATGGATAAATTGTTGTTATTTTATATTTTTTACTTTGTGCATGCGTGTTGTTTTTGTATTTGTCAATTGCACAGTAGGGTCAGTTGGGCAGCGTCCATGAGATAAATAGCGCCATGGCGCAATTAACTCCGCTAGAAATTTGAAAACAGCATGCTTTACTGCTTGGCATTTGCGCCGGAAGCTCCAATACTAACATTTCAGAGTGTTTGGGTGTCAATCAGTGTTGAGGATTTGGAAAGAGTTGGATGAATCTAATGGTGATTTCGAACGTGTTTTAAGTAATCACTAGTAATGGCAACGTTATACCTCCATTCATCTTCCCACAGGACTTCAGACTTAGCACGGAGACCTATATTAAGTGCCTCGAGGAGGTAGTGCTATCCAGGGTCAAGTGGGTGACCGCTGGTAGTATGACTCTGCACCATGCCACACAACTAGGATAACCTAATCATAGCTATCAGACAATTTCTGAGACCACAACATCCCTTACTTCTGGCCAACTAACTCCACAAACTACAACCCCTTGATTATAATCTGGGGGGGGGGGCAGTTGAGCGAGAGACAAAAAAAAAAAACTCCTTGTAACACCAAAGATAATCTGAAGGCAAGGATTATGGGAGCATTCACCAACTTAAACAAGGAGACCGAACAGAAAAGTTGCACGAGATTACGAAATTGTCTGGAGGCCGTGATTGAAGACAATGGCGATTATATTAAATAAATTTACTGTTGAGTATTTGAAGATATTTTTGCGTAATTTTGGTAAATTTATCTGTTAAAATGAGATGTCAGTGTTTATTGTCATTTTTGCGTAATTTAGATGACAATTTATCCATCACACTCTGTATCTCGAGATTTTCGACAAAAATCAAAGCAGGAACTGTAATGTTATCGGTCATCACCTGGCATGTGAACAGACTGGGATAGATAGATAGATAGATAGACTGAGATAGATAGATAGATGTGAATAGACTGGGATAGATAGATAGATAGATAGATAGATGTGAATAGACTGAGATAGATAGATAGATAGATAGATAGATAGATAGATAGATAGATAGATAGATAGATAGATAGATAGATGTGAATAGACTGAGATAGATAGATAGATAGATATATATGAATAAACTCAGATATGAGATACATGTATAGATTGATATAAACTGAGTTAGATAGAAAGATAGATCCTTTCACATTTATCAGAGGACGAGACGCATCAGCTAAAATAAGTTTTCCTTTTGTCTTTATTCACACACAAACGCTCTCTCTCGCGCGCGCACACACACACGCACTCACACACAAACACACACACACACGTGTCTGCGTGTGTTTGAGAGACAGAGGTAGAGAACAAGAGGGAAACTGTGAACATGTATTCTCATGTCTGACACTGATACAGCTTATAGATTCGGTACAGTGCTTTTTTTTATTCTCTTCTCAGCTTACAAGGATTTATCCAACAGATGACTGATGATGAACCTTCTGGACTACTGGGCACTGCTTTAGCAATAAAGAACCTTCTACGATATTATCAATAGCTACATAGAAATCTGATACGCCAACCGTAAACCTGCCTGAACGCTTAACAAAATTTTAATAAAAAAATTGTCGGTGTTCATGTAGAAATGAAACAAGTAACGAACTCGGTGTTAATGTGTTAATGGGTGAACGAATATATATATATATATATATATATATATATATATATATATATATATATATATACCGGGTGTAACAGCAAAAGTGTCCAAATTGTGTAACACCAAAATTGTCCAATTGTTAGATTAAGCTCTCTGTGGGATCATGTTGAGATCATAGACAAGGGACACCATTGGAAAATTCGTAAGCTTAAGGAATCAGCATATATGCTAGGCCACAAAAACCTCCTGAGCCGACCAAGCATAGAAATAAATGCAATATGGGAACCAGTAATAAGGAGTGCCAGAGAAAAGCAATGATAACAACAAAGTTGCAATATGAGCCCTGGTAAAAAAATAACATGCAATGATAAGAGCAAAAATTGCAATATGAGCACTGGTAAAAATGGTTGCTGAAAACATTAGGTTTATAATACCCAGAAATTCATACCCAGATATTCTCAAGGACACGTGGCATAGTGAATAAAGGCGTTGGTTAGATCCAGTGACAGGACCCAAAGAGTGTGGAGAACTTTCAGAGGGAAATTAACAGGAGATAACTGATAACTGACATCCATCAAACATGGCACGTGGAACTAGAACAGTCTACCCCAGTGAGCGAAATAAAGGGTTCAGTTCAAAATTCCAACCACCTGAAGAAGGCTAGAGCGTACAACCGCCGAAACGTTGTGATAAATATGGCGACAAAGATGAGGACAATAGTCCGAATAATGTAAATAATGTATTAAAAAAGAAACTTAATTAGTTTAGAATTTTTTTTTTTTTTTAGATATTAAGCATTTTATAGCTTTGTGGAACGGATAATTATGCTGTTAGACGATTTTGACAGTTCGGATGTTACATCTGGTATACATATGTGTGTGCTGAAAAGTTATGAAGAGTTAAATTTGGCAAACCATGCTATTTTAAAATCAGCCAAAATCGTCAACAAAATTCAAGAGGCGATAATTTCTGAAGCAAGAGATTAAGGAAGTTAAAGTTTGAGAGGTTTTAGTTTCTTATAGATTTATGTAAATATAAAAGTGGACATTGAAGTCCACGCCCAGAAGCGACAGTCTGTTTCATGTTTAAACGCAGTCGCCAAGCCATGACAATTGCATTTAGCATAAAACAGAGTGTCACCTCTGGGTATTGATTTCAATGTCCACCTATCTATCTATCTATCTATCTATCTATCTATCTATCTATCTATCTATCTCTCTCTCTCTCTCTCTCTCTATATATATCTATATATATATATATATATATATATATATATATATATATATATATATATATATATATATATATAAGAGAATGTACTACTAGTGTGAATGATATTCGAAGGCGTCTGACACCAGTATTGTTTAACGGCGTACTATAGTTGTATCTTCGATTACAAAGACTCTACTACAACCAACGAGTATTATGAAAGTGACAAAGAGTGTTCTTTGACATTACAAAAATGACAAAGAGTGTTCGTTGACATCACAAAAATATGTATTTTTTGTTTTAACTAATAACATTTTATAACTCTTGTTACAGGTCCCACACTAGCTTATTCCGGCCCTGCTTGGCAAAAATGCATATATAAATGAAGTCAGTAAGCATTCGTATCATCGTTAGAAGCATTTCGTTTAGTTGGTAGTGTTCAGACGATTTAAATAAAAAATATTGTCCCCTGTCTTTTTTTCTCAATCCTGCATCCAAATAAATTAAGATGTTAACCATAAACCAACGAGGTATATCGTATTTAATGACTCCAACTGCAACAATGATAGAGGATCACTGTAATATATACAGAAACGTGGTTTTATCAAAGTAGGTCATAGATAGCGTGGTCAAAGTACGAATCTCATTAACACGCTATCAAATGAGTACATATCGTGAATCATGTCAGTAATTAAAATACACCTCATGCTGATATAGTTTTAACCATTGAATTCATACACAAACCGAACTGTAAGCATTCTAGACAAGCAGAACTCTGCTGGTCTGCAATGAGGATTGTTTGAAGATTGAAAGAGCAGAATTCTCGCATTTGCAGGGCATTCGTTTGCTTATGCACCCATCGTTTTAAACTGCGTGCAGTGAGTTAGACGTGTTGAAATAAGTATATTTTATTGCAATGAATATAAGTCTGCGGTAGACCAGTTGCCATCCAAGGCTATAGAACCCGGTCCTACTATTTACTTGCTATTTTGAAGAAGATGACTCATACCTTACCCAAGGGTATTAGCACGTAAGTGAATGTGATGGATTCGACTGGAACTGGAACTCGGCTCTCCGATTCCTCAGTCCGAGCTGCTGTCCATTACTCTACCGTGACAAAAGTGGATATATTTCACAAGCATCTATATCTCTCTAGTGTAGGAACTGCCCTGTCCTGCTCTGGCTTTTCTTACTATTACACATCGAGTCTTTGGGACTCACAAGATTTTGGCCTGTTCAATCCCCCAGACTTATTTAAGTGTCCATGTCATGAAGCTTTAGAGGAAATGGAAAACAAAAAGGATACTTATACTTAGAATCAGGAAGGTATAGTTCAAATTTCTAGAACATTTAATGAGGAAAGAAGGCTTGAAAAATCCGATACTAACAAGACAGATTGAAGGCAAGATAATCAGAAGAAAAGAACACATAACCTTGAGTAAATGGATGGCGGAACAAGGTTTAGGAGAAATAGCCAAAAGACAAAATTTATTAAGAGCTACAAATGACAGGAAATTCTGGAGAGATCGCTAACGTTCTGAAGTTTTCTACGGCTTATCAACGCTTTGAAGGGTTATAATCAAAACACACATAACAAAATAGCAATTTTCGCTATTTTTATCAGCATATAACTATAAAATTATAGAAAATAGAAATAAAATAAAAACAGGTATATTTCCTTCTATTTATTTAGATCAGTGTGTATTTAGATTCATGATGATCATCATATTTCATTATTCTAGAAATAAAGATCTGAAATTTCTTCATTCTAAAAACAACCTTCCCATCACAAGACAAGAGTATCAGTAGTAAAAAGAACAACACAAACTGGATAAGACGTATTTTCTTCGCTCCATAAAAATCCAGAGTTGACGGTTTCAAAAGCAACCCTTAACCACGAAATTCAAGGAAGAATTCTAAACAAGTAATCACAAACTATAAAGAAACAAAAAGAGAAAATAACCCTGAGAACAATACCAATATTATAAATAACATCACGAAAAGAACAAATACACATTTTGGTCATTAATTTCAACACATGTCTCAAAGTCTTATTGTTGTATACTATTGCTGTACGTTTTATTCATTTCATTCTCAGTATAAAAAAACAGAAAAGGAATCCTCTATCAACTATTAATACATGTAACAAGGGGTAACATATATTAACAACGAAACACCAACCCCGTTACAGGTGATTCTCAACCGCCGAGCCGCGGCACATTAGTGTGCCGCGAAATATTGTCACGGCATACATAAATATATATATATATATATATATATATATATATATATATATATATGTGTGTGTGTGTGTGTGTTTTGTGTGTGTGTGTGTGTGTGTGGAAGTAGTAATTGCGTTAGTCTTTGAAGAAATGTTAAAGTATTATTTTTTATTTTTCTAATTTGACTGTTTAATATCGAC
The DNA here is from genome assembly GCA_963932145.1 of Acanthosepion lycidas. Taxonomy (NCBI): domain Eukaryota; kingdom Metazoa; phylum Mollusca; class Cephalopoda; order Sepiida; family Sepiidae; genus Acanthosepion; species Acanthosepion lycidas. The sequence continues at coordinate 65,916,459 of OZ010582.1, read as the reverse complement.
CCATTTTTCATATAATTTACTTAATTAAAAATTTTTACAACGTTATATTGAATTATGAATTAATATTGTCGAAGTTTCCGATATGTAGAATTGAGCATTTGATTTACACAATTTTTTTAAAAGTATATCACACCGGGCAGAGGTTTCACGCAAAATAAGCCGCACAAATAATTATATTGAAACATTGAAATAAACTAAATTAATATTTGTGCGTATATATATTTTTTTAAATCTGTTTTTATTCCATAATATTTAAATGTATACCCTTTAAAAATGTGTGTATCGTGGTATTTTCATTTGTCCCTAAATTTACCGTTGCTTAAAAAGGTTGAGAAACACTGGGTTAGATATTTACATAGAAGCATATATTAGCTAACCTTCTGGCAATATCAAATGTAATTCTTTATTTGATTCGTAATTCCCGTTTTTGGGAAGCAATTGTAATGACGAATCTATCACCCTAACTACTAATCATACGTGGGAGTTAAATAGAGTGCACAGATAGATAGATAGATAGATAGATAGATAGATAGATAGATAGATAGATAGATAGATAGATAGATTAGTTGAGTCATAAGTAATAAATCTTTGGCAACCAATTGTAATGATAAATGTTCTTTAAATATACCATAACAGACGATGAAAAGTGGATTGCATACAATGATGCTCAGCACAAAAGGCGGTATAAACCTCTACAAACAACCGCAATAACTGAGTTTTATGGAAGAAAGTCAATTTTGTGTATGTGATGGGATCATCGGTGTATTATCCATTCATAATTTCAACATGCAAAGAAACACTAAATGCCCAGTTATATATCGAGCAGCTGAAATATGACCACACAATTTTGGTCGACAAGCGCTCATCAATAATAAAATGATGTTCTCCTAAACGGAAGAATTCAGTTGGTCTGTTCTGACGCATCTGCCAGACTCTTGATCTTGCGCCAATTGATCATTAGCTTTTACGATCGCTGCGAAGCGCTTTAATGGCGAAAACTTTCTTTTATTTAACGTCCTTGTAGCTTCAGCGTTTTCTCGATGTAGAATTGTAACTGACATTTGTTACATTTCGTTCCCTATTCACTACATTGATTTTATTTTTACAGTTTATCATCGTATTTTGATTTGTTGGAATAATTCTTTTTTTCTTCTTTAGACGAATGAGTAATTAATCATAATTTTTTCAGAATAACATTATTTTTCCAGATACAGTGGAACTTCGGTTCTCGAACGTCTCACATGACAAACAAATCGGTTTTCAAACAGAAAATTCGAGATGAAAATGCCTCGGTTATCGAACCAAATTTCGGTCCTCGAACAACATTGCCGAACCGAGTTTAAACCCGAACGGAATAATTTCTGAGTCGAACGCCGTATTGTATACATGCGTGTGTTGTGTTGTGCTTTTTTCCAGTTTTATTTTACTTTCTTTTTTTTTTTAAGGCAGTTCACCCCAAGCAAGGCGGGCGTGTCACTAGCACGCAAGGGGTTACAAAGGATTGAGAACAAGAGGTGTGTTTCAGGAAAGAATACAGAGAAGGACGGGGGAACAAGCTCAGGATGTCAGATGTCGATTGACCTTACACTTGAATATTTGAAGATTATAGTCATTGGGGAAGCAAGTAAGGGGAAGGGAGTTCCACAGACGGGAAGTGCGTGAGAAGAAGCTGTTTGAGAAGAAGAGACAGTAACATTTAACCGTTTTGACAGTGAAAGGGTGGAACCGAGATGCCAGCCTAGTAGCTCGTTTAAATTCATGTAATCCGGGAACCAACCGGAATAGTTCGTCGGAACAGTTGCCGTGAAAATATTTGTAGAAGACACAGAGAGAGGCCACTGCACAACTGTGGGATAGCGATTGTAGAATAGATTCCAGATCAGGACCTATAATTTTGCATATTCGTCTCTGAATTTTGTCAAGGACTTCGAGGCGATCAGCGGGCGCACCAGACCATACATGAGAGCAATAACTTTGAGTTTTTTTTTTCTCAACATTTATTCCTATTTGAAAAATAGTTTCGGTTTACGAACATTTCGGGTTACGAACGGTCTTCAGGAACGAAATTCGTAGACCGAGGTTCCACTGTACAAGTCTCACTATTTAAGTCGTAGCTTCGTAGGGGGAGATGGGTTCGTACTCTTCCAAAGGGTATTGGCACTTAAGTGTATGTAAATAATCCGACTTCAATTCAAAGACATAAAAGATAGAATTTCTTATCATTTTGTCATTTAATCGTCCAGGTAGAACCTATAATTATTAAAGAATTTTTATGAACCTATAATTAACAACGGATTTTTATTTTAATTCTTAAAATTAAATACTGAATTTTACGTTGGGAATTTATAGGTTAAACAAGAAACTCATTTTGCATTAAGAGGAAAGACAACTTTTTAAAAACCTAAATGTATTAATTCACATCTTCTCCACGCCCTCAAACTATTGGCTAAATAGATTAGACTAGGTTTTCTAGCCGCGAGCGGCAACTGGTTTAAACGAAGTAGAATTCCCTGGTGAAAGCGTCAGAAGAACACCCTAAAGCTATAAATATTATAATAGTTACTCTTCTCTCTTTCTAATGTTCTTTTCTCTTTCTTTTTTTCTTTTCTTTTCATTTCTTTTCTCTTTCTCTTCTCTTTTTCTAGTATTCTTTCCTCTTTCATTTTTCTTTTTATTTCTTTCCTTTTGTCTTCTCTTTTTCTATTTTTCTTCTTTGTCTTTTCCTTTTCTTTTTATTTATTTCCTCTTTTTCTTCCATTTTTCTATTGTTGTTCTTTTTTCTTTCTTTTCTTTTTCTTTTTATATCTTTCCTCTTTTTCTTCTCTTTTTCTATTGTTCTTTGTCTTTTCCTTTTCTTTTTATTTCTTTCCTCTTTTTCTTCTCTTTTTCTTCTCTTTTTCTATTGTTCTTTGTCTTTTCTTTTTCTTTTTATATCTTTCCTCTTTTTCTTCTCTTTTTCTATTGTTCTTTGTCTTTATTTTTTATTTTTTTATTTCTTAACTCTTTTTCTCTTTCTACAGATCTTCTTTTCACTCTTTTTTCATTTACTTTTTTATTTTTTCTCTTTTTCTATTGTTTTTCTTTCTATTTGTATCCTCTTTTTTTTCTTTCTAGCGATCTTCCTTTCTCTTTCTTTTTTCTTTTTATTTCTTTCTTTCCTCTTGGTCTTCCGTTTTTCTATTGTTCTTTTTCTTTCTTTTCTTTTTCTTTTTATTTCTTTCCTCTTCTTCTCTTTTTGTTGCTTTTCTTTCCACTTTCTTTTTTCTTTACTTTTTATTTCTTTCCTCTTTGTCTTGTCTTTTTTATTGTCCATCTTTTCTCTTTCTTTTTTCTTTTCTTTTTATTTCTTTCCCCTTTCTCTTCACTTTTACTTATGTCCTTGTTTTCTCTTTTTTTTCTTTTCTTTTTATTTATTTTTCTTTTTCCTTCTCTTTATTTTCTCTTTCTCTCTGGTCTTTTTTTACAGTTCTTTGTAGCCGCTCGATGCTCTTGGCCTAGATCTCTTCCGAAACCTCCTCATAAAAAGACTCTCAAAACACGCTCCATAAAGTTAACAAAAACAGCACTTATTTCACTGACTACTCAGTTGTATTAGGTTGGTGCAAAAATAATTGGGCAGGGTTGGGGGCTTTAAAATTGAATGAAATCATTTATTAGGTTGGTGCAAAAATAATGACGTAATAATGTCGTTTTTTGACGTTAAAAAATACGTCAAAAAACGACATTATTACGTCATTATTACGTCATTATTTTTGCACCAACCTAATACAAGAGTAACCCTCACAAGAAACAAGTGATAACTACAAGTAACATTTTCTCGCTTTTTTTTTCTTTTAGGGTAATAATAACCATTTTTTTTCTTTTAGGGCAATAATAACCATTTTCAAATGAGGACAGCAAATCTCCAATGAATAAACTAAAAGGTAAAACAAATTTAATATTTAGGTAATGGCCCGTTTAGATTATACTTGTGTTCCTGAACAAAGAATTGTAGCAAACTTCAACATGAATTCAACAGATAGATGAATCATATATATATATATATATATATATATATATATATATATATATATATGTACATGAAGAAAAATATATGGAAAAACAAACAAAAATCCTAATATGCAATTATGCTGTTTTAATGTTAATATAATGTCAACGCCGGGCGTTTCGGTCTAATAGACCATCTTCAGGACATATTCATAAATCATAATTAACACTAGACTATAGTCAATTCAACATGAAAAAGACGATGGACATAAGAGTAAGACTAATCCAAACAGTCTTACTCTTATGTCCATCGTCTTTTTCATGTTGAATTGAATATAGTCTAATGTTAATCATGTTTTATGAATATGTCCTGAAGATGTTCTATTAGACCGAAACGTCCGACGTTGACATTATATTAAAACAATATAATTGCATATTAGGATTTTTGTTTTTCCGTTTATTTTTCTTCATACTGTCGGATCTATATCCATATATTTCCTTATATATATATATATATATATATATATATATATATATATATATATATATATATATATATATATATATATATATATATATATATATATATATATATATATATATTAAAGGATGGATTTTTCATTTATTAATCCAACATATTTTTTTTATTGTTTAAACGTTATTTTTGGTGGGTACCCATATTTGAGTAGATGCTGTTTTTTTACGGTGGAGCAATGGATAGCGTCTCGGATTGAGGAATCCGAGAACCGAGTTCGAATTCCCGTCGAATCCATTACATTCACTTACGTGCTAATATCCTTGGGAAAGGTGTGAATCCTCTTCTTCTCCCCAGCTCCAGCCCCATCTATGGGTAAATAGCAGGACAGACTGGATTCTATAGCCTTGGATGGCATCTGGTCTACCGCGGAAAGAAATGGGAACTTACAGCGGGAAAAAATCTCTCTCTTCAATCATGTATCGAAAGATACATGATCGCCTAAGCGTGTATCACGCATGACACATAACTGACTGATATATAATTATTTCCATCGACCGGCCAGTTTATTCGAGAAAACCTATTAGAAAAATATGTGTTCTCCGGCAGGATTCGAACCTGTGTTTCGCTAAGATAAATCGTCATTAGATCTGACGTGATTTAACCTCTCGGCTACAAAGAATCTACTGGCCAAGCAAGGTTCGAATAGTGCTTTTGAACACAGACCTTTCCCGATTCTCGGAATATACGTCTCATAACTTGTTTCTCTTGCTGACAAATGTACATTCTGTGTTGTTTTGTTTTTTTAATAATTGGTAGTTAGTCCTTTCTTCCCACTTTCCTTTACTACATTGTAGATGTTCTGTTGTATCGTCGAGGTGAATGCTACACAGAGAAGAATGAGTGCTTAATATATTTATTCAGTACCAGTATCCGGTGCTAACGGATACATACAAAAAACACTGAACAATTAGTTACAAAATAATTAACAAGACAACTTATAAGGAATAAAGGAGGATTAAATGCTGTATAGGTAAACAAAGTAAGATCAGTCAGGAGATTAATCAGCTTAGTATTAACTTATTAATCTGCTTATTAATCAACTGTTGAAGTCCTTAATCGTAGACTATTTAAGGCTATGAGCCAGGCCATCTGGCAGAGTGCTGAAGGGCTTCTAGCTACTCTACAAGTTTCATCAGTTTTCTTTCTGTGTCTGCCGCCAGCACGGTGTCATCTGAATATATTATTTTGCTAATAAGACAAATACTCTATTTAAAACAGTAAATGATAGTTCTTAATCGCGTCGATGAATACAAATACCTTGACTCTTATTTTCCATCTTCTGAAAATGATTTTAATTTATGTATTGGACCCCTTCAAATGACAAGCACTTATTTTCCATCTTCTGAAAATTATTTTAATTTATGTATTGGACCCCTTCAAAAGACAAGCACAAGATCCGGGTCTCTGACCAACTTATGGCAACATCTAAAACGAGGAATAATAAAAGATTCAAATCCCCCATGAGAGTTGGTACAAATATTTCGGAACACATTTAATTCAGTGCTCCTATATTGCTCTGAAACATGAACAATGTCATCCAAACTTGAGAAAAAAAATAGATGGCAGATACACAACACCCAAACAACTTTGCTGGAAACAATATCCTACCAGAGAAATGATGTATGACAGTTTATGTCCTGTCTCCTCTCTGGTTAATGTTCAGAGAGTTCACTTTGTGGGCCACTGCGATAGAGCCAAAGAATGAGGTCATCTTATCATTCCACGGAAGAAACAAGAAACTAACTCTCCCTGATGTCATCAGCAAGAACACGGGGATTAAGAGCGAATAACTGGTGGTAGCCATGCAGGACCGAGAGAAATGGTGTGCGGTTGTGGACACTGTGATCTCTTTGCACAATTTGTTTGGTGCCTTTCAGAAACTAAGCAAAGTATTAAGAGGTAGAAAAGCTCGCTAGAAACAAAGGAACGAATGTTGAAATGCTATGTAATATATAATCTCGTATATGGCAGTGAATGCTGAGAGATCCTCAGACCTTTCAGAAACTGAGTTATGCCAGTGAATGCTTGAGATCCTCATGCCTTTCAGAAACTAAGCAAAATATTAAGAGATAATAAAATGTCTTTAGAAAGAGTGATGAACTGCTATGCAATATCTAATCTCGTATATGACAGTAAATGCTGGACAATCTCCTCATGTCTTTCAGAAACTAAGCAAAGTATTAAGAGATAGGAAAATGTTTTTAGAAAGAGTGATGAACTTCTATGCAATATCTAATTTCCTATATGGCAGTGAATGCTGGACAATCTTCTCGTGTCTTTCAGAAACTAAGCAATGTATTAAGAGATAGGAAAATGTCGTTAGAAACAAAGAAAAGAGTACTGAACTGCTATGTAATATCTAATCCCCTATATGGCAGTGAATGCTGGACAATCTCCTCATGCCTTTTACAAACTAAGAAAACCATTATGAGATAGGAAAATATCGTTAGAAAAAAAAAGAGTGTTGAAATGCTATCCCATATCTAATCTCATTTATGGCAGTGAATCAACAACAATCTCTTCTCAGATGAGGAAAAGACTTGAAGATTTAAGAATAGTAATAATAAAAAAAACTTCAACTAACAAAACAACTTTAGGGACATATAATGATGAAAGAAGATTTGGAGAGTTTAACACTCACAGGGTATCTTGAAGGCAACAGAATCATGGGAAAATAATTGTGTAGCCTATTTAAAGAGTTTGAGGTAATCAATGGTAGAACAAGAACCACAAAGACAGTGAGAGTAGCAAAGGAACAAAAGTTACTTATAACAAGAAAAGGAAGTTATGGAGAGCCTCAATCGCCCACGCCTTGAAGGGAAATAACATATTAAAGAAGTAAAATATGGTTGGTTCGGATTAACTTCCTTGCTTTTGTTATTTTGATTTGACCTTCCAACTGCATTATTCTGAATGTCATACCCCCAAAGCGGACCGACGGGTGTACGACCGAGACGTTGTCGGTGGATGGAAAAATGAAAAAAATGAAATTAGTCAGGAACAACCATTTTTATGCCCCAAATACAATTGCCGACATAATTATTAGGTTGGTGCAAAAATAATGACGTAATAATGTCGTTTTTTGACGTTAAAAATACGTCAAAAAACGACATTATTACGTCATTATTTTTGCACCAACCTAATAAATGATTTCATTCAATTTTAAAGCCCATAACCCTGCCCAACTTCCCTTGATCGTTTTTTATTTAGCACAGCAAATAATTTACTCTTTTTATAACAAGGACAAACTATTCACTGAAAGAAGCCGGAATATATCGTCATCAGCAAGAGATAAACTCCAAGATGCCAGTTACAAATTAGAGATATAAACTTCGAGCAAATGCAGAAGTTCAAATATATGAGAAGCGTTATTACAGAGGTTGGAAAATTTGACACCGAGATCCGAACACGTACTGGACGGGTAAAAGAGTATTCTAAAACCTAAGCAAAGTACCGGGAAACGGTACGGTTGGTTTCGTTTGATTTGGTTCAGTTTGGTTTGGCTTGATTTGATTTCGTTTCGTTTCGTTTGATTTTGCTTGGTTTCGTTTGATTTTGCTTGGTTTCGTTTGGTCTCGTTTCGCTTCGTTGGTTTTGTTTTGCGGCATATCAACACCAATATGGTTATTTAATGCCGGAATCTAAATATGGAAATTCAAACTGTAATTAATTCAAGATAATTCAATTATTTTATTACTGAATTTTAATCACTTAACTGCATTTTTTAAACCAAATAATAATACAAATCAATAAGAAATGAAATCCTGTTTCTCCTTTCAGGAAATAAGATTAAGCGTAGACGTGTATATATGTTTTTACCGAAAGAGGTAATTTTCAGACGCGGACGAATAAACACATCCCAAACATAATGTTCAAAACCCAGCTACAGAGGTGATTATAGGTCGATCTTGATTCATTTTATGTACCTGTGAGCTTTAAATGAGTTAAGTTGTCAACTCATACGTACGGTAGAGGTGTTAGCCACCACTCGTCTACTTCAAGGTACCTCAGTTTCTTAGTTACTATATTAAAAACAAATAAAAATTTCATCTGAAAATTAAACTTTTTTCTGTAGAATACTTGGCAGGGAAGGAATTAATCAAAGCAAATTGCATTTTTTTCTTCAGTTTTATTTTAAACTGTATTAATCATTTTTTTTTAATGTATTGCTGGCTAATTCATTACAAAAATATATTGTTATTAATTTTTTTATAAAAAATCTATTTTTTATTTTCCTAATGATCGGAGGGGATTCACTATTTGGCCATAGCTGAGAAACGGTAAAAAATCGTTAGAAAGGAAGAAAAAATTACCAGGTTGCTATTTAATACTCATCCTCTTATATGGCAGTGAATGTTAGACAAACTCTCCACAGATGAGGGCAACAAATAGAGGACACAGAAATGTGGTTCTACCGAAGGATACTGAGAATTCCATAGACGGAGCGATTAAGCAACAAGGAAATTTTAAAGAAAATAGCAACAGAATGGACACTTCTATCCAAAATCAAGAAAAAAAACTGCTGAAATTCCTTGGATACATAATGAGGAAGGAGGGTTTAGAGACTTTGACACTCACGGGGAATAATGAGGACAAGAAAAACAATGAAAAGTAGGAAAACACTTCTGATGAGTTTGTGTGAATGAATGGTGGAAAGTGGGGGCCTTAGGAAAGGGATAAAAAAAAACTGCTAATAACCACACGGCATAGAAAGTTGTGGAGACGCATGATCGCATATGTCCTGATTCGGAGCAGCATCTAGTAGATTGAACAGCAGTTGAACCAGTACACTTTTATTTAACATAACCGGTACGCCTATTTTTAAAAATTGCCACCGGCAAGACTATTCCAGTCGGCATTTCTAACGGGGTGGAAAAGTACAGTAATATATATATATATATATATATATATATATATATATATATATATATATATATATATATATATATGTGTGTGTGTGTGTGTGTGTGGTGTAACAGCAAAATTGTCCAAATGGTGTAAAAGGAAAATTATCTATTTCTTAGATTAAGCTTTGAACCGTTTTGTCTTAGACATGATTAAAGATATCTTACTGTAATTCTCCGAGGTTTTTATAACACTATTGGATTCTACTTTGAGCAATACGAATGTATTTAGCTCTAAGTTGAAATGATGATCCCGCTTCCTGTTGTGACCTCCTCATCCAGTTTTTCTCTCTACTGTTTCCTCTTTTTTAAAACGTATTCGCCATTCTCTTGATGGTTACTGAATGGGCTTTGAAGATGGAAGCCAGAGTATGAACGTTGGTACCATTACTGAAGGTCTGAATGATATTTTTTCTCTCACCATTTCTCAGTTGGGAAGACATAGTGGGGCTGACACAAAACGATTTTAACCTGTTCTCTTTCTGGTTGAATAACTCAAAGGATTTTTCGGTGATTCCTACGACAAATGATGTCAAGATTTGGGATGGGCAATTTTGCCGTTACACGATTTGGACAATTTTGCTGTTACACTTGATTGCGTTTTTAGCATGAGACAGACTGTCCCCACTGGGTGTTTACCTCAATGTCCACTTTTATATTTACATGTTATCTACCGCTGATATCAAGCACTCTAATCCATAAATACAGTATACCTTTAAACTATATTTTTATGATCCCTTTCTTTACAAATTGCTTTGTTTACG
>OZ010582.1:65816266-65901266 GCA_963932145.1 Acanthosepion lycidas | reverse complement strand
ACATTCTGTCAAATTAATCGGTCTCCATGTTAACTCTGACAAAACAGAATACATAGACTTAAATCAAAATGGAACAGTCAAAACAGCACCCGGTACACCTCGCAAGTGTGTCGAACATTTTACTTTCAGTCGTGAAGATGATAAGAGAGACATATTAGAGACGTCTTTCGTCGGATAAGCGTAGGCTCTCTTTGGCTTTCTCAGTTTAAATGAAAAGAAGACAAAACTCTGTGTTGATAAAAATGCCTTAGGATCTCTGGAGATAAATCGGTATCATAAATCAAATTAATTACCCATGTTTATCAACTCCTAATTTCCAGATTTGGAGAGTGTATGCTAACCTGTGTGCTTGATTATATATATATATATATATATATATATATATATATATATATATATATGAAGAAATATAGTTTTAAGGTGTGCTATATTTATGGGATAAAGTGATCAATATCAGAGATAGAGCGTATGTAAATATAAATATGAAAGTGAACATTGAAGACAACACTTTGAGGCAATAGGCTGTTTCATGCTAAGCGCAATCGTCAAGGCTGACGATTGAGCCTAGTATGAAACAGCCTGTCGCCTCTATTTATTGACTTCACATGTTCACTTATATATTGCATATATATATATATATATATATATATATATATGTCAGAGTGGTTTGGTATTGTAGGATTGTAGATCAGGAATTTGTATGTATATATATATATATATATATATATATATATATATATATATATATATATATATATATGGTGGCCTCTCCCGTCGTATTCGACGTATGAGGGTTAGAAACTCAGTTCCTAGGAACCAACAGCCAGACATCATCACATATCATTATACATATATATATATATATATATATATATATATATATATATATATAGATAGATAGATAGATAGATAGATAGATAGATAGATAGATATCAAACATGTTTTGTTAAATAATATGAACATTTTCTGTCCATCTTTTTTACATTAAATCTTTCAAATTTCCGATATATACATACGCATATGCAGTTTTACATCGGTGTACATACATATATATCCACCCAGCCCTATACATATATTAGAAGCTTTTTTGCATATTTTTACACACATGTACACATATACATGCCTATTGATATGTCCCTTTGCATGCATACATACACACATATGCATATATACTTCATAGATGCGAATAAAACGATGTAAACACACGCATTGGTAAATTCCGGGATGCCATTGACAAGCTATCTCCAGTCTGGTTTTCTGGACTTGCAGAGAACATAAAAAGGTCTCTCTTCCAAATTGTTACCTCTATTCTATTGTGTGGATGCCAAGTATGGAACGTTAGCTTAAAATGGAAAGATGGATGGAGTCTACACTCGTAGGCTGAGAGAGGTTTTTAATGACACTTGGAGAGATCGTCTGATCAATGAGTAGGAAACTTCGTCCAGTACCAGACATCATCAAAGAGCGTAGAGTCAGATTAGCAGAGCATTGCTGGTGAGCTAAAGACGAAATTGCTATCTAGGTATTAGAATCTCTAGTAAAAGTGATGTAAAATCACTTCTTGGAGCAGACAGAATGCATGGCTCACAGTAAAAGGAAGAATGCAACATACAAAATTACAACCAGGAAATATCAAAATTAAACAAATACAACAATTTAGACATACGGGTATTGTTTTAAAAGATAACGCGAAGTGTGACACTGAAATCCGAAGGCGCATAGCGATAACGAAATATGCCTTTCAAAATCTAAGCAAAGTATTATAAACAGGAAAATCTCGTTAGAAACAAAGAAGAGTACTAAACTGTTATGTAATATCAGTTCTCCTGTATAAAAATGAATGCTGAATAATCTCCCCAGAGATGAAGAAGAGTCTTGAAGCAGTAGAAATGTGGTTCTACAGAAGGATATTGAGAATACTATGAAACGAACATGCGATCTACGAGGGAGTTTTATAGAAAATGGAAACAAAGAGGACATACTTAACAGCTGAAATTCTTTCTTTGGCACATAATGAGATAAGACAGCTTGGAAAATCTGATACTCACAGGACATATTTAACTTGAATAAATGGATGACGGCACAAAAAAAAAAAAGAAGATATTTATTAAGATCTACAAAGGGAAGTAAATGGTGGAAAGTCAACCTCCTGAAACAACAACAACAACAACAACAACTGCCATGGAAATATTTATAGAATATATATATATATATATTCTATAAATATTTCCATGGCAGTTATGCTGATGACCTTTCCACATTGATGCCTCAACTGCATCCTACTCTATTGACTACTAGATCTCATCGTTTTACGGTTGAAGTAGCGAGGTGTAACCGTAATTTCTATTGTAATTGTTTCTTTTCTCGTACTGCTCGCCTGTGCAACTCTCTTCACGTTTCTTGCTTCCTTGCTACCTATAATCTCCAAAAATTTAAATGCAAACGCCAATCTCCATCTTATGTCTTCCGTTCTTTTATTGTCTTTTCTCCTCACTCATTATACTTCACTCACACTAACTCCCTTGCGTCTTAGTGGCATTATCGCCTTCCTTGGGGTGAAATGATTTCAAAAGTGTTGAATATCGCGTGATTATAAAATCGTCGTTAAAAATATTACTTTTGATAGAATTTATGTCGACAATCAACGTAGTCGAATTTTCTAAGCACAAACGAATAAGCATTATAATACCACAGAGACAAACGAGAATTTTGACACACATACACTCACACACACACGCATACACATATACACACGTGAATTATAAACACGATTGGTACTTGACAAGATAAATGCATGTGAAATTTATTTAACCAATGAAAAGTTTGAAAAATGCATTCAATAATGAAAAATACCAAAAATTTCTTTTTCTCTGCCATATTCCATTCATCGATGAAGCTTTAATAAAAGCGAAACATGTTAGATTCATAAACAATTCCTGTTTTTCTTTTTCTGTTTCCTTATCATATATATATATATATATATATATATATATATATATATATATATATATATGGTCTAACAGCAAAATTGACCAAATCGTGTAACTGCATAATTATCCATCCAACAAAATGTTTAATATCTAAAAAAAAAAAAAAAAAAAAAAAAAAAAACACTAAACTAATCGAATTTCTTTTATACAGACGATTAACCATATTGACACTATTCGTCGTAAGATTCACTGAAAAACCTTTTGAGTTATTTAGCTAAAATGAGAGCAGGTTAAAATTGTTTTGTGTCAGACCCACTGTCTTCCCAACTGAGCAATGACGAGAGGAAAAAAATCATTCAGGGCTTCAATAATGGGAACATTCATCTTGAAAATTCCATTCAAGAACCATCAAAAGAACAGTGAATAAGTTTTAAAAAAGGGGGAACAGTAGAGAGGAAAACAAGAAAAGGGATCATCATTTCAACTAAGAGCTAAAGTGATCAAGTAGAAAAGGTCCAACTCAATCCATATGATGTTTGGCACGTGAGAGAGGAGTTTCAGCTATGACAGTCCAAAGAGTAGTGAAAAAGACTAGAAAATGAAATAGTACGTGAAACCTGTGAGGGTAACTTGCTACTTCAGGACAGAAAGAAGGTTAAAAAGAGCGAAGATCATCTTGAATAAGTTGGAAAATGATCTTGAAATAATATATATATATATATATATATATATATATATATATATATATATATTTTCTGCTTAGCATTCGCGTCAGAAGCACCAAAATGAACATTTCGGTGTGTTTGGGTGCCAGTACAGAGGAATCGGAAAGAGATGACTCTAGTGATGATTACGAAGTTACGGCAGCACGGAAAACTCACACTGATCGTTCTGATATAAAAAGAACTCCCGAAATATATGGAGGACGACATCAAGTGCCTTGAAGGGGTAGTGCTACCCTGGGTCAAGAGGGGGGCTACTGAAAGACTCTCTGTCTGGCAACTGGATTCTGCACCATGCCACACAAGCTGGAGAACCCAGTCATGACTGTCAGACAATTTCTGCGACTACATCACCCCTTACATCTGGCTACCGAAGTCCCCAGACTGCAACCCCCTTGATTATTATGTGTGGGACACAGTTGGGCAAGAGACCAACAAAAATCCTTGCAGCACCAAAGATGAACTGAAGACTAGGATTATGGCAGCATTCATAAACTTAAATAAGGAAACCGTCCAGAAGAGATGTAGGAGATTCTGAATTCGTCTGGAGGCCGTGGTTGAAGCCAATGGCGATTTTATTGAATCAATTTACTCTTTAGTATTTCAAGATATATATATATATATATATATATATATATATATATATATATATATATATATATATATATAGAATTAATACAAAGAAAATTTGTCACTGGGCGAGTGGACAGAAGGATTACAAAGCGATTCATCTAAGAAAATCTGGAGTCGCGGTGCTGAATGTAACGGTAATCATTGAAGTGACAAATTTAATTTGTATTAATATTATTAATGCTCTTTCAAACTCCACAGACTGACAGTACTTCTGACTTTAAATATCTATCTATCTATCTATCTATCTCCCCCTCTCTCTCTCTGTATATATATATATATATATATATATATATATATATATATATATATAGATAGATAGATAGATAGATAGAGAGATAAATAGATAGATAGATAGATAGATAGATAGATAGATAGATATATATATATATATCAATAAGGTGATTTTCTTTCGTCTTTCAATAATAATGTTATTGAACTTATCAAACGATATGAAAGGAATTTACATAAAATAAATAAACAAAGCTTATCCATATTATTTAATGAAACATGCATCAATGAAAAAATGCTGCCTAAATACACACAATATATACATACATACACACACACACACATATATATATAGCGAGAGATAGATAGATAGATAGATAGATAGATAGATAGATAGATAGATAGATATTGTTTATATGTCATTTTTATAGATACAACTACTTCAGTAAATGCTCTGTTTGTAATAAACAGTATGAACAATATTTACCGGCCTGAATGTCCGAGAAATTTCATAGAAGATATGTGCTCTCCGACAGGAATGGAGCCTATATCCTACACGGAACCGTCATATAGCTAATGGTAGAGGATGTCAGGCTATATATGTATGTGTATTATATATATGTATATGTGTGTATAGTATATATATATGTGTGTGTGTAGCATATGTATGTGTAGTATATACATATGTGTATATATATATATATATATGTATATATATATGTGTGTGTGTGTGTGTGTGATATATGTATGTATATGTATATACATGTGTATGTAGTATACAGATATATGTGTGTGTGTACATATATGTATATATATATGTGTGTATAGTATATAGATGCATATATGTGTGTAGTTTATATATGTATATATATATATATATACATATGTGTGTTTGTAGTATGCATATATATGTGTATAGTATAAATAAGTACAGTGTGTAGTATATATGTGTGTCTTCTTTTATTCAATAACGTCATTGTTTATTGAAATCCTTGACAGATGAAAGTCTTTGTTCATCTAATCACAGTTTTAAATGTTATTTTCATCACTATATCAAGCGATTTCGACTAAAATATTCACACATTGTTATAAATGTCGATTATAACTTAAAAATTTAGAAACAATTCAGCTCTTAAACAATGCGTTTTATAAAATATATTGTCACATATGGTTTCTTCTTTCTTTTTCTCAGGATTTATCAATATTGAATAGTTACTTTTTTTCTTTTTTGAATATTTGTTGTAAATATGTTTCCCGCCCAAATGACTGATTTTTTTTTATTATCTGATTATGTTATGAGTGGATATCCATGTGAATGACTGTAGAGAAAACAGGTTTTTACTATTATATCTACTGCTGTTACTACTACTACTACTTTCTTAATGTTGTGCTTTTTCATTGTTCACTAATTTCCATCTTCCTTTTTTCGTTCTTTCTTTCTCTCTTTTTTCTCTCTTTCTTAATGTTATGTTGTTCCATCGTTCACTAATTTCCACCTCTTTTTCGTTTTTTCTTTCATTCTTAAATCTTAATGTTATGCTTTTTCATCGTCCACAAATTTCCACCTTCTCATTTTCGTTCTTTCTTTCATTCTTCCTTTCTTTCTTCTTTCCTTCCTTCTTAATGTCATTTTGTTTTATTGTACATTGTGACGGGTATTAAAAGCAGATAAGCTAAACACGCATATACGCACATATGAAGGTTAATTTCCGCCTAGCAACAGAATAAAGATTACGTGAAGTCTTATGACATTTTGGGAAGGCAGGTCAAAAGGGTCGACTGACCCAATTACCCGTAAAGGAAAACGTCTAGACAGAAGCTAGACAGGGGACGGAAGTAAGTTAGAAATCGCGACCAAAACCTAAGTCACGTGACAGTCAAAGATTCACTCGAGGATCAGTTGTTCTCTGGACTTTGAAAAGGCAAGACCGAAGCCGAGGCGCTAGTGGTTCACGAACGGAAAGATAAGACGCATTTGATAGTGATGACTTATCCAGTTCGATCCAGGCATCTCCGGACAGAAGTATAAAGAAATATTCCTGTTCGAGAATCCCAATTTGAAGATGCGGATAAAAATATATGCTGGTGGTTCAACCTGCGTAAAGAAAGTGTACATCCCTGTTGCAAATCGAGCCGTCTACAGAAGAAAGGAAGGAAAGAAAAAGACGAAACAAAGAGAGAAAGAAAGTGTATACCTCTATTAAAGACTAGCAGTGTGTGAAATTGTGTTTGTGCCGAGAAAAGGAAAGAAAGAACATTGATATATATATAAAAAAAAAAGAGAGAACTGAATACAAAAGATAAGTAATCACATTTTGGACCCGTAGTAGAAAAGATATACACACATACATGAATATTATGTTTTTTTTTCGCAAACACCTTTCCACATGTAAAAGAATAATTGTAACTCCTCTCCCATCTCTTTTGTATATGTGTGTTGGCTTCTGCATTCAATTCATAGTAATTCATACTTGTATTTTGTATGTTCGGGTTCAGTTGAATCCATTTGGTGTTCGGCGAATTTGATATCCCAAAATAAGTTCGAGATCCGATCGTCGGATGTTTTAACTCATACTTATCTGTTCGTTTATTTTTGATATATGTATATTTGTATATATTAAAATTATTTATCAAAAATCGCTAAGCCTTATAGTTCATCCTTATAGTTCTTCATTGTGGATCAGTACTCGTGTTGAAAGTGGACCTGGGAAAGATTACTGTTCGATTATCCCAATCGAACAGTGGTCTTAAAAAGATTTTGTTTACCAATTGTCCACTCTCACGATCTGAGAGAGATAGCTTGTATCTCTCCACAGGCGTGAGAGTGTATATATCTCCTAGTCGGCGTATGATCGCCCTATAACCCATTCGTCGACTGGGGCATATGACAACATGAATTTCTACCTTTTCTTTTTCGTTCTTTCTGCCTTTCTTTCTTTCTGCCTTTCTGTCTTTATTTCTTTCTTTCTTTTCTCTTTCGTTCTTTATTTATTTATTTATTTCTATTGTCTTTCTTTTTTCTTTCTTTCTTAATGTTTTATTGTTCAGTTATTTCCACCTTCTGTTTGCCGTTCTTTCTTTCTCATTTAATGTTATGCTTTTTCATTGTTCACAAATTTTCACCTTCTCTTTTTCGTTCATTCTTTCTTTCTTTCTTTCTTTCTCATTTAATGTTACCCTTTTTCATTGCTCAATAATTTCAACTTTCTCTTTCTTTCTTTTTTTCTTTCTTTCTTTATTTGTTTATTTTTAATGTTATGCTTTTTCATCGTTCACTAATTTCCATCTTCTCTTTTTCGTTCTTTCTGTCTTCTTTTTTCTTTTTCTTTCTTTCTTTCTTTTTTTCTTAATGTTATGTTCTGTTATCGTTCACTAATTTCAACATTCTCTTTTTCGTTCATTTTCCCTTTCTTTCTTTCTTTCTTTCTTTTTTCTTTCTTTCTTTCTCATTTAATGTTGTGCTTTTTCATCGTTCACTAATTTCCACCTTCTCTTTTTCATTCATTCATTCATTCTTTCTTTCTTTCTTTTTTTCTTTCTTTCTTTCTTAATGTTATTTTGTTTTATCGTTCACTGTTTTCCACCTTCTCTTTTTCGTTCTTTCTTTCTTATTTTATTAATGCTATTCTTTTTTATCATTCTCTAATTTCCACCTTGTTTTTTTTTCATTCTTGCTATATTTCTTGATTAATTTTATTCATTTTAATCGTACACTCATTTCTAACTTCTCTTTTCCTTTCCTTCTTTCTTTTCTCACTCATTTTTTTTCTTTACTTTTCGTCTATGTTCTCTTCTTTTATTCTCTTTCATCGATTTTCCCTTTTTTTAAAAAATGTTCTTTCTTTCTCTTTCCTTTTCCTCTCTTTCTTTTCTCATATTTTTCTTCTTTCTTTTTTTTTTTCTTTGACCAGACAAGAAAAAATGAAGAAAGAATTCCTTACTCATTGTTTTGTCTTTACTTTTCTCAATTTTTTTCTTGCATTCATTTTGTTTTACATATTTCTTTTTTTTTTTACATGTCTTTCTTTTTCTTCTAAATTTTTTCTCGGTCTTCTTTTTTCCCCTTATTTTTTTTCTCTCCTACCCTCTTTCTTTTATTCGCTTTCACTTAACCTCCTCCTTCTTCTTCTTTTTCTTCTTCTTCAATAGTTTTGTTTTCTTTCTTTTCTTGATTACATCTTTACACTTTATTTTCACGCGAATCATGACATTTACTAAGCCCAGATTAGTATGGAACACCCAGTGAGAATCAAGCTCACTACTCAGCCGTAATCGATCTGGCAAGACAGGCTTGGTGAGCATTACCTGACGTGTCCATATTCACAGGAATAATTTCATTCTTTATAAATTTACCATGATACAATTATTAACTTGACAATATCGTATCAGTCGTTAGCGGACGTAAGAAAGGGATTTAATCTAATATTCTAATGATTAGTTAGCAAGTAAGTCATTTATTTACGCGCAAATACCTATGGGTGATCGTGAATCGAAAAGAGATATGATCACCCAAGCGTGTCACATCCACTCCTACCAACACGCATTGGGCCAGCCCAATCGGGCAAATAGCCAATTCCTTCCCCCTCCCATGAATTGGGAGAAGGACCACTTCCAACAAAGGGCCTTGCAAGTAGAAGATGTAGAAAAAGAAATATATGTTTACAGTGATATTCACCCTGTAAAAGGCCTGACAGCAACTCGAGGTAGACGTTTGCAGAGTAAAAGGCACAATTTATGGGGATGTGTGGGAAAGATAACGGTCGAACCAAGATTTGAACAGGTTTACATTGTAGTGATCGGGGAAGCATCTTCTTGGGAGTGAGTTCCACATATCAGCGGTTCGTAGGAAGAAGCTGCTTGAGTAGAACTTACATCTCACCAATTGAATACAATGAGTGGCTCGCTTCAATGTGCGTGGCATGGCGGGTTTTAACCGTGACGGTTTAAACTGGTGGATCTAAGGGTATATATATATATATATATATATATATATATATATATATATATATATATATATGTGTGTGTGTGTGTGTGTGTGTGTGAAAAGTGTGTGTGAAAAGTGTGTGTGAAAAGTGTGTGTATATAAATATAAATAAATATATATATATGTATAATTATTTATATATTATATGCGCGGTACTTATTAGAAAGCGCTCAATATCAGAGATAGAGCTAACATATATGGTTGGATAGATGTGAGTTTGTGACCCTGGGTTTCACGCTTTAGCGATCGTCAGCTGATAATCGCTAAAGCGTGAAACCCAGGGTCACAAACTCACATCTATCCAACCAAATATATATATATATATATATATATATAACACTCTCATGCGTTTAACGTCTGCTTCAGTGAAATATAAAAAAAACTTGTCAATTTCAAATCTTTTCATTTGTACCCTCTTACTTCTTTAAATAATGATGTGCGTTCATACTTTTTATTATAATATTTTCTTAAAAGCTGTTTAGCTCCAAAATGGAATTACCACGTGTATTTTATAGTCTTGGGACTTGCGAGGAGATTATTTAATCATTAAATAAAGAATTATGATTCATAAGGAAATTCAAGTAGGAAAATCGTAGAATTATTCACGGGTACTGGTAGTCTGATATAATTATCGTTTCTTCTTACAGGCAATACCGCTTACTTTTCACAGTGAGTCGACGACCCCACCGTCAGAGGTGGACTTAATGTTTTTTTTTTATACGAAGATGTAACATATTTTACACGACAGCCATGTGGTCGGATATCAAGGAAAATTTAACGGCATGATGTCATCTGTTTGTAGCGGCGCTGACCCGTTTGTTGAAGAGAAATATGTGTTTATGGGATACATTGTAAAGATGAAGGGGAGATATTGTTGTGGTCGGATGAGTTTCCTTTTAGCGGAGAAAGAAACTGAGAAAGAAAGAACAACTTAGAAAGAAAGAAAGAAGAAACAAGAAAATTGCGTTGTATGCAGCGCGACACGTGGTTTGCTGGTGACTAAGCGGCCCCTGTACGGTAAATTAAACATGTCTTGCCTCTACGTACCATTTCCTATTACTGACTTATAGAACAACACCTGAATACAAGGTGGAATACTTTCACAAAGGCATGGGAATGTATCAAACGACGACGAAGCTAAGGACGATCTAAAAAGCTCAGTGAATATGAAAAACAAAGACTACGAAAACAAAAAAGAAAATGATACCAACAAATTCAATTATTGACTCGTTTACTGACTGCGATCTCCAAAAACATTCCTTTACTGATATCGGTAAGACCCAGATAAAATATAAAATATAAGAGAATTTCTGATTTATACTTATCGATATTTTAAATTAACAGATAAGGAATTTAAATATGACTCTTGGATTTTCTATGTCAATGAAAATTGAAGCGATAGAACGAAAATATCTTACAAAAGACCAAATGTAAATTTGTTAGCAATGTCTCGTGAAAATATGGCAGTACATATAAAGGGCGATAACTCTAAAATTTAATTTCAGAATTATCCACGCTAAATTTACGTCCTGGTCTGCTTTCTTACAAAACTACAACTGTGACACTGTGGGTTATTCAAAAACAACTGCAATAAAAATTTAAAAAGAAAGAGAAGAAAAAAAAAAAGTTGTTGAAAACTTAAAGAGGTTAACTAGGTAATACATCTAGATACAATTTAAAAAAAAAAAAATTAGTCATTTTCCCATCGCCCATCTTTCCCGGGCATTTTATATTTTCATACTAATAGTAATTGTTGTGATGGATTTTTTTGCTCTATGGTGGCGAGAATTTATGAATTAAAGCGCAGTACTAGATTGGCTACAAGATCTCATCAATTTACAGTTTAATTAGCTAGATGTAACCATAAATTCTTTGCTAACAGTTTCTTTTCTCGTACTTCTCACCTGTGGAACTCTCTTCTGGCATCTTGCCATTCAGTGCAAAC
Source organism: Acanthosepion lycidas (assembly GCA_963932145.1). Classification (NCBI taxonomy): domain Eukaryota; kingdom Metazoa; phylum Mollusca; class Cephalopoda; order Sepiida; family Sepiidae; genus Acanthosepion; species Acanthosepion lycidas. The sequence continues at coordinate 65,889,824 of OZ010582.1, read as the reverse complement.
TCGAGCATACACACGCCCACGCACACAAATGCATGCACACACACAATGAAAGAAGAAGAACACAAACCATACACCAATAAAAAGTGCATAAATTATTTTTAACTTAATATAAAGATAACGAAAACGAGAAAATAAGCAGTCAATTGCAGGTACCTCCTGACGAGTGGATAGAGCGATTACTAAAAGGTCTGTCTACGAAACACGCGTTGCTAAATATAATATCAATCAGCTAAGTGACACATTCCACATTTGTATTAATCCTATATATATATATATATATATATATATATATATATATATATATATATATATTTCAGCTTTAATCATTTTATCACTACCGTAATATAGCTCAGATGTATCTTTTCTATAAATAATTTCATGGTTCAAATGAACTCTTCTCTGTGGCACCTCGACTCGAATGTACGCGCAGTACTCGATTGGCGGCAAGGTCTCATCAATTTACAGTTGGATTTGCTTGATGCAACTGTATGGTCTATGATGACAGTTATTATTTTCTCACAATTCTAGCTTGGGGGACTCTCTTCCCGCTTCTTCCTTTCCAGCTAACTTCGATCTGCGAAAAATTAAATGCAATGTCAGTCCTTATCTACTATTTTCTTGATTCGTCTTCCTTTGTTATTCTCGCCCCTTGATAATGTTTTTTTCTTTCTTATTATTCTTTATTACTCAATAACCCATTGTATCTTAGTCGCTTTATTGCCTTACTTAGAGTGAAGTATATATATATATATATATATATATATATATATATATATATATATATATATATATATATTATGAAATGGACAAAGTCCGACAATTATTTTAAGACATATTTATGTTTATACATTCTTTTTATAGATACAAATATTTAAGTAAATGAGTTAAATAAATGAGGCGCGTTCAGTACATGCAGTAAATTCGACGGAACTAGCCGAACGCGCCTCTGTGGCCAAATCGGTAAAGGCACGTCAAGCTAAATGACGGTTCCGTATAGGATACAGGTTCGAATCCTGTCGGAGGACAAATATTTTCTGTGAAAATTTCTCGGACATTCAGGCTGGTAAATTTTGTTTAATACTGTTTATTATAAAGAGAGGGTTTACTTAAATATTTGTATCTATAAAATGAATGTATATACATAAAAATGTCTTAAAATAATTGTCGGACTTTGTCCATTTCATAATGTGTCGCGTCATTTGTTTACATTTGATACGCCATGAGCAGATATGAATGTACATGAGAGATTCATAGAAGATTGAAGTTCAAATACAGTAAATTCGACGTTGCTAACCGAACGCTCCTCTGTGGCCAAATCGGTAAAGGCACATCAAGCTAAATGACGGTTCCGTATAGGATGCTGGTTCGAATTCTGTCGAAGGACGAATATTTTCTGTGAAAATTTCACGGACCTCCAGGCCGGTAAATGTTGTTTAATACTGTTTATTATAAACAGAGTAGTTACTTAAATACTTGTATCTATAAAAAGAACGTTAAACATAAAAATGTCTTAATATATATAGGAAAGAGGTTTCAACAAGAGAAAAGTGTATATATTAAAAAGAAGAGAGCAAACCTTTTTTTGGTTGTAATGAGGATTTGTTTTTAAAATATATTATGCTTTATTTTCTAAAATTTTCCATATTTTTTTTCCATAATTTATAGAAAAGAAAGCATAATATATTTTTTAAAAATTCCGCATTACAATCAAAAACGTTTGCGGTTTCTCCCTTCTTTTTAATATATATATATATATATATCGGCCTGACGATTGCATCTAGCATGAAACATCCTGTCGCCTCTGAGTCTTGATTTCAATGTTCACTTTTATATTTATATTTACATACGTTCTATCTCTGATATTGAGCATTTTATCCCATAAATATAGCACACCTTAAAACTAAATTTCTTAATATATATATATATATATATATATATATATATATATATAGATAGATAGATAGATAGATAGATATTAGGTTGGTGCAAAAATAATGACGTAATAATGTCGTTTTTTGACGTTAAACGTCAAAAAACGACATTATTACGTCATTATTTTTGCACCAACCTAATATATATATATACCTAACAGAATTACTACTCTCCGAAGCAAATGTACAGAACTGTATCAAGAAATCAAAAGAAAATGGTTGAATCCGTCAACACAATAAAAACATTTCCACAGGTGACAGTACTTGACGCAATTTTCAGTTGACAATATGAATTTAATAGCGTTTCGTAAATTTTTCCAGTTGCTTAGAACACACACACAACCAAACACACACACACACACACACACATACATATATATATATATATACACACACACTACTATTTCAAAGTTCGAAGTCCTTGAAAGAGAGTGAAAAAAGGAAAAAGAAATTGCTATTAGAGTCATTTTCTCTTATTTAAAGAACAAAGCAACTACTTTTGGAACCAATTTAAAAAATTGCCAGTGATGGCCTCAAAATTTTGAACTGTAAATATTATTGTTCTGAAGAAGTTATTTCGAATGCCGAAACGCGTAGCATAATAATTTTTTTTTTTTTTTGTCATTAAATTACAAACTAAGGAATCAATGTTTTTTTTCGTTTTTTGTAGTTTTGTTTTGTTTTTTTGTTTTTTTCATCCGGGCCTTATTTACTCTGCGGTATTTAGCAAATGGCCATGACGCCTTGTTTTGCTTTTCTTTAATTTAAATTCTTAAAATGTTCTTGATTGATTAGTTTTTTTACGGTTTATCAACCTTTCGCAGGTTATTTAAAGCCAGAAAATATTTTGAGAGTGTAAGAATCTTTTTGGAGATAATGATGATTTACTGATACAAGTCTTATTAATTAACTCATAGCTGGGGGGATGATACCGATTCATACCTTACTCAAAGTTATTTGAGCGTAAGTGTATGTAACGAGATCAACTGGAATTCCAACTCAGCTCTCTGATTTTCAAATTCCAGGATGTTATCCATTGCAGCAGCCGAACCTCTTATAGTATCTAGTATTCCCAAGCGCTCACCCATCTAGTTACTAGCCAGGATCGACGTTGCTTACCTTCGGTGATCGTACAGGCACCGGTGTTTCAGCGTGATGTGTCCGTAAGTCAAAATTTGATTTAATTCGCACTGTTTAAAAAAAAAAAAAAAAATAACAGTATGTAATAACGTCTAGCGGCCTGTATATTATTCAAAGGGGTAACTGAATCTTGTTGGGCTGTGCACAGGTCATTAGACGTAACTTACATTGTAAAAACCCCCCCCCAAAAAAAATATCAGGGCGTCTACTTAAATATAGGTATACCCCAAATAATGTAGGAAATATATACACACAGACATATACACCCACTTGACTTTGCCAACAAAAACGCTAGTCAGGGGGTGCTCTTTAATTCTACGAAAAAGCAAGCATCTTCTCTCGCTTCCTCTTTTTGGTCTATCGAGTCGAACGTAGATAAGGAAACGCTGCCGACATCGCTGTTTCGCTTCCTTGGTCATCTGTTGAGATTTGAAATCTCTCACTCACGCATATACACATACGTGTCTATCACACACATTCATTTCACGCACAGTCACAAAATAGCAAGCACATTCTTAAATCTAGTTTCGATGTCTTTTCCTTTCATTACAATTGTGTACACGTGCAAATACTGTAGTTAATACAAGCATGTATGACTTTGCCAAAAAATGCTAGATAGTGGGCACTCGTTTTTTTAAATTCATTGTTTCGTTTCTTTTTTTACCCGGATTCACAAGAGTCCGCCAATATTGTTTTACGAAAGTGTTCTGGGAGTCCATAAATATTTACTATACAACGCCAACACACTCATAGAAGAAGTGTTGAATTCCACTACACAGGATGTTCCTAAAGTTTGGCAAAAATGCATATTTTCAAGAAATTAAATTTTCAACAACTTTTTATTGAACAGGAATATTAACAAATAACATCTTCCATACGATTGCCATCATTTGTGATCCAAAGGTTGATGCGCTTTGCAAGTTTCACGTGAACTCGATGCAATAACTCCAAATTGTCGCTAATTTTAGCACATTCACTCTTTATGCGTTCAATCAAGTGTGCTGGATCTGTGGTTTTCATTGAGTACACCTTCTCCTTTAGCATACCCCAGAAAAAGAAGTCAATTCTTTTTTCTTTCGACAAAAACTATGTTTAATCTGAGGAGGTAAAAACATATAGTTAATGAGATTTCTTATGGGTCCAGATTTTAGAAACACTGTATAATGATGATTACAACGCGGTATTTTTTCCTGGATACAAAAAAAACACTAAACTATATATATATATATATATATATATATATATATATATATATATATGGTTGGATAGATGTGAGCTTGTGACCCTGGGTTTCTCCCGACAGACGACCAAGTATGTATATGTGTCTGCATACATCGATGTTTGGGTTAGTACGATGAAAAAACGACGAAGTTTCCCCCACCACTTCCACAATAACACCAATACACGCAATCTACATAAAACCAAAATTTTTAAAAAAATTAATCGGTTTGTCTGACGATCACTAAAGCGTGAAACCCAGGGTCACAAGCTCACATCTATCCAACCATATATGTTAGCTCTATCTCTGATATTGAGCGCTTTCTAATAAGTACCGCGCATATAATATATAAATAATTATACATACATATATATATATATTTATTTATATTTATATACACACACTTTTCACACACACACACATATATATATATATATATATATATATATATATATATATATATATATATATATATATATATATTTGGCCAACTTCTTTATCCACCGTACCACGTGCACGTGGGCACAAAAATTATTCATCGACACAACATAGCGACGACCTGGATTAGATGGTCTCCAAGTCAGCAAAAAATGTTTGTAATATTCACGTTCGAAATGTAAACATATATATATATATGTGTGTAGGTATTTGTATATATATATATATATATATATATATATATATATATCTGTGATTATATTTTTGATTTGTAAAGAGAAAAAAATATTATTTCATAATAATTGATTATCCCATATTTTTTCTTATGGGTTTTAACAGATTCGATAAAAGGTCATTAGTTGTTTTTTCTTCATTAGACGAATCTGTGGTCAGTTGATGCTGACATAAAAATAATGCTTTTAATATAAGGAACGATCACCTGCTGCAGGAATATCTTCTGCCTTGTTAGTCATGAATCGAAGAGATAGGGTGGCTTTCAAAGCGTAGCTTAGATGTGGCACTAGGCCGAAAGTATGAGGTACCCAGTGAGGATCGAACTCACTATTCAGTCGTAATTGAACTAGTGAGTCAAGCTTGCTAATTATTATACAACATTGAGGCGCCCAAATGATTTTCTAAGCGTAGCTTAGATGTGGGACAAAGCCGAAAGTGTGGGGCACCCAGTGAGGATCGAACTCACTATTTAGTCGTAATTGATCTAGCGAGACAAGCTTGCTCATCATTACGACATGTCGAATTGCCCAAACCGAGAGAGACCTGATAACTGTCTGACTAAATCATGAAAATATGTCACATCAAAATATTTTGACGAAACTTATTTTCCGTTCATGGAGGAGATACTCAAGTTCATTCTTGAGACTTAATTACTCGCCGGGATTATTTGAGTCTTTTTGGGTTTTTTTCCTGAGCTCACATGAACCTGACAAATATTGTTTGAGGAATAATAATAACACGACTCGAAAAAAGGATCATTCTTTCCGACTCCTAACACTATAAATAAAAGTCTTAAAGAACATAATTTCCGCATCAAATTCCAACAGGGTCATTCTTAATGTTTAAAAGCACCATGTTCTTTGTACATTTTTTTTTATTTCTTTACAATGAGGTTCACTCTATACAAGGCCCGAGGGCCACTCAAGTTAGGGGTTTACAGTGAAAGAGGCACTTTATGTGGATAGAGTAAAATCCTAGACTTTTGTAAATCTTATTTGTTATATTCAAATAATTTAAAAATTTACCCCAACAGGTGTAATTGTTTGAAGCACTAAAGGAAAGAAAGGAATATTTTCCTGATTGAAAAATCTCAAAGAGAATTTATTTTCCAAATTAAAGTATAAAGAAATGCATATGTAAACAATAACGTTTCCTTTTCTTTAGATTATTTAATTGCAAATTAATCTCCTTATCTTTGTTGTTATTATCACAACGTTTCGGCCATTATGCTCTCCGTCTTTCTTCAGGTGTCTGTTGATAGGTGTAACCATTCACTTCCATATAGGAGATTAGATATAACACAGCAGTTCAACACGTGTTCTTTGTTTCTAACAACATTTTTCTATCTCTTAAGACTTTTTACTTTCTGAAAGGTATGGGGAGATTGCCCAGCATTCACTGCTTTATAGGAGATTAGATATTGTATCGTACCCCAAAACTCTTTTCTTTGTGTTTAACGACATTTTTATGTCTCTTAATACTTTGCTTAGTTTCTGAAAGATTTTCAACATTCACTGCCGTATAGGAGATTAGCACTCTTCTTTGTTTTTAATATTTTCCTATCTCTTAATACTTTGCTTACATTCTGAAAGGCATGAATAGATTGTCCAATATTCACTTCCATATAGAATTTTTTTTTTTTACAGCGAGGTTCAACCTGTAGAATGCCCGAGAGACACTCGAGGTAGAAGGTTATAAAAGGCAGTTTATGCGGATAGGAGGTAAAGATAGCTTTTAACCATAAACTTGAAAATGTTAAAGTTGTAGTGATCGGGGAAGCATCCTCCTGGGAGTCGGTTCCACAGAGCAGCGATTCGAGTAAAGAAGCTGTTTGTTCGAGTGTAACTTTCTTCTAAGCAATGGAATACCGAGGGAATGTGGGTGGTTCGCTAGAAAGTGAATGGCATGACAGGTCCTAGCCGGTGAAGGTTAGAACTAGCGGAACCAAGGAAAGCAGTTCGTTCGAGCACTTTCCATAGCCGTAGCGATAGAGCAGTGAGAGCCTTGCCACATCCCGTCTGTGAGAGAGGGATTGCAAGGTGGAAAATAATTTGACACCCACAAGGACGCGGAGACCCTTTGGATTGGAAAGTGAGGGCCTGGGCATCTCATACGCAAATATGACAACAGTACTCCATTTTAGACCAGATCTGACTCTTGTAGATAGAGGAAGGCCCGAGGAGTCAGCTACTTACTACAGCTGTACAGGGAACCGACCATTTTTCTGCAGTTTTAGTGATTGATCATATGTACTGGTCCAAATAATGGCTTTCCCAACTGACAAAGTCTCTCCATGAAAGCAGTACCACGTCCACGAACGCATTGACTATACTCTCTCGCGTGGTGTTTTTTTTTATTTTTTTATGCCGAATTGATCTCGCAAAAAATTTGCATACGCCCAACCACTCTCGCTAATTCTCGTAGCTCCGAGACCGTGTCTTTCTTAAATTAAGGTGTCGGGGCGGCCATATTTCTTTTTCCTTTCCTTCACTCGTTTTTCACGTTTGCACACCAAGCATATACGTGCTCGCTTTGCCACACGAGGTAAGTCATCTTTTCTTCCACATGTACGAGTTCCACTTGATGTCAGGGGTGAATTTATGGCCCAGTAGTTTCTGAAGGCACGGAGCCTCCACTAGCGGATGTTCATTCATTGTGACTGGTGGTAATTCAGGGTCCGATCGCGATGATAGAATGTAACTACTTTGATTTTTCAAGCATTGACTTTAATCAGTCAGTTTTTTTTTCCTCTAACGAAATGTTCCAGCTAAATTGGATGAAAGATCAGCCGTCAATCTCTGGTGAACACGAGTTTTGGAGGCGCACCCATATACCGTTATCAAATGATTTGAGTATACTCTTGGGGAGATCATTCATGTAAAGTAAAAAGAGGGTTGCTTAGACAAGTGACCCCTGGGGGAGGCCTGAGTTGATTGCTAGATTCTTTTTTAAACTCTCTTATTTGCCATATTCTCTGTCCATTGTACGCTCAAGATTCGTTCTTAAAATTACATCTTAATCCTTTTTGAGCAAGATTAGAGAGGTTAGAGCGTTTGCTTTCCAAACATGAAACTCGGGTTCAAATCTCATCATAGTTGATTACTCAGCAATGTGACATTATCAGCCTGGAATAGGCGATCCCCACGTGCGACAACTGTGGAAAGTGTCTGAAAACCATACCACTGATTGACCCAAGGCTAATGAGTGAAATTTGGTAGACTGAACTGTTTTGCAGCCGGCGATGGTTCTGCTAGCACGAAGTCACAAGTCATCGTGACCGAGGGTTTGAGCGTACTGACCTTGTTCAGACTGTTGATCCTGCCGGATAATTCGCTCTCTCCCAGAAACTGTAATTAAGTTACGCTCAGGATCGTTGTAGTATAAACCATAGGTGGGCTCTCTATGTGCCTAACCGTCCTGGGTATGACGATAAACTACATTCGCGTCCAGGGTAAGACGATAAACTACGTCCAACAGGAGGGCCTCTGATCAGGAGGCTTTGAGGAGCGTGAAACCACCTCTTAATTGCTGGTATTCCCAGGTCCACTCTGATCCGGGGTGGTAGCAATTGTTAGGGTCCCAGCAATGTTTTAACACCAGAAATATTTTGTAAAAAATTATTACCAGAAATAAATTTTTGAAGAAGAAAAAGTATTACTAGCAATACGTTTTTGAAAAAAAAAACAAAAAAAAAAAAACTGTTACCAGCAATACATTTTTAAAAATAATATTACCAGCTATAGATTTTTTAGGAAAAAAAAATATTACCAGAAATAGATTTTTGGCAAAACAAAAATATTACCAAGAAAATAAGAAAGTTGTCGGCATTAAATGACCCATTGTGTTTGATATGTCGTAAAACAAAACAAAGGAAACCAACCAAAAAACTCTAGGTACCTAAGTAGGCATCTGCAACATCCAATCCGGGTAGATGCCCTAGTAGGCAGGCATATTCGGGTACACGTGGCCAACCACGATCCAAATACTTCAGTTCTTTCCTTCATTAGGAAAGGAATTGTCTCTTTCGATTATTTACAGCATTTACTACATTTTTATGTGTCCTCATGTGACTCATCAATTGCTGTATTATTGCTGTCAACAATTTCCTTAAAATATATTTAAAAAGTAGAAATAATTATTTTTGTAATATATGATTTCATATAAATCCTCTTAGAATAAATTTTTATATAACGTGTTACCCTTTCCAGAAATCTGTGTCTGTAGATCATAGCGACGTCCACCTTTCTTCGAACCTAGTGGTCTGTATATCTTATCGAAGATCACCCTTCTTCGAACCTCGTGAACCATAGATCTAAGCGAAGACCATCCTTCTTCGAATAGCGTGGACCGTAAATCTTAGCGAAGACTATTCTTAGAACCTCGTGGACTGCAGATCTTGGCGAGGACCACCGTTTTTGAATATCGTGGACCTTAGTTATTAGCGAGAATCACTTTTCTTCAAACCTCGTGTACTGTAGATACTGGCGAGGACGACCGTTGTTCGAACCTCGTGTAGAGTAGATTTTAGCGACGATGACTTTCTATCGAACTTCGTGGACTATAGATCTTAGCGAGGACCCTCCTTCTTCGAACTTCGTGAAACGGAGATATCAACAAAGACCACCCTCCTTTGAACTTCTTTGACTGTAGGTCTTAGCGAGGAACATTCTTCTTCGAACCTCGTGAATCGTACATATAAGCGAGGAACACTCTTCTTCGAACCTCGTGAACCGTACATATTAGCGAGGAACACCCTTCTTCGAACTTTGTTGAGTGTAGACCTTTGCAAGTTTCAACGTTTTTGAATATCATGGGCTGTAGATATTAGCGAGTGCGACCTTTCTTCGAGCGTCGTAAACTGTAGATCTTAGCGAGGACCACCGTTTTTCGAACCTCATGTATCGTAGATCTCAACGAGTATCACCCTTCTTCGAACCTCGCGTACGGTAAATCTTCGTGACGTCGCCCCTTCTTCGAACTTTGTAGACTGTAGATCTTGGCGAGGACCACCTTTCTTCGACCCTCGTTCTCACAATGACAAAGAAAGACATGTACCAAATAATAGAAACCACATCAATTGAGGACTTTCCACAGTAGCAGCAACAACCTAAATGTATAGCACACGTAACTTCATAGCGATATTAATATCTTGACCTTCCATACTGCTTCGAAAAAAAATGTAAAAATCAAAATCATCATTAATAGAAAGCGTGATACCAGTTACTGTATATTAGAATCCTATTTTCCTGAAGAATTTTTCTATCAGAAAGAGTTTATAAATTTCAACCGACAGTAGTATGAACTGCTTATTCAATGAACGCTGGATATTTCCTTATAAGGAAACACATAATATTATCATTACCATTACAGATAAGCAAAACAGATGTTACACTTTGATCTCAACCTGATGAGTAGGGTGTAGAGAAAAGCGTAGCTCCAATAGCACTGGCTACTCAGTCAATGAACGCCGAATGTTTCCTTATAAGGAAACAGATATGATCATTTTCATTACCATTTGAATTCTCGCCTCAAAGTTTTAAATGAGATATTTTCTAAACTTAGGTACCTACTTCAAATATTTTAAGACCTACGAAAAAACTTAATAAAAGAAACTTTTTAAAAAAAATCATTTTGGAAGTTAATTTTTTAAAATTTTCATTTTGTAAGACTTAAATTAAATTATATAGCATTGTTAAGTTAACAAATAATCCTGAGAATTACAACCCCTACCATTTAACTGCACGCTAAAGGCAATCTTTAAGCTTATAAATAGGCAATGATAGTCTCATTCACCTTTCTGTTTTAGCCTTGGCTTTCAGGTGTAGTCGCACGTAGCTAGGAACGCTGCCGATAAGGCGCGTTCGCTTCTTTGGTCCTCCTAAGACTTTCGAACTCTTTCGCACACGCATATACACATACGTGTCTATCACACACGCTTTTTTCACACACACGCAAACAAGCACACTCTTCTTATAACTTGTTTTAATGTTTTTCACTTCTGTTACAATTGTCATTTGTTTTATATTTATTGTTTTGTGTTACTCATTTTTATCTAGACTCGGTATTTATCAATCCATCCACGAGGACCGAATGTGGCACAAGGCCGGTTTAATGTGGGTATCTCCGAACCCGTAGGCTCGGCCGCAAAATATAGCCTTTGAACCCGCCTAGACGGGTTCAGGCACTGTCTACCTCCCCGAACGAAACCTTGCCCTTATCTAGACTCACACTGAATCCGTCAATATTATTTCTGGGATAAATGTTCCAAGAGCCCGGAAATATTTACTATCCAAAGTGTTGATTACTGCAACATTAGGGTGACTAATATTTGTATAAACAAGCACTTATTTTTTTAAATTTTTTTTCATTAAAGTACCGGATGGTCCGAAAGTCTTGTCACACCCTACCAAAATGTAATGAGAACAATAGAACAAGTAATAGAGTAATACAAAACACATGTATTCACTTTCACTGACGCTGTCACACATCGAGAAGGTCTGTATGAACACCGTCATTTTCGTATCAGCCATCCGAAATAAAAAAAATATTACTATATAGAGGTGACAAGACTTTCGGAAAAAAATATTACTATGAGTTTGGTGCAAAAATAATGTCGTTTTCTCACATATGTTAATATGTGAGAAAACGACATTATTTTTGGTGCAAAAATAATGTCGTTTCTCTCACATATGTTAATATGTGAGAAAACGACATTATTTTTGCACCAACCTAATATATAGAGGTGACAAGACTTTTGGACCACCTTATAAATCAGGAGTTACCCCCCTTGCATCAAAAAAACTGTAAAATGGCGAAAATAATGAAAAATAACCAAAATGGATAATTCAATTTAATTATGTGCCGACCAATTACGGCTCATGTGCCGTGTTCCTTCAGAAAGTAACTGATGATGGCTCTCCACAATTTCCTATCTTTTGTATCGCTAGGTAATGTTTGTCTCATTATTCCTCACAGTCCATGTTCTGCCATCTATTGGGCACTTCAAAGTAGTATGATGTTTAACGAGCTTGTCTCGCCAGAACAATTACGACTGAATTGTGAGTACGATCCTCACTGGATGCCTCATACTTGTGCCGCGTCTAAGCTACGCTTAGAAGATCACCATATTCTGTCATCCATTTACACGGGATCGTTAGGTAAGTTAATCAATGTTTTCCTCTGCCCATCTTGGTTTCAATGTCTTGTGAGTATCGAATTCATCAAGCCCTGTTTCCTTATTCTGTCTTATTTATTCGCAGTTTCTGTTGCCTCAAGTCTTCTCTTCATCTGTGGGCAAATTGTCCAGTATTCACTGTCATGGGAATTAATATACCAGTGCTGGGCAGCAATGTTTTTTTCTAACGAATTTTTCCTGTTTCCTAATACGTGGCTTAGCTTAAGAAAGGCATTTTTGCTATTCCAATGCGGCTTCTTATTTCAATGTCTCATTTTCCTTCATTTAATACCCTTTCCAGATAGTTAAACTATACTTACCCTCATCCCAGTCTGTTTTCCTTTGCCAACGACCATGAATTCTGTTTTCTTACAATTTATAGTTAGTACTTTCTTCACGCTTTGCTTTACTAACATTTTTCTAGGAATTTTTATGTTATCTTTTTCTATGTCTGCAGGCAACAAGATAACCCATAACAGAAGTCAGGTACATTTTGAAGTATGATAAAAAGAAACAACATTATCTTCTCAGCATCATTATGAATGAATGGTATATATGTGTTCTATTTGGTCTGGGGTTCACTTTAGTCCCAGTGAGATACAACTGACAAAATGAGAATAGAAGCTTAAAGTAGGACACGTTAAGGGAAGCTTTAGTAACGTCACCAATCGAAATCATTCTAAAGAAGAATAAACAAAGAAAGAAAAAAAAAAGGTTCCTATAAGACTGTGACTGCTGGACAATGTCCTCACAGATGAAGAAATTTAAAGCAACAGAAATGTGGTTTTACAGAAGGATGCTGAGAGTACCGTGGACCGAACATGTGAGCAACGACGAAGATTTAGAGAAAATGGGAATAAAAAGGGACACTTATAATTAACATCAGGAAAGGAGAGTTGAAATTACTAGGACGCATAATGAGGAAAGGTGGCTTGAAAAATCTGATACTCACAGGACAGATTGAAGGCAAGAGGGACAGAGGAAAACAACGCATAATGTGCTTGAGTAATTGGATGGTGGAACAAGGTTTAGAAAAAGAAGTTCGACCTGATTCATGATGTACTTGGTTTTCTTGCTTGTTTTTTCTGTGGCACATCAACTCCTTCATGGGTCATTTAATGACGATATTTAATTTTCTTCGGAATCCTAGTAATTTCTTTTATTAAAATGTATTTCTAGCATTTTTATTTTTATTTTTTTTATTCTTTACAAAAAAGTATTTTGGTAACTTTAATTTTTTTTTTTTTTCAAAAATGTTTTGATGGTAATTTTTTACTATGAAAACGTATTGCAGGTATTTTTATTATAAAAATATATTTTTATACTTTTATATTGTTTTGATCCCGGTTTGTGGGTTAAATATTAGGCCATAGTTGAGACCCTAACAGGTGCTACCACCCAGGGTCTAACGTGGACCTGGGAACAACAGCAATTAAGAGTTGGTTCCACGCCCCTTAAAATTTCCACATCGCACATCCCTTGTAGAAAGTAAAATATCTAAAAGCACATTGATTATTTGAGAACAGCGTTAGTCAAAGTGCTTAGGAGCCATAATTTTATTTGTTTGTTTAATGGCATATCAACTCCTTCATGGGTCATTTAATGACAATTTAATTTTCTTGTGAGATTTGAAGTAATAAAAATATATGTTATTCTGCTTTCACAATTGAATACATGGTAGATGATACTCAGCTTTTGTGTTTGTGTGGACATAATTACTAGAGGAGGGGATATGTGCGTTTTATGTTATAGTTTTGTTTTAGGAATAGAGTTTGATTTTTTTAAGAAATTGTAGGATATTATAAGGATTAATTTAATGAAAGAATTATTTCATGTTCGTTGTTTGGATGATTTTGTTTAGCGGCATATCAACACCTATATGGGTTATTTAATGCCGAAATCTAAATATTTTGAAATATAAATATTTTCAAATATAAATATTTTGAAATATTTTTTGAAATCTAAATATTTTGAAATATTTTTCAACTACAGATCATTTTGCTATAAAATGCATTGTTAGAAATTCTATTATAAAATTGTTTTGTTAGACATTTTGCTTTAAAATGTATTGTTGGCCATTTTACTATAAATAAGTATTGTTAGTCAGTTTGCTATAAATATGTATTGTTGGCCAGTTTTTTCACATAAATCTGCATTGCTGGTATTTTTACTATAAAAATATATTCTTATACTTTCATAGGGTTTTTTCTTTTTTTTTTTTTTTTGTTTGGCGGGGTGTCGCTATTTGCCCATAGCTAGGACCCTGACAGGTGCTACCACCCCGTGTCAGGTTGGACCTGAGAACAACAGCAACTGCTCCAACCTTATGTTATTTAACTCTGGAGAGGGGAAAGACTAGTTTGTATCATTCAATACCTCCCAAACCAAACTTGTAAGGTCCTATCACTACCACGGAACAAACACTAAATGTTATTCCATTTACTGACGAACGGTTGTACACTCAGTGAATGTCTGTGAGACTCGTATGCCGGTACCATCGATAAAGATACTGAAAAATGGTCGGCGCTTTATACCGCGCTAGAAAGTACCTGACTCCTCCTGTCATACTCTGTCGTTACTTACTTCTCTCCTGCCAGGCATACGCACGTAGTCGTTTTAACCCACACTCCAAACCAGCAAGCATATATAAACTTTACAAAATAGATTCGTTTTGTTTTCTGTAAATAGACCTCCCTTCTGTACTTACATTTCAGAAGCTAGCCATTTGTATTTTTTTCCAGAAATATTTCACAATACCCCTTAAACATTTATTATAAATAAGTTTTAATCTTGTATTTGCGTTTACTTAGCAAAATCGTTGTAAGTAAAGCAGCATTACGGCTTTAAATATTTAGGGGATCGTTTATTTCATATAGGGTATATTTATATATACTTTATATTTATATAGTTTATATAGTGTATATTTATATATAGTTTATATTTGTATAATTTATATAATTTATATACATTATATTTATATGTAGTGACATATAGTGATATATAGTCATTATATTTAGTGATATATATGATATATAGTCATATATATTTATATATAGTGCTAAAATAATTATAGTTTGTATATATAGTTTATATAATTTATACTTTATATAGTGTATATTCATATAGTGTTTATTTCATATAGTGTATATTTTAGTGTTTTAAAATATACTGTTAAAAATATCAACATTGCTTACTTCCCTTTATACGCTGCTTCATTCCTTCTACTCCTATGCTGTGATCAAAATGCTAAGGTATTTTACCAATAACAGGGCAGAAAATGGCATTATTTAAATAACTACATTTATTATGAACTAGTTTTAACCCGTGAAAATTTCACGTCTTTCCTACTTTAATATTCTGAAGAATCTTAATTCTTAAATTAATGAGTGAGTAAGCTCATGGCGAGTTCTATGATAATAAAATATCCGTAGAAGTTTACCTATCACATCGCTGAATATTTGAGCTTCACAAATTTAACAAAATATTGGAATAACAATCATAAATATGAATGCTGGTCGTTATTTTAAGAAGTAAGGGGATACAAATGAAAAGATTTTTTTCCATTTCACTGAAACAGCCGTTAAACACTTCTTTCTTTCTTTCTTTCTTTCTTTCTTTCTTTCTCACTGAAACCAAGTAATATCTCTCCACCTCTTCCTACGCAATCAGAACGGAGTAGTCCATTATTTACGAGGTATTGACAGGGACTATCCACCATGCGCACTAACGAAAGGGAGGGAAAGCATAATTTTAATAGGATGCAACCAACAAAACAACTGCATGTTTATCATGATCTCAGAAATGCCCTTGGAAATAAATACTAAAAATATATTTTTATTATATTTTTAACGATGAATATACAAATCATTTAATTCCATTAACAGTACAATAATATTCCTCAGTTTGATGGAATCGGGACAGACACGCATACTATCTTTTTTATGTTTTGAAGAAATTACATGGGATAAATTAATTTTAAGGTTGCATTCTCTGCTAGATAATGACATGAAAAACCTTCTGAAAACTTCAAGATTTCCGGGATGTTTCCGCCTTTCATCCTCCTGTAAAAACTTTTCTCCGGTTTTCTGAAATTTGCACAAAGCGAACCTCTGATTTTGATAAGCAAATATATATATATATATATATATATATATATATATATATATATATAAACATAAAACAATTTCTGATTGGTTCTATGTGTGATTATTTCTTTGTATGTAAATTATATGCTGCCTAATGTTTTATGTTTATAAAAAACTATTGATCCGCAGTACAGAAAAATTCCTATAAAAAAAACTACTACTAAGACACTACACTACATAATTGAACTATATGCTTAGTTCATGCCATATAAACTGAATACACTTGTAAAATAGAATACGTGGATTTAACACATGATAAGAAATATTTAAATAAAATTCTCACTTAAAATTTTGAAAAACTTAGCGTTGCGTCTTTGCCCGTTCCGAAATTGTTCCCAACCGTCATTAATAGCAGACATTCAAAAAACATCTTTCGGTCGACAAACAAGTATTTCGTCTTCAAGTTTTTGATTTTATAAGGAAAAAACACATGCCTGATGATGAATAGAGGACTATTCGTAAGTATTAGCATTTTAACATCAAATAAACTGAAAACTAATGACATCTATAGTTTCGACGAGGATCACTTCACTCTATGGATTAACAGTATTTTAATGCATATATTATATTTCTAGTGACGGATGTCACCATTAATCGCATTAATATTTCTGATTGGTTCTATGTGTGATTATTTCTTTGTATGTAATATATATATATATATATATATATATATATATATATATATATATATACATATATATATATATATATATATATATATATATATATGCCGTAAACCAAATATATATACCATAAGCCAAATATATATACCATACACCGAATATATATACCATGAACCAAATATTAGGTTGGTGCAAAAATAATGACGTAATAATGTCGTTTTTTGACGTATTTTTTCACGTCAAAAACGACATTATTACGTCATTATTTTTGCACCAACCTAATATATATACCATACGCCAAATGTATATACCATAAGCCAATATATATATATATATATATATATATATATATATATATATATATATATATATATATATATACAGTAGCGTCCAAAACTAAGGGACAAAATTTTAAAACCTAATATTTGTTAAAAATAACAACTTTGAAAAGCTGAAATTTTGACAACTGGTAGTCGTTATCATCCATAATAACATACTAAAATTTGAATCATTTGCAAAGGATAGAAAAAGAATTATAACAATTATTTATTTATTTTCAAATTTGGAACGTCCAAAAGTAAGGGACAAAATTGAGAAAAACAATGTAAACAGCAAAAAAACAATAAAAATACATGTACAATCAATATTTAGTAAATGAGCCCTTGCTCTCAATGACAGCTGCACATCTTCGACTACCAGAACGAATCAGTTCTTGACAATCCTCGATACTAATTTTATACCATTCTTCTTGAAGCTTCATCCACAAATCCTCCGTGTTAGTGGGATTTCTTTCCATAACTTTCACTCCTAAGGTCTTCCAAAGATTTTCTATTGGATTTAAGTCAGGACTTTGCGGTGGCCAATCCATAATTTCCAAATCTTGCTCGCTAAGGTAACTCATTACCACCTTTGCCTTGTGACATGGGGCATTATCTTGCATAAAGGTAGCCCTATCGAAACCTGAATTCTGTATGATTGGCACAACATGATCTTGAACAATGTTTTTATAGATCTGCGCATTTACACGAGTTTGTAACCGGACAAGAGGCGTTGTACCTTGGCTAGAAAACATTCCAAATACTATGACGCTTCCGCCCCCAAACTTGACAGTTTTCTTAGTACACTTGGCACTTAATCTTTCACCAATACGTCTCTTTACATTGTTTTTTCCATCATTTCCAAATAAATTAAACTTGCTTTCATCACTGAAAAATACTTTTGTCCAATTTTCATATGTCCAAATTACATACCTGTTTGCAAACTCTAATCTCTTCTTCTTATTCTTCGAACTAACAAGTGGTTTCTTCCCTGGGGTTCCATTAAACAGCCCTATTTCTTGCAGTCGTCTAGAAACAGTCTGTCTTGACACATTAACACATGAGGTACTATTCATAACCCTTTTAATTTCTGTGCAAAACTTAAAACGGTCCTTTAATGACATACGCTGCATTATTCGATCTTCTCTTGCCGAAGTTTTGTGGGGTCTGCCGGTTTTAAAAGCACTAACTATTTTGCCAGTATCATTGTAGGATTTAACAACCCAGCCTACAACACTCTTGGAACGTTTCACTTTCTCTGAAATCTCTCTAATGGTGTGCTTTTCCTTGTGTAGCTTCACAATAGCTTGTCTCACAGAGTAATCAAGTTTTTGGCGTTTCGCCATGGTGCCGGCTGATGCAACGTTTACAAATGACTAAGTAAGACTTATTCTTTAGAGGAAATCAAAAAAATTGAATATAGCATACTGTTTACATTGTTTTTCTCAATTTTGTCCCTTACTTTTGGACGATCCTATTTTGAAAATAAATAAATAATTGTTATAATTCTTTTTCTATCCTTTGCAAATGATTCAAATTTTAGTATGTTATTATGGATGATAACGACTACCCGTTGTCAAAATTTCAGCTTCTCACAGTTGTTATTTCTAACAAATATTAGGTTTTAAAATTTTGTCCCTTAGTTTTGGACGCTACTGTATATATGCCATAAGCCAAATATACATACCATCGTTTAAGATACTCGACATCGAGGAGATCCTTCAGCTGTGAGTACTGTCCTGACATTAAAAGAACTATTATTTCAATACAGCCTAAAAAGTGTCTCCCGAGGCTGCCTACCCCTTCATTTCCCCTCTAGCTACGCCACTGATAGGACAACTTTTTCCCTTTATTCTTCGTTCAAAATTTCTCCTATTGCGCGCAAAAAAATGTAATCCTTTGTATCCAATGCAAATTTAAAAATTCCTTAAATAATACCGTCATTTTTTTATTTCAATTATTTTTTTAATAGATTCTTGGAATAAATTGTACTTTATTTTATCATTCAGACAGAAATTGATGAGGCCTTAATTTCCTCTGGAATATGTTTATTTTCCCCTTTTGTCAAAGGTCAGTGTTTACCCAAGATAAAATCCAGGACCTTGGATACATATTTTCAAAACACGCAGGCAGGTGTGACTGGCTTTATCTGCCCTTATTTTTCACCGTTTCACCTTGCCTCGCCTTAAGCTCAGCTTCGTAAGCATCGAAGACGTTATAAATATCGAGATGTAGGATTCGCACGGCAGTTGCCATAAACATGGATGACACGTGACAACCTGCTGTCATTCAAACGGCTTGCCGGCAACGAAAACACACGTGACCAATACATGATATACTGGTGCCGATTTTAAAGTGGTGTGTGCGCGTGGGCAAGGCAACGAGAATAAATTTAAGTGAATGCGCGGGGTTTTTGTTTCATAACACGTCAGGGAAAGCGCATATTTTTCTCTAATATGATTTCTCGAACATTCGTACGAAAATTGATAAATAATTTAATAAATAAACAGAACGTCTACTCAAATACGAGTATCCCTTAAAAATAACGTTTAAGTAATAAAAAACTATCAGATTAATAAAAAAAACCTTTCTTTACAAATTGCTTTGTTTACGTTGGTTGACATTCAAAACTGAGTCGATAGGTGTATTTCAGGAGTCAAAGGAAAGTCTGTGTTTAAAGGCGCTATTCGGACTTGATCATTGACGCACTCTGTAGCCTACAGATCTAATGAGACGAACAGTAGTATAAAGATAATATTAGAATATAAAAACGAAAGTGTTTAAGGTGATGAAATGATTGATTGGTTTGTTTTTAACCGTTTATCAACCCTTTGCCTTGGTGAACTCTGGATCTTTTAAGCTACTTTAAAATATATTGTAGTAGAACCTGTTTTAAAAATACGGAAAAATGAAGTTTCTCTTAAGCAAATTAAAATATGCCCGCTTGCAGTTGATTTGATTTTTACGGTTTATCTACCTTTTTATTCAAAGCCAGAAAATATTTCAAATTGTAATAATATTTGGGAGATAATAATAATTTAACGATAAAAATCTTTCTAATTAGCCCATAGCAAGGGAAAAAAAGGAGATCAATACCTTCCTCAAGGGTATTTACGCGTAAGGGAATATAACGAACCCAACTGGATTTGGAACTCGGACCTCCTATTCCAATTCCGAGCCGTTATCCATTACACCACCCGCACATCCAAGTTTACAGTACCAGATATTCCCAAGCTGTTACCCATCTAGGTACTAACCATGTTCAACGTTGCTTAACCTCGATGATTATACGAGAACCGGTTTTTCAGCGTGATCTGAACGCAAGCCTTTGAGATAATGTAGCAGGTACGAGAAAGGTATGGAGGGCTCTTGATTGGGCCTTCGGCTTGTTCAAGGTAGTCCCTATATCTTTGCATATTCTCAGCATTGGAAGCTCTCCTGGCTGCCGTTTTATCTAGGTTTTCATTTGCACGGGAATTTTTTTTTCTCGCTGCGGTCTTGGCCCTTTTGATTGCAGTCCATTCCTGAGATTTCTTTTTGTGAGACATACTGCTCCCTTATGTGATAGTCAACAATAAACTACAGAAGAAAGCAAAATTGATCGCTGCTTTTAAATATTGCATTAATATTTAAGCTTACCTTTTAACAATCTAACGATAATTTTTCTGCTGCTACTTAATTTAAAGACAATTCGATGTACTTAGGTCCTTGCTTTTCGTATAAAGAATTATTTTTATTTCATGGGTGACTTTCTTTAGATTTCGTAATTAATTTCGATTATTCCCAAATTTATTTACAAGTTATAAAAATTGTTATCGTAAAAAAAAAAATTCGTCGCAAAAAATTACGTAAAAAACCGCAGAAAACATTTGCAATAATGAAAAATTGGGAATCCAAAGTTTCTGTAACATTATTGAGTTATTGAAAGTTAGAGAGTTGTGTCCCTTTAATTGAAAAAGTGTGACACACTGAAATTCGCATTTATTATATAGATTATAAAAATTGTCATCGTACAAAAAAATTCGTCGCAAAAAACTCACGTAAAGAAAACATCGAAAACAATCGCAGTTCTGAATACTTGGGAATGGAAAATTTCTGTAACATTATGAGTTATTGAAAGTTAGAGAGTTGTGTCCCTTTAATTGAAAAAGTGTGACACACTGAAATTCGCATTTATTATATAGATTATAAAAATTGTCATCGTACAAAAAAATTCGTCGCAAAAAACTCACGTAAAGAAAACATCGAAAACAATCGCAGTTCTGAATACTTGGGAATGCAAAATTTCTGTAACATTATGAGTTATTGAAAGTTAGAGAGTTGTGTCCCTTTAATTGAAAAAGTGTGACACACTGAAATTCGCATTTATTATATAGATTATAAAAATTGTCATCGTACAAAAAAATTCGTCGCAAAAAACTCACGTAAAGAAAACATCGAAAACAATCGCAGTTCTGAATACTTGGGAATGCAAAATTTCTGTAAAATTTGCCCTTTCTGTAACATAAGTTAGAGAATTGTATCACTTTAATTGACACAGTGACACAGTGACATTCGCGTTTAATATAGGGATTATTAATGAATCAAGTCTCCGGATATACAATGATCAAGAGGTTAAAATTAACCTGCTTCCTTTCAGAGTAGGGTTAATAGTTTAAATTGTATCAGCCCCTATCGCATATTGATTACTTTAAAGTTTGTCACGCATCAAATGATTCGCAGTTTAGAGTTGGCTTTGACTATTTTTCTTTTTATAGAGTATTATGAAAAGCTCCTTAGGAAACAAGTTGTGGGAGGTCGAATATACTAATTATAGAGGCCGCCCATTGGAACTGCGGGTGTTGCTTTCGTTTATTTCTCGCTGTTTCAGCAGGAAGTCGAAAGAGGCGTGGTAGGGGGAAAAGAGAATGATATCTCTACAGCCTATCACGCTGAAAAAAGCACAGAAAAATATCTAAAAATAAAATAGGTGAAAATTGAATATATACATAATTAACTTGGTTCACCGGCGAGATGAAACGTTTCTTTTCACGGCTACTTTCCTTAGGACGACCGGACAAGTCGGACTTCCTCATCCTTACTTTTTTGCTCATACTATGCATTTTCCAGCGCGCCCATGTCGTTACCAAATGTGAAACAAGATCTGTTTAAAGTATGTTTAAAGGCAATGCCGTGGAAAAAATACCCAAGCCATATCGGCACTTCCCCTTTTGGGGACGCCTCTGACGCTGGGCAGTAAACCCAACTCCCGTCCGAAGGAGAGATACTGCCTTGGAGTGGAAGCCTCCACGGCAAGCCGATCGCTCACCAAACCCGAGCAGCAGCAGGTGATCGACCTGTGTTCCGATCAAGCAATCAAAAGACATTCGTGCGCGCACAGAATAGGAAGTGGCTACTGAAAAGTGATCTGTGAACGAATGAATGATTGTTAAAGAGATCGAATATCTTGCTTCGAGAGTTCGGTTGAGTTGGTGAATTTGCCGACATGCCAACACTTGACGGCTTGTTCTATGAAATATTATTATTATCATCTAAATATATATTAATATCATAATGCATATTATTATTATTATTAGTAGTAGTAGTAGTAGTAGTAGTAGTAGAAGTAGAAGTAGAAGTAGTAGTATTACATTTTCTATCATACTTGCGTTTGCAGGTTAAATTGGCCGTGTTCATGCTTGAGTCTATAGATAAACAGGTTGAGTTTATACTTGAGTCTACAGGTAAACATTGATTGGATTTATACTTGAGTCTATAGGTAAATATTCGGTGGTTTATACTCGAGTCTATAGATAAACATTGCTCATGATTATACATGAGTCTATAAATAAACTTTTGTCAGTTTTATACTTGAGTCTATAGGTACACATTTGTCGGGTTTATACTTGAATCTATAGATATTGATCGTGTTTTTACTTGAGTCTATAGAAAAACATTAGTCGCCTTTATACTTGTGTCTATAGATAAATATTGGTCGTTTTTATAAATAAGACTGTTGGTAAATATTGATTGGGTTTATACATGAGACTATAGATAAACATTTGTCGGCTTTATAGTTAAGCCTATAGGTAAGCCTATAAGAATCGGAGAGCCGAGATCGAATTCCAGTCGAATCCAGTGAATTCACTTACGTGATAAAACACTTGGGAAAGGTATTAATCCTCTTCTTCTCCCCCACCAGCAATGGGTAAATAGCAGGACAGACCCGGTTTTATAGCCTGGGATGACAAGTGGTCTACTGCAGAAAGATATGTTAACCTAATGCGGGGAAAATTTCCTCGTCAGTTCGCCTAAGCGTGTATCACATATGGCACATTCACTATAGGTAAAAATTGGGTGATTTTATCCTTGAGATAAGCCTTTGTTAGGATTATACTTCAGTCTATATGGAAATATTTCCCGTGTTTCAATTAATGAAATACTGATTAGCTACACAGCATACAGGTCGCCTAAATTACGCCAAATTGAAAATAACATTGACATCTCATTTTAACAGATATATTTACCAAAATAACATAAAAATATCTTGAAATATTGCCATTGGCTTCGACCACGGGCTCCAGATGAATTCGGAATCTCTTGCAACTCTTCTGGACGGTCTCCTTGTTTAAGTTGGTCAATGCTGCCATAATCATTGCCTTTAGTTCATCGCAGGAGTTTTGTTAGTCTCTCCCTCAGCTGCGTCCCACACAAGGGGTTTGGAGTCTGGGAGTGACATTCGCATTTATTATATAGATATATACATGTGTCTGTGTATGTATGTTTGCGTGTGTGTGTGTGTGAGAGAGAGAGAGAGAGAGAAGCTATATTGTGTGTGGGTGTGAAGGTAGAGCTGGTATATATATTTTTACTCGATTAAAAGCTGCATTCCGTGATAGCTCATGAAGAGGGGGAATTTGGCCTCCTGTCCAAAACTCTGGCCCAGCTTTGAAAACAGCAATGATAATTTGGAAAAAACTTTGAATTTCTCAATTCACTCCATGGAACTTCAAAATCTCACTTTAACTCTAATTCGAGCTATAAGTCCAATTCCAAACAAAAAAATTGAAACTCCAATTTGAGCCGAAATTCCGTTTCAGACCGAAATTCCGATTCAGGCCGAAATTCCGATTCAGACCGAAATTCCGATTCATGCCGAAAATTGGGTTATTCATGTCACAATCTCCGCGGAACTTCAATTGAGTTGAGTTCTTCAAATCACAAACCCAGCGGAACTTCAAAACCCCACGTCACGAAACATCCCATTTTGATTTTGATTCCTTGCCATTTTGAAGAACTAAAATTGATTTTCTCAATTCATAAAGTTTTGAAGATATTTTAAACTAAATTTTAAATAAAAAAAAATTCTAAATTCACACAGTTTTTGTAAAGACTTTTAAAATTACAATGTCGTTTTCTCACATATTAACATATGTTAGAAAACGACATTATTTTTCCACCAACCTAATACTAATTTCTTTCAGTCATCTGAATTCTTAACTGCTTCTTCTTTATCCGGACACAAATCCCAATGCTGTTCAAGCACCAGATAAATGGAAAATTTTCAATCCCGGTATCAACCTGATTCCAAAACGGTCTCTATGTAGAGAAACTGTGGCCCGAGCTAGAGTGGTTTCAAACACACGGACGGGCAGACAGAATTTGCCGTTTATTTATTTAGATATTACTTTTATAAGCAACAATGCACTAGTCCTAAGATGATCGATAGTTGCCATAGCTACTGTTAAAAAAAAAACATCTTGTCTTTCTAAGTGCCTTGACATATGACTATAATTTAAAAACTGTCCAGGCAGCTGTCCAATTCACCCATAAAACGACATCCGGTCTCTTGTCTCGTCCTTTTCAACATTTGCAAAACGACATCGCTTTTCTCGCAACATGTTTTTTTGTGCGAGATCTCTTTTTATAAATTATTTTATGAAGACCTCAATGACGTTAAACAAACACTTATGAATAATGAATTTTTGAATGGCGTTGTTTATAAACAACCAGAACCAACTTTAAAGAAGATTGGTTGCAGTGAGAATGAATGCTGAACAATCTCCTCACAGTTGAAGAAAAAACTTGAGGCAGCAGAAATATAGTTCTACAGAAGGATGCTGAGAATACCATGAACTGAAAATGTGAGCAACGATAAACTTTTAGAGAAAATGGAAACAAAAAAGGACACGCATACTTAGAATCAGAAAGACATAGTTGAAAATTTTAGAGCACATAATGAGGAAAGAAGGCTTAGAAAATTTGACACTTACAGGATATATTGAAGTTAAGAGGAACAGAGGAAACCAGCAACTAACGAACTTGTGTAAATGGTTGGCAGAGCAGGGTCCAGGAGAGATAACAGGCAGAATTTACTAAGAGCTACAAGGAATGGGAGATTGTGGAGAGCCATGATTGTCAGCGTCTTGAAGGAGTATGGCACACAGAAGAAGGTTTTAATGGCACAGGCTTCTTCTTCTTTTATGTGTCGAATCCCTTCAGAAACGGGGCTGCAATAACTGTCTACATGATATGTATTGTTCTGAAAAGTGTTGTTTTTTTCTAAGACAAAATTGTTGTATTTATCTGAAAGTTAATATGTTTTACTAGTGAAATGAAAACCGCTGAGGTTATGTAAAAAGCAACAACACCCTGATGATGACATTGTGCTAATGCCGAAAGTACTCGGAATAAATGAATATGTATCAACACGGTAATTTTCTCTCTTTCTTTAATAATGATACCAAGAAGCTTGTCCGTGAATATGAAAGGATCCGATTGAAAATAAGTAGACAAAACTTGTCTAAATTATTCAGTGAAACATGTCTCAATATATATGTATGTATATATTCTTTGTTTTTGATAGTGAGAATATATGAACAGATAATTTTAAAAAGTGTTTTTTTTTTCACACTTGTTGCATTGTCAAATTTGACGACTGTTGATTTTTATCCCTGAAAAACTGACAGACGTACAAATATAAAAGTCAACAACAGGTTTATTTACATGACAACGCGATTAAGCAGCTGTTAGGTAAAGTAAAGCTGGGAAGCCTTGTAGAAACGTGATGCCATTGCGCGTTCATTTTCCTTCGTCTTTCCGACAATAAAACACTCTTGCTAGACACGCCGGTCATATATACAACTACTTTATTGTGACACATGGACAACCTGCGTTTTTTTCTGTCACATTCGGAGTTTTTACGTGATTTTCAGTTTTTTTTTTTTTTTTTTTTTTTTTTTAATACGTGCTGGTAGCGTAATTGTTATCGGCGCGATCTGGAATCGGCAGGTCGAGTTCGAATCATTACCTATATAAATAAATTCATATCTTTGTTGGATAAAGGCATGAATCTATAAATATCTTGCCTTGGGAAAGGCATCAATAAACTTTCGTCTCCCTCCAAATATGGGTCAAATTGCAGAGTGTGTCGGTCAGTGTAGAAGGAAAAAATTCGAAACTCTGCAGAAGAAGAATGTATGCGATTTCCTTATCTTTCCCAAGAAAGCCTGAAAAATCAGAGATGGAAAAATATTTTGAGAGCTATAGTCAGCTTCGTTCTGAAGTTACACAGTATTAAAAAAAAGCTAGCTTAAAAGACGTCCTATTAAGCTAAATTCTGCGATGGTCTCTTCATTGGGCCTTCATCAAAATATGTAGTGAGGATTAGATGCGATAGGAAACAATAAACTACAGAAGAACTCAAAATTGATCGCTGCATTTAAGTATTGCATTGATATTTAAGTTTACCTTTTAAAAGTTCAACGATAATTCTTCTTTCGCCACTTAATTTAAAGAGAATTTGATATAAGTCCTTACTCTCCGTACAAACAATTATTTTTATTTTATGGGTGTCTTTCGCTGGATTTCGCAATTAATTTTGATCATTCCCAAATTTATTTCCAAGTTATAAAAATTGTTATCGTACAAAAAAATTCGTCGCAAAAAATCACGTAAAAAATCGTTGAAAACAATCGCAGTAATGAAAACTTGGGAATCCAAAATTTCACGATTGCCGGAAAAAATGTGAAACAGTGGACACACCGACATTGACATTTATTATATAGAAGAAGATGATCTATTGAGAGTTGTCTCCCTTTAATTAAAAAAGTTTGACACACTGGCATCTGCATTTATTATATAGATGTATATATATATTTTCAGTCATTTCGCCCAAGCAAGGCTCACGAGAGCGCAAAGGAACATAGAGAACAATATAAGAACAGAATTTGAGGAGACAGAAGATGACGATTGACATTTTATTTAAATTATTGAGTATCGTAGTTGACAAAAAGCATAGAGCCAGAAGAGCTCTGCACCAGCAATAAGTGCAGGAGAAGAAACTACATGCATAGAACTTACGGTTGCAACTAGTAATTTCAACTGTGAAATTATGTGACCTCATTTTTTTTTCAATCATTTCACCCCAAGTAGGGCAATAAAGCCACTACTACGCAAGGGGGTTACTGAGGATCTGCCTATATTTCTGAGATGAGGTAGTAGGAGTTTTGTAGCTTTCTTTTTATGTCTGCTATCAACACTATGTCGTCTGCGTACCTTATGTTTCTGAGATTGTGAGCGCCAATAATGAATCCAGGTAGGACTTCTAGTTATCTCAGAATTACTTCGCTTTAATTCATAAAGTCTGGCAAAGTGTTCATTCGAAAGTATTTATAGAAAAGGCACAGGAAAGCTACGTTGCGTCAGTGGGAAAGTGATTGAAGCCTAGATGCTGGGTTAGGACCATTAAAATTGCAGATTCTTCTTTGTATTTTATCAAGAATCTCTAAATATATGGTAAGAGCACCAGACCAGCCATATTAAAAAAAAAAAAAAAAAGAACGACTGGTAAACGTATAAATATATAAGATAGATTCTGTCGGGAAAAATTGTTTAGCACGACGCTGTGAACCAACTTTCCTAGCTACAGACTTAGCAATTGAGACATTTTTATCGTAAGAACACCAGAAATACATTTTTAAATAAAAATTACCAACAATATATATTCATTTAACAATACATCAATCAATATGAAAGAATTCTTTCATGATATTAATTTATATAATATTCTAAAATTACTTAAAGAAATAAAAGTGTATTGCAAAATTGTTATGGGGTCCACCATATATGGACTCGTCCTGCTGCCATAAAATAGCCACAGTCAGTAGAGGAACAGGGTGGAGAAACAGAGTGGAAAGTACATAGACACTGTGATTGAGTTGACGTTAGAAGTCAGTTACAAGGACGCTCGACTCTAAGGAAGTTTACTTCGAGACTGTATATAGCGATCTTTGATTAATACTAACCGGCGTTCCTGGATTTTACTAACAGCATTACCTTTTGTATTTTGTGTAAATACATTTAATTTCTTAGTTTAAATACTTGCGTTTGTCATTTATTGGAGACCGAATTTTCACGCGGAATCCACAACAAAAATATAACTTCAACATAACTACAGCATAAAACACACATATCACCGCCTCTAGTAATTATGTCCACACAAACATGTATACGCATAAAAGCTGAGTATCATCTACCATGTATTTAACTGTGAAAGCAGAATAACATATATATGTATTACTTCAAATCTCGAAAAGGAATTGATATGACGTTAAACAAAGAAATCAAATAAATAAAATCATAACACACAGGGAATATGACTAATGCTGTTCTCAAATAAATAATCTGTTTTTAGATATTGTACTTTCTATAAAGAATATAGAAAAAATTCTAATGGATATCAAATGAGAAATCAGAGATCCGAGTTCGAATTCCAATCAGGTTCGTTATATTCACTTAAGCGTAAATACCTTTGGAAAAAGGTATAAATCCATCTTAAATAGCCGACTAGACAATCTTGTCTTGAGGATGTGTGGATAATGTAATGCATAACTGCTCAGAATGAGAATTCCTCTTGGGAAAGGTATGAGTCCATCTCTTCTTTCCCCGGCTATTGGTTGAATAACAGGACAGTCTGGGTCCTGTAGTCTTGGTTGGCAACCAGTCTACCGCAGAAAGAAATGGCAACCTACTGCGGGAATATCTCCTGAATAGTCAATCATAAATCGAAAGAGACATGATCGCCCAAGTGTGTATGGCACTTGAGTGACTGACGATACAAGGATAAAATACTGATACACCCAGTGAGAATCGAACTCGCTAGCAAGGATATGCAAGACATCTGATTTCTCCCCGACTTTTGCCATCTGATTTAGCCCCACCCCATTTTTCATATCTGATTTGGTACCCCTGTTTTTTCTGATGTTTATCCCCGCTTTAAAATCTTATTTAAACGCGCACACACACACACGCACACACACACACACACACACACACTGTTAACATCTGGTTTAGCCCTCGCCACTTCATCTCCAAAAGAAACTTCTGGTATCATTTCTTTTTATCCTGTGACTCTCTGCTCGATTCGTTTTGCACTTCTCTTCGTAAATAAAATTGTTCTTTTGGGGTTTTTTCCCTGGCTCGAGACGAGATTAACACATGAGTACATTTTCTTTGGATCACTTTTTTGCACCTCCTCTTAAAAAAATAGAAATAAAAAAAATAAATTGCAAATAATTCAAGAACAAAAGAAAGCAAATATTTATTTAAGGATTTGCAGCTGGAGAAATTTCCGTTTATTCGGTCCTTTTGCAAGCAATGACGCCAGAATTTGCTTACTTCCTATTCTGAGTTCATTACTTCCGGTTTGATAATCCTTCACTGTTTCAGGTTTGTTTTCTTTGAACGAATCGCCAGCAAGTGGCGTCAACAGACGCTTTAAGCATAATTAACGCTGACTAAAAGTACATCTCAAAAAATCGTCTTTTTTTTTTTGTTTTTAAAAAAATAAAAAGCATGAGTAGAGAAACTACTGATGCTTTTTATTCTTCTGTTTCTCCATTTCTTTCCTCTATACTCTGCTGTATTTTCTTCATTGTTTTCTTTTCTTTGTCGTCATCATTTTCATTGTTTTTCTTTACTTTCATTTTTTTTATTCCTTTTTATTCTCTCTTTTTATATCTTCTATATTGTCTTTTTCTTTTGCAACATTTTATAACATTTTTATAATCTTTTTCTTTATCATTTCTCCATTTTTAGCAACTTTTCTTCATCTTCTTAAAATGTTTCTTCATTTTTTTTTATTATACTCTCTTCATCTTTTTTAATCTTTTTCTCCATCTTAAACTTCTTTGTCTTCTATTCATCTTTTTCATCATATCTATCGATCTATCTCAGTTTGTTCATATAGATCTATCACTTTCTGATCATTATCTATCTATCTATCTATCTATCTATCTATCTATCTATCTATCTATCTATCTAAGTCTATTCATATCTATCTATTTAAGTCTATTCATATCTATCTATCTCAATCTGTTTATATTTATCTATCTCAATCTGTTTATATTTATCTATCTCAATCTGATTATATCTATATATCTCAATCTGATTATATCTATATATCTCAATCTGATTATATCTATATATCTCAATCTGATTATATCTATATATCTCAATCTGATTATATCTATCTATCTATGTATCTATCTATCTATCGTGATACCGGAAACTACCTACACAATAGACTCTTCCAGGCCTATATTAAGTAGGCGACATAGCACTCTACAGAGAGTGATAGAGAGTGATAAGAGAGTGATAGAGAGTGACAGAGAGTGACACAGAGAGACAGTGAGAGTCTCGTACGACTACCAGTGTTGGACACTAACTTATAGTAAGCTCTGCTTACACTATCTCTGTAACCTGTTGTTAATATATCTTTCTTACATCTAATCCGTGTTCCGTGTTTTACTTCTGTGGGCCCAACTTTGGCACCTACATCAGTGGCGACGAGGATTTTAGAAACGCACTCACGGCGAAACCTAAATATCTTACCAATCCCACATCTGGGTCGACGAAGAATTCTAGAAACGCATTCACGTCGGAAAACCGCAAAACCTTGCCAGTCCCACAACAGTGGCGACAGAAGATTCGAGAATTTTGTTCTCACCATATCAATAGCGACAGTACTCGAAAAATACACAAACTCCACGCGTTCCCACAGCAGTGTTGAACGTGAAATTAAGCTGGTATTAATACATTAGCGATTTAAAAAGCTAAACACCCAGCGTCTATATATATTCCAATACCAAACAGCAGTGACGAGCAGTGATTCGACATCTACGGAATATCAAAGTCTGTCCAATACGAGAAAGATTTCTACACACTACACACACAGAAAAAAAAACAGTTGTTCGTAAAAAAAACTGACAACACAAGATCAAGTACTACCATTATACTCAAGTTTCGGAAAAAACTATCGAAAATTTTTTTATGTAACTGAGTTGAACTCGGGCATAAAATTATTCTCCCCTCAAATTCACTGAGGTGAGTTTTCTTCTTTTTGTACCTCTATAAAAAAAAAAAAATACATAATTGTGGTGAAAAATTATTTAATTACGTTAAAATTAACGGAACCACGGGAAAAAAATGCTAAACACACATAATTAGTTTAGTTTAACTATTGTCTGTCCATATTTTTTTTTCTGTAAAAGAACAAAAAAAAAGGAACAAAAATCTATCAAGATTTTTTTGTGTACCTCCTCTTAGTAAACGTGTGTCAAAGCAACAAAAAAGCCCTGTCATTTTTAAATATGGAAGATTTGCAAAAAGTAGTTGCCCAAATGTTAAAACTAAATTTGGACCAGCAACAAAAATCAGAAAAAAGACAACAACAACTATTTTTGGAATTACATAAACAACAAATGGAATTCCAACAAATTACGCTTCAGAATGCTGAACTACAACAGAAACAACTTAAAGAATTACTCGTAAATGCATTAAAAGGCTCAAACTCTGAAAAAGATACAATATTCTCCCAGAGTATAATCTACAATTCAATAGAAACCTTTGAATACGTACCAGAGGAAGACAAAACGTTCCAGGCTTTTTACAGGCGCTACGAAGATATTTTCAACGTAGACTGTGAACAATGGCCCATTAAAAAAAAGGTACGTCTTCTATTGAGAAAACTGGGAACTACAGAACATAGTAGGTTCGTAGACTTCATACTATCCAAGAAAACGACTGACTTGGATTTTTCAGAGACGATTAAGCTTCTTTCGGAACTATTCGGGCCTAACACAACCTTGTTCCACAAACGTTGGAAATGCTTGAACACAGTCAAAGACAACCAGCAAGATTTTCTAACGTTTGCAGCATCGGTGAACAAGCTATGTAATGATTTTAAACTAGCCGACTGACTGCCGATGATTTTAAGTGCTTAATTTTCGCACAAGGTCTAGTATCTGCAGAAGACGCCGAAGTCAGACGACGGGTACTGACTAAGCTTGAGAACGAACAAGGATTGACTCTCCAAAAACTGGCAGAGGACTGTCAAAGAGTAATATCCGTAAAGCGTGACTCAAACACTATCGAGGAATCAGGTGTGACTGATTAATAAAATCAGAAGTAAGTCTACCTCCTATTCCCCTCAAAAAGACAAAAGGCAAATCTCATGTCCTAAATTACGCAATAACCAAAATCCAAATAAGTTAAAAAAACCGCCCGGATCATGTTATCATTGTGGTAAATGGCATTGGATGAAATTCTGTCCAGTTAAGAACAAAAAATATTGCAAAAATTGCAATAAAAGTGGGCATACGTTAACTTCGTGCTGGTACGCCAACAGAACGAGAAAACCCAAAAATAAAATTAGGCAAGCTCAATCTGACAATATTGTTGATAGGAATTTAAGAAAATATGTGACAGTGGATATTTTCAATAAGTCCATTAAATTCCAGCTTGACTCTGGTTCTGATATTTCAACCATAAACTGGCGTACTTGGCGAAAATTGAACAAGCCGACCTTATTAAAAACGGATAAAACAGCAAAATCCGTAACTAGCGAAAATAACATTTTAGGCGAGGTAATACTTGCAGTAACACTAAATGGAGTTACCAAAAAGCTCAAAGCCTACGTATTAAAAACTTCAGACAACATATTTGGAACTGATTGGATAGAAAAATTCAATCTTTGGGATTGGCCAATGAGTACATTTTTTTCGCAAGATACAAAGTACAACGTCCAATTTGGGAAATCTAGAAAAGGAACTCAAACAACAATTTCCCCAGGTTTTTTCTGGCGGCCTTGGGAAATGTACTAAAATGAAAGCTAAGTTCAAGGTGAAGGACGGTGCACAACCGGTATTCAAAAAGAAACAGAATGTCCCTTTCGCTGCTCTAGAGCAAATCAATAAAGAGTTAGATAGACTCGAACAAGCAGGTATTCTGTCAAAAACAGATTTCAGCGAGTGGGCAGCACCTACGGTCTACGTAAAAAAGAAGTCCAATCAAATACGAGTGTGCGCAGATTTTTCCACAGGGTTAAACGATCCCTTACAAGATCACCACTATCCTCTCCCAAGCCCTGAAGAAATTTTCAATAAACTCAATAGTGGAAAATTTTTTTCTAAAATTGACTTCTCGGACGCATACCTTTAGATAGAGGTGGAAGAACAAAGTTCCAAATTGCTCTGCATAAACACCCATAGAGGGTTGTACAAATACAACAGGCTGGCTTTTGGAGTAAAGGTTGCGCCTGCAATTTTCCAGCAGGTCATGGACGCCATGCTGGGCGATCTTGACTACGCAACAGCCTATTTGGATGATATACTAGTTACTAGTAAAACTACGGCAGAGCACCGGAACCATATAATAAACGTATTCGAAAAGATACAAGAATACGGATTTAAGGTTAAGGAGGCAAAGTGTGACTTTTTCTTACCAGAGATTAAATACTTAGGTCACATTATAAATAAAGATGGTCGTCGGCCGGATCCAGAAAGAGCCAACGCGATCAGAAACATGCCGGCCCCAGATAACGTTCAAGCGTTACAAAGCTTCCTCAGGCTAGCTAATTTTTACCAAGGGTTCATTAAGAACATGCAAAATTTGAGAGGGCCTCTAAACCAACTTTTAAAAAAGGACAAACCATGGTCATGGACCCCGGAATGCCAAGACGCATTCGAGAAGATCAAGAAAACTCTTACTTCAGACCTCTCCCTCACACATTTCGGCCCTAGTCTCGACATCATAGTCGCAAGTGATGCAAGCTCGTACGGCATTGGTGCTTGCATTCTGCATAAACTGCCTGGTGGTTCGCGAAAATCTGTGGCTCACGCAGCAAGATCTCTACTTCCAGCTGAGAAACAATAAATCCCAAGAGGAAAAAGTATTAAGTTTTATTTTTTTCTCTCCTTTTCAAAAAGAAAACTCTTTGGAAGGGGGGTATTTTGAGACCGGAGACTACCTACACAATAGACTCTTCCAGGCCTATAGTAAGTAGGCGACATAGCACTCTACAGAGAGTGATAAGAGAGTGATAGATAGTGATGGAGAGTGACAGAGAGTGACAGAGAGTGACACAGAGAGACAGTGAGAGTCTCGTACGACTACCAGTGTTGGACACTAACTTATAGTAAGCTCTGCTTACACTATCTCTGTAACCTGTTGTTAATATAATCCGTGTTCCGTGTTTTACTTCTGTGGGCCCAACTTTGGCACCCACATCACTATCTAAGTCTATTCATATCTATCTATCTATCTATCTATCTATCTTGTACATTTCATTTTGTTTTTTCTGCACTAGATTTTGGACACCGCAAAATTCCCAATTCAGGAATTCAAGGCTTCTGACGATCACTTTAAACAACCAATTTCCAGTGAAGCCCTTCTATCGAGAAAAGGCAGTGTCCGTTCTGCCAGAATACCGAACGAGGGCGATTTACTTGATAGGAAACTAAGCCAAGAAGAACCTTTCTTCTTTTTATCTGGAGTTACTGATTCAACGAATTGCTCCCTCATCAATTTGCGTGTACGGACATCTTTGGATTTAAACAACCCACCGAATCTAGGACAATGTTTTTCCGAAGGTAAGTCATTGATTGATTGATTCATTCATTCATCCATTTTTGATGGGTTATCAACTCTTTGCAGGTTATTTAAACCCAGAAAATATTTTTAGATTGTAATAACTTTTTTGGGAGATAATAATGAGTTACTGATACAAATAGCTTGGCTGGGGAGAAAAAGTGGGTTCATGCCTTTCCCAACGATCTTTGTGCGTAAGTGTATATAACGAACTCGATTTGATTTCGGTTCTCCGATTTCCATTTCCGAGTTGTTATTCATTGCACCATCCACTCTTCCAAGCTTACAGCAGCTGACATTTCCAAGCGGTCACCCATCTAGATACTGACCAAGTTCGTCGTTCCTTAACTTCGGTGGCCATCCGAGAACCCGTGTCTGAAATAACTACGCAATAACATTTGTCGATAGCAATCAAAGAAAATTCAAGATTTGCAGATATACTCGTTGTTGCCCAAGGAAAAATATATCTTCACTGGATCCTAGACTGTTTCTGATCTTCTGATCCATAATTTCCGATGTCATCAGTTCTCAAGTTGGCATCTATGCAAACGACACTACCATTTACTCCTGTCTCAATAATAAACCCGGCAGCGCTGACAAAGTTAACATGGCCGCTGCACTCGAAAAGGACCTCCAGTCAGTGGTTAACTGGGGCAGTAAATGTCTTGTAAACTTTAATACCTCCAAAACTAAACTGTTTTCATTTAACAGCCGCAGAGAAATTTCCCTGTCCTTAATCAAATGCTCGACTCTGTGAGAGTGCCATACTCTGCCTTCTTGGCCTCACGTTTTCCAATGACATGAGGTGGAACAAATACATTGAATCAATTGCTGCATCTTCGGCAAAGAAAGTCGGTTCACTGTGTCGTGCCAGAAGGTTTTCTTCTTGCCAGAGTTCATCTTACAAATCTACCATTCGTCCAAGCATTGAATATTGTTGCCATATCTGGTCTGCTGCCCCTATTGTTCATCTCAAAGGTTCTCAACCAAATCCAAAGTATGATTTGCAATGTAATTGGTCCTGACTTGATATCTCGACTTCAGTCATTCTCTCATAGACATGATGTGGCTTCCCTCTGTCTTGTCTACAAATATTTTCATGGCAACTGTTCTGATGAGGTATTTTCCCTGATGTTCCGATTATATGAATTTAAGCGTGCTATAGATTGGCATCTAGGTCCCACCCTTTTATTCCTGAAATAGTTAAATGCAACCGCCATTTCTGTTCCAGCAGTTTCTTTTCGCGCACTTCCCAACAATGGAACTCCCTTCCTCTTACTCGCTTCCCTGATAATTGCAATCTTTAAAAATTTAAATGCAACGTCAATCGCCATCTTCTGTTGCCTTGATCCCCATTCTTCTTTTATCTTTTTCTCAATACCCACCTCTATTCACAGTCTTTTCTCCTCTCTACTCTTTGTAACCACCTGCGTGCTAGTGGCTCTCCTGCCTTGCTTTGGGTGAAAGGCTTAAAAAAATCAGGATTTTTTTTTTTTTTAGAATTTGGATTTTTAGAATTTCAGGGTTGCAAAGGTTTTATAAATAAAACAGAAACAACAATCAAGCCCTTTTTAAAACAACAACAATAAGCTCTCCCCAGGATACCACCCCCCGCTATATTCTATTTTTTCGTTTGAATGAAAGAATTGTCACAATCGGCACAACAAGTTGCAGCCATGATCAAGGTAGTGTGTCTGTGGCAAGATAGATTTTTTTTCTTCTACATTGGTTGCTGCCTCAAGTTAATACATCACAGTCAACGCGGGATATTTAGCCCATATCTGAGGGGGAAAAGAGGCGGATTCGTATCTTTTCGAAGGGTAATTGTGCAAAAGCATGTAAAGAGAACGTAAAGAACACGCCAATTTTTCTTTCCGAGGAAGAACAAAAAACAAAACAAGTAAGACATATGTACTCACCGCAAGTATAACTATTTACCGTATAGACTCATGTATAAGACAACCTCATGTATAGTACGACACCTCAAATATTTTGCGTTAATTTTAACCCCTTCAGAAAAATATTACCCGTGTATAGTGCAACCGTTCACCGAAAATGCATGATTTAGAACCTCTTCAACAAATTACCCGTATATCGTGCGACCCCCTGTTATCCGTGTATAGTGCGACCCCCTTATATATATATATATATATATATATATATACTTAGTGGCATTGATGTGAGTTTGTGACCTTGGGTTTCACGCTCTTGCGATCGTCAGACGGTTTGTCTGACGATCGCAGGAGCGTGAAACCCAGGTTCACAAACTCACATCAATAAAACTAAGTATGTTAGCTCTATCACTGATATTGAGCGCTTTCCAGTAAGTACCACTCATATATAACATATAAATTATATATATAAGAAATTTATATATATATATAGTGCGAAGGCACCTCGTAGCGGTGTAATGGTTAGCTAAAAACATTT
Organism: Acanthosepion lycidas; assembly: GCA_963932145.1. NCBI lineage: Eukaryota > Metazoa > Mollusca > Cephalopoda > Sepiida > Sepiidae > Acanthosepion > Acanthosepion lycidas. The sequence continues at coordinate 65,852,266 of OZ010582.1, read as the reverse complement.
ACGACTGAGTAGGGAATTCGATCCTCAATAGGTGCCCCATACTTTCGGCCTTGTGCCACATCTCACTATATATATATATATATATATATATATATGGGGTGCGATGAATAAATTGTCGTCTGAATGACGCAAGAATGAAAATAACACTGACATCTCATTTTTACAGGTATATATATATATATATATATATATATATATATATATATATATATATATACCAAAATTACACAAAAATATCTTGAAACACTAAAGAGTAAATTTATTGAATAAAATCGTCATTGGCTTCAACTACGGTCTCCGGACGGAATCTCCCGCATCTTTTCTGGATGGTCTCCTTGTTTAAGTTGGTCAATGCTGCCATAATCCTTGCCTTCAGTTCATCTTCGGTTTTACAAGGAGTCTTATTGGTCTCTCGCTCAACAGCGCCCCACACATAATGATCAAGGGGGTTGCAGTCAAGGGAGTTCTGTGGCCAGATGTAAGGGGCGATGTGGTCGCAGAAATTGTCTGACAGTCATGAGTGGATTCTTCTGCTTGTGTTACCGAGGCCGCAGCATGGGATATAGCGACCGAATGCCAGCTCTTTTGAGCACTTCTGTATCCGAGACCCTATCTTGCCATTTAATTTTTTAATCTTTTTTTCTGTATTCCAAATGTATAGAAAAGTTCTTAGTGTGGATCGAACCCATCACGTCTTAGCTTAGATTAGCGTGCTAACCCTTGCTACACGGTGAGACTACCAGATTTTTTGTTTAATCTTTCCTTCTTTCTTTTCTTTCTTCAATTACTTTTTTCTATTTGCTTTGGTTTTTTATTCACTTTTTAATGTATTTTAACTGCCACAGTGAAAAGACTTATTCGGTCAATACAGAAAAATATATTATTGATTGTGTCTTACCGACTAAATCAAAGTTTACTTAGTACACAGCCGTGTACTATATCTTGTAATGTGTATAAGACAGCGATAAAAACTAACATAAGACAGAGAAAGAAAGAGTGTTTGGGTGGCATCATTATGTATGTAGACTCATAACCTGTCTCCTTGGTAACATCGAACGGACAATGACTTCATTCTGAACATTGAAAATAGTCGTGCTGCGTTCTCTAGACAATATGATATTATAGATTTTGCGAATAGGATTTTATAGCAAGTGAATGAATAGATATTATTGTTCTAATCGGCTCTCATATTTGATTGATGGACATGCTTACTTCCTGATAAAAGCAAAACATAAGACAAGCTAATTTTATAAAGTGAAAATCAAGACACATTCAAAAGATAGGTTCATCCGCCAATTGCCTAATTTTTTTTTTTAAATGAATTAAAAATTCTTAGGTCAAATGAATCTTTCAAGTCATACACCCGATGTTTGAATTTTGAATTTTTTAAACTAAGTAATAAGCAAATACAGAGGCTAAGATCCACTCAAGTTAGAAGGTTATTGAATTGTAGGGGAGGTGGAAGTCGGAAGGGAGTGAATATTTGTCTATATTGTCTACATTTGTCTATATTTCGGAGATAAGGTATTGTAATTATTTACATTATCTACATTGTTCGAACTGTTGTCCTCATCTTTATTGTCATATTCACGAGGTTTCATGGTGGTTCATTGGATAAAAGAGTTGGCTGGATCCAGTGAGTTCAATACCTGTCTCCTGCGGTGGTGAACAAAAACCTGAAGAGTTGAATTTATGGGAGACAACCGGAAGAGGCATGGCACGTGGAACTAGAACAATTTAACTCGGCGGACATTCGAAATTCCTATCACCTGAAGAAGGCGGGAGCATACGCCGGCCAAAACGTCGTGAATATGACAATAAAGAAGACAACAGTCCGAAAAATGTAAATAATGAGTGCATATTATGAGTATATACATAGTCATCCACAGACAGACTGTTTCGCTGTATCACAGCTAATCAGTGTGGCTAGACATCCGATTGCCTCAAGCCGGGATCGAAACCCGACTGTTTTGGCATCTGTCGGTGATTCTATCACTGAGCTATCAGCGTCCGGTTAAGCGGATGGCTAATTTTTACGTACCTATTCTTCGAATAAACACGCCAATGACCGCGAGAGCTCAATTCATGGAACAGCTTTGCAGTATTAGCAATAATAGTCATTGTCTACAAACAAATTAAATTTTCCGGGTGCCCATCTATTGTCATCTATATATTGTTTCGCTGTATCACGCGCACACACACACACACACACACACATATATATATATATATATATATATATATATATATATATCGGCTGACTCTAACCATGAAAAGTTAAAGGTCTGAATTGCTAAAACTTAGCATAGTATCTTGTCTGAACCTTTGTAATAGAAATGACAATGTTGTATCTATCTGCCCTATCACAAGGACAAATTTGACTCAAGCTCAGTTTAGTGTACAGCCCTACATATGGGAGTGGCTCTAAATATTTCCCAATATCATCGGCTTCCACCTTAGCCATCGGGGCATACTTACCATATAACTGTTGCAATGGAGGGACAATAATAATTCGTTTTGCTACGAGGGCAAATGAGATACAAGGTTAGTTTATTGTATAGCCCGACACAATTTCCGATATGAGTGCGTTCAGAAATTACGCAGATGTCAGAGCCGAATCACTGAATCTACCCCGTAAGTCCAAGAGACTGAGACTAAATTAGAGACATCTCCATAAGAATCAAGCTTTTTATGGTTTTATTCATCCTCAGTTAGTACCGTGAGGTGTTTGAACACGCCGCAAAATAATTTTCTTTAATACAAAATGCAACAAAAATACCGCCTATAATGGTATGGGATTAGCTAGATAAAGACATCATTGCTACCATTATGTGTGAGGTATTTATGCGATGTATTTCTGCCGTACCCTGTATTTAGCAAGTAATAAATCAAATTTTTATGATGAGTCAAGTAGTTTTCTGAATAAGTATCTACAAGAAGGTTTTGGTTTTCATAATATTTGAAGGAATTCCAAGCATATAACAGTAAAGAATAAAACTTGTTGTTGGTATGGATGTAAAGATCACAGTAACTTTATATTCATTGCTTGGAATATTAAAAAAAAGAGTTTAAGATATAGATTGGTCATATATTGATTTAAAAGATCATTCGGAAAACAAAACAAAACATGTTTTAACATGTTAGAATTTCTGAAACTTACTGTTTTTATTTTCTGAATAATAATAATAATAATTTAATGGTGGCTTTTTAATCCGTTTTCGTGCAGAATAAAACTGTATTTTTCATTTTAATTTAACTAATAAAACATGACAAACACTCAACAAAATATATAAAAAGAAAATTAAGATATATATATATATATATATATATATATATATATATATATATATATATATATATATATATATATATATCAAGAAGCAAACCTTAAACATCCTTTTCGGTTATAATTTATTTCGTGAATATTTCTATATATTCATCTCTTTAGACCGAAAGTTCTTAATAGATTAATTAAATTAAATTTAATAAATTAAATTTATTAAGAACTTTCGATCAGAAGAGGGGAATATATAGAAATATTCACGAAATAAATTATAACCGAAAAGGATCTTTAAGGTTTGCTTCTTGATTTATTATAATGCGCTGTAGTTTACATTGATCTCTCTATGAATTATCTCACTCCAATTATCTCTCCCCTCTTATCACCCCCAATTATTATCTCTCTCTCTACTTATTATCATTCCCTGTTAATTACCACTCCCCTCGTAATGTCACTCCCCATTCAATATCTCTCCTTTCTTATTGCCTCTCTCTTTTTATTATATCTCCCCTGTTATTGTCACCTCCCCACTCTTGTTATCAACCCCTACTTATTATCTCCTCCACTTTCTATCTCCCCCTCTTATTACCACACCATATTTACAATCACTATCCTCTTATTATCACTCCTCATTTATTATCCTTCTCCACTTATTATCCATCTCCTTATCACTACCATTTTCAATTTATCATCACTCCTCTCGTATTGTTTTGTGACGTACGGTGGCCGTTAACGATTATGTATAACTCAAGTCTTCAATGTTGAAATAAAACATTATTTAATTACAACCGCAAATAAATACTTAACAAAAACAAAGAAATTAAAGTCAAAGATAATTAACCATTTCAGTAAATACCTTGTTAGTAGCGCGGCTCGGTTTAACGTCCGGTAAATCCTAAATTAAAACCCAAATCATCGACGCACAATAATTCACACTAATTCGACTGGATAGTTCCATTCAATAGTCACTCAATAATCACCGCAGTCAGTAGCCTGACACCGCTATTTACACACCTGGCAGAAAACGCATATTCATAAGTCCAGAGTGTCACGCTCGAACCTCGGTGTCGGTAGTTACTCATTTTCTTCCTATATAACCTATTGTCACTCCTTTTTTATTGTCACTCCCCACTTAATATTTATCCCTTCTTATTGTAATTCTCTTTTTATTATCTCTCCCCTCTCTGTCACTTCTCACTCCCATTATCAATCTCTTACTTATCATCCCCTTGACTTACTATCTCCCCCTCTTATTATCACACCATATTTATAATGAAAATTCTCTTATTATCAATAACCACTTATTATCTCTCCCCTCGTTATTATCACTTCCAATTTATCATCGCTCCCCTCTTATTATTTCTCCCTTCTTATTGTAACTCTCTTTTTATTATATCTCCCCTCTTATTGTCACTCCCCATTTATTATCTCTGCCCTCTTTTTATCGCTCCCCACTTATTATCTTTTTCTATTCATCTCTTCTCATTTACTATCTGGATTAAGGGGATAATTAATTCCCTAAAATTGGCCTGGTTAAATGATTCAAACAGAAATTGATTTATTCTTTTCACAGGTCAAAAGTGGGTGTGCAAACAAATGCGATCCCACTTAATGTTGGCCCATTGGTCAGTCAAATATTTGTTGTACATCAAAATCAATGTTCGGAACACACTGCGCGAGTTTTCGTATCTGTCTCATCAATTCTCGGTTGTCGACAAATATTTTTTTGTTTCTTTAAGGGTTCGTCTCTTTAAGGCTTCACCTTTTATTCTTAGTTTGTATGTCCCGGCGTCTCACGGTACACAGTCTGTTTTAATGAAGAGTCAAATTGAACGACATAAAAATCTCTTGTTTTTGTTCAGTTCGGTTCAACTGTCTTCGTTCTTTTTTTAGATCTTGGTGCTAAACGCGTAAAAAAAAAAAAAAAAAAATCAAAACTTGGACAAGAATGTTAAACAAATATAAGAGCAAGGGAAATTAAACGAACACAGGTTGAAGAACAAGGAACGAAAAGAATATTTATTCTTTTGAATAATAAAAAAAAAAGGAAAAAAAAACTAGTTTAGACTTGGGAAAGAAAAAAGGAAACGAAAGAGAAAAATAAATTGATCGTCTCGCCATGAGACAATATTTAGCACACTAACCTAAGCTAAAAAGGCTACCATTGTAACGAATTCGATCCACACTAAGTAGCCCATACTTGCAGCCTTGTGCTATACTAAAGTGATATTAGTGTATATCAACATACGATCCATAGCTAAAAAAAATCTGGAAAAAAAATGATCAGCTTATTCTACCGCCCCAGAAGGTAATGGACGCTTTCTACAATGCTTTATTTTTACAGAAGTCATATTAGACCATATGTGAAATATTACTACGATATCTGTACTGGAGCTACTCAATCTTCAGCTTTGATAGAATTCAAACATTTTTAACGCGTCTTACTGGGGGTAGACTTATTCTCCAGTCGGCAGCCTATTTTTTTAATGGTGTTACCCCTAGCAAGGCGATAATGCCTCTAAGACGTAGTGGGGTGGGTTACAGGGTGTAACAGAGAATGCTTTACTGGGGAGGATTGAGGAAACAACAATAATTGAACAGGGTTTAGGAAGACAAAAGATGGCGATTGACGTTGCATTTCAATTTTTAAAAATTGTAAATCTCTTTTTATTATTTATCTCCCCTCTTATTATCACTCCCCATTTATCATCCCTCCCTTCGTTATTGTCACTTCCAAGTGGTAAGGAAGCGAGAAATCGGAAGGGAGTTCCATATGTGAGAAATACGTGAAAAGAAACTGTTAAATTAGAAGCGACGCTTGTATCTAGCGAGTTCAAGAGTAAAATGGTGAGGCTTAGTAGCCAATCTAGTAGCAAGCTTAAATTCATATAGTCGAAACATCAGGCAAAAAAAGGCTTATCAGCATAGTTGCTATGAAAATGTTTGTACGAAGGACAAAGGGTAGCCACGTCACGTAGGTGAGAAAGTGACTGAAGACGAGATACCTGGATTGATTACATTACAAACCATTCTTGTCAACAATCGCGATATATACAGCAGGAATACCAGACCAGATATGGCAACAGTATTCAAAGTAAGAACAAATAGTAAGAAACAGGCTTTTATGTGATTTTTTTTTGGAGGCGAATCTTTTTTTTTTTTTTGGTGGGAGGTCGGCCTCCGTTAGTACAGTGGGGTGTTTGAACTCGCTACAAAATGATTTTCCTTAATACAAAGTGCGGCAGAAATACTGCCCAGAAATACACCCTACCACATAATGGCAAGATATTAGCTAGATAAATACAGCAGATGAGAAATGCGTGAAAAGAAACTGTTAGACTAGAGCGGCGCTTTCATCTAGCGAGTTCAATAGTAAAATGGTGTAGCTTAGATGTCAATCTAGTAACAAGCATAAATTCATGTATTCGGGGCACCAGGCAAAAAAGGCTCATCAGCATAGTTGCCATAAAAGGATTTGTAGGAAAGACAAAAGGAAGCCACGTGATGTCGGTGAGAAGTCGAGATGCCTATTTCAACAGTAATAGGATGGGACCCAGATGCCAATCACGCTTAAATTCATGTATTCGGGGTACCAGGCAAAAAAAAAAAAAAAAAAAAAGAAAAGAAAAAAAAGCTCGTCAGAATAGTTGACATGAAAATATTTGTAGGAAAAACAAAGGAAAGCCGTGTTACGTCGGTGAGAAAGTCACTAAAGTCGAGATGCCGGGTCAGGATCGATTATATTGCAGATCCTTCTCGAACCTTGAGATGAATAGCAGTAGCACCAGACCAATTATAACAACAGTATTTATTGCACGGACGAATGATAGATTTGTAAAGGTGCAAGATGGACACTAATTTAGCTAATGTCTTACCATTATGTGGGGGGTATTTCCGGGCGCTATTTCTGTCGCACTTTGTATTAAGGAAAATCATTTTGTAGCGAGTTTAAACACCCCACTGTACTAACGGAGGCCGAATAAAAACCATAAAAGCCTGATTCTTAGTATTTGCCAGTGCTTTGGATACTGTTGCCATATCTGGTCTGGTGTTCCTGCCTTATATATCGAGATTGTTGACAAGAACGATCTGTAAAGTAATCGATCCTGACCAGGCGTTTCAACTCCAGTCACTTTCTCACCGACGTGACAGGGTTTCTCTTTGTCTTTTCTACAAATATTTTCATGGCAACTATTCTGAGGAGCTTTTTTTGCTTGGTACCCCGACCACGTGAATTTCAGCGTAATGCTAGATTGGCATCTGAGACCCACTCTTTTACTGTTGAAATAGTTAAATGTAACCGCCACTTCTACTCCAACAGTTTCTTTTCTCGTGCTTCCAACCTGTGGAACTCACTTCAGTTTGCTTGTTTCTCTGATAACTACACTCTTCAAAGATTTAACTGCAACGTCAATCGCCATCTTCTACCTTCTTGAATCCCATTCATTTTTTGTCCTTTTCTCAATCCTCCCTATACTCACTCTTTTTCTCACATTTTCACTCTCTGCGTAGCATTCCCGGAATGCTTGGGGTGAAATGATTTTTTTAAAATAAATAAATATAAAGACCCAAATGAATCTAAGAAAGAGAGTCTGTAAATGTTAAGGCAAAAACTGAAGGCGATGAATTTGGATTCCTGTGTCGTTTCAGAAGTTTTTTTCCTCATCAGAGTCCATCTTGCACATTTACAAATCTATCATTCGTCCGCGCAATAAATGCTATTGCCATATTTGGCCTGGTGCTTCAACAACTTAAACACAACGTCAACGTCGTCTGTTTTCTTGAATCCTGTTAATCTTTTATCCTTATATCTTTATTGGACTTATGAATATATGTTTTCCGCCAGGTGTGTAAATAGCGGTGTCAGGCTACAGACTGCGGTGATTATTGAGTGACTATTGACTATCCTCAGTCATTCTTTCCTCAGCCACCGTCCTTATACCCAGGCTTTTTCTCTCACTTTCAATTTCTTTAACCACGTGAATACTAGTGGTGAAAAGATTAAAAATAAATTACTAGTACCTCGGTTTTAACTGAGTATGAACTACTTAACCTTGGAATTGAACTAAGAAATGATATTAAATACTAAATTTACGAGCCAAAGTCTTAATTCTCTAGTTTACTGGTCTCCGTAATAATTTAAGCTCTACTAAATAAGAAGACAACAAGTCATCTCTCAGCATCAAAAGTACAATCCCTACAGATTAAAGAAAGACATGCCAATATTTTAACCTTCTTTAATCCACGGGGCTTAAATTGGTTTTGTTTCTCTTATTATCACTCCCCACTTTTTTTTTTTTATGTTATCGCTTCCCAGTTATTCCCTCTCTCCATTTATCATCAATCTCTTATCACTCCCTTCTTATCTTCACTCTCTGCCTATTATAATTCCCCTCTTATTTTCGCTCTCTGTCTATTATAACTCCCCTCTTCTTTTCCGTCCCTCCCTATAATCTATCCCTTATTAGTTTCACTCTCTACATATTATCCCTCCCCTCTTATTTTCGCTCTCTGCCTATTATCACTCCCCTCTTATTTTCCCTCTCTCCCTATAATGCATCCCTTATTATTTTCACTCTCTACATATTATCCCTCCCCCTCATTTTCGCTCTCTGCTTATTATCACTCCCCTCTTATTTTCCGTTTCTCCCTATAATCCATCCCTTATTATTTTCACTCTCTACATATTATCCCTCCCCCTTATTTTCGCTCTCTGCCTATTATCACTCCCCTCTTATTTCCCCCCTCCCTATAATCCATCCCTTATTATTTTCACTCTCTACATATTATCTCTCCCCCTTATTTTCGCTCTCTGCCTATTATCACTCCCCTCTTATTTTCCGTCCGTCCCTATAATCCATCCCATATTATTTTCACTCTCTACATATTATCCGTCCCCTCTTATTTTCGCTCTCTGCCTATTATCACTCCCCTCTTATTTTCCCTCTCTCCCTATAATTCATCCCTTATTTTTTTCACTCTCTACATATTATCCCTCCCCCTCTTATTTTCGCTCTCTGCCTATTATCACTCCCCTCTTATTTCCCACCTCCCTATAATCCATCCCTTATTATTTTCACTCCCTACATATTATCCCTCCCCTCTTATTTTCGCTCTCTACATATTATCCCTCCCCTCTTATTTTCGCTCTCTACATATTATCCCTCCCCTCTTATTTTCGCTCTCTGCCTATTATCACTCCCCTGTTATTTTCCCTCTCTCCCTATAATTCATCCCTTATTATTTTCACTCTCTACATATTATCCCTCCCCTCTTATTTTCACTCTCTACATATTATCCCCCCTCTTATTTTTCCTCCCTACCTATTATCCATCCCTTCTTATTTTCACTCTCTACCTATTATCACTCCCCTTTTTAATCACTACTCATTTATCATCATTCCCTACTTAATATCTCCCCTTTCTCATTATTCCTCCTCTCTTATTATCACTTCCCATTTATCGTCACCCTCCACTTAATATCTCTCCTTTCTTACCCTCTTATTATCTCTTATTATATCTCTCCTGTTATTATCACCCACCATTTATCATCACCACCTATTATCACCTCCCCACTATTATCTCCCCTTATTATATTATCACTCCCCTTTTATCATCACCTTTCTTATTATCACTCTCCATTTATCATCACCCTCTTATTAGCAATCCCTACCTATTATCCCTCCCCTCTTATTATCACTCCCATTTATCGTTACTCCCCATTTAATATCTCTCGGTTTTTATTATCTCTCCTCTCTTATTATCGCTCCCCTCATCATCTCTGTCCTCTTATTAACCCTCGCCTTTTATTATTACTCTCTGTTTATCATCATTAATGTTTATCCCTCCCCTCTTATTATCACTCCCCAATTATTATCTTCCCCCTCTTATTAACCCTCTCCTCTTATTATCATACCCCATTTATCGTCCCTTCCAACTTAATATCACTTCTTATTATATCTCCCTTCTTATTGTAACTCCCCACTTATTATCTCTGTTCTCATACTATCCCTCCCCTCTTATAATTCCCAATTCTTCATCACTCCCCACTTAATATTGCTCCCTTATCTATCTTCTCTTATAGTCACTTTTTTATTTCTTTTTATGTGCCATGTCCTTTCAGGACGTAGGCGATCATGGCTCCCCACCTCCCTTTATCCCTTGCAGCTCTCAAAAAGTTCCTTCCCTCGGCTTCCTCCCCCCGACCACGTCCTGTCATCCACTTGCCTAAGTCCGCCAGGTATCTCTATCGTTGTTTTCCCTTGTCTCTCTTTCCCTCTATTCGGCCCGTGAGTATCAGATTCTCCAGGTCTTCTTTTCTCATTATGTGTCCCAGAAACGTTCTACCCTCTTATTATCACTCCTCTCTTATTATATCTCCCCATTTAGCATCATACTCCTCTTACTATAACTCCGAACTTCTAGTCTCTCCCGCTCAAATTACCACTGTCCTCTCGTTATCGCTCCCCTTAATTTGTGTCTTATAGCGTTTCTTATTTCCCACTAAATTGCTGATTTTCTAACGGGGTTGCACTTTCCCACTTAAAACATTGGCGTAACAAAATCTTTCTGCAGTATTTCGTTTTTTTTCTTTTTTTTTTTTTTTGGTGTTTCCGTGTGCCAATGAAACCATATTAAAATACCTAAAAACATTTCGTTAAAGAGTAATAGTTAACGAATTTGTCAGTCCTATCCTTACTAGGTGAGTTCAGTCTTCATTTGTAATACAGTGTAACCCGGATATAAGAGAGTTGTCGGGACCGGAGAAGAAGTCTCTTATATCCGGGTTTCTCTTATATCTGGGTTTGGTCTATTTTTTTAGGTAAGTATGGGAATAATTTGGTACCAAAAATCTCTCTTATATCCGGGTTACACTGTACTGTGTTCACGTTAAGTACTTACATCACTTCGCAATAGGATAATAGTTAAGCAGCTTGTCTTGTATATTATTAGTATTTTTATCTTTATATTGGGCTTTACTAGGTTGATTATAATCGGTAGACTTGTGCCAAGACTGCTCTTTATCCGGGTTAGTTTACCCGGATAAAGAGCAGTTTATTTTCTTTCTTTTTTTTTTTTCATTTCAAATTTCTTCCTCTTTTTGCTATAATTTCTTTTCTTTTCATTAAAAATTTATTCCATTTTTTTTCCTTCCGAAGTTCTATTTCTTTCTTTCCCGCCTTTTTTATACATTTTTTTTTTACAAAACCGCCATTTTATATTTCTTTATTTTTTCCTATTTTCTCCTTTCTTCTGCATGTTTTACATTCTTTTTTGTTCCTTTCGGCCATTTTGTTTTTATTCTTTTTTTTTTGTACCCGTTACCTGTTCTTTCCCTCCATTTTTGCATTCATTTCTTTTTCTCGTTACCTGTCTTTTCCTTCCAATCGGGACGTGGAAGCCTGGGAACATTAAACAATGCTATACTCGTATTCTCTGTCAGTTAAACACCGGATCAACAAATCCTGTGGCTGGTCGTCTGTTCTCTTCATTTCTCTTCCTACCTGTCCGCCTCTGCACTAATTCAAAACGAACTAATCTCATTTCAACAACCAGCAAGTAAGAAATATGGGTACACCATTCCCTACATCAGAAAACAGACGTGTCAGCGTTATTTAAAACTTGCATCAGAGTAAGTGAACATTCCATAATGGTTTCAAATAATTAACAAGGTTTCATGTTTTTCAGTGGAAGACATTTTCATTTATTTTTATAAAATAGATAAGGAATGCTACAAGAGTGGTGAAACGAACAGTATTTTATACTTAAAAAAATAGGTTTGCTAATGAATACAAGACGACTAACAAAAGGTATATTATATATTATACGACCAGCTGAACTAGGGCTCAAAGATAAAACTATCAAAATAACTTTGCGGAATTTTAATTCACAATCTGAATGCATAAAATCCGTTAAAAGCTGATAACTCCGCCGTGATTCTGGAAAAATAATTTTCTCTTATTTTACAAAAAATAATTTCAAGAAATTCTTTGGATTTCCACAGTTGGAATTTAAACAAATTTGAAATGAGAGCAGGTAAGTAGATATTTTTTACTAGAAAGACCTTGTGAAAATTTCATAGTTTTTCTATTTGGACTTCAGTTAATGGTTGAATAAGCTCATGGCGATTTCACCGACTATAACTACAGAAATTTCCCTATATCATCGTTACATATTTGAACTTAAAAACTTTACAATAATCATAAATATGAATACAGTCTCTATTTAAAGAAGTAAGAGGATACAAATCAAACGATTCAAAATTGATAAGGTTTTCCATTTTGCTGAAGCAGACGTTAACTTCATTGGAGTACTGTCGGATCCTCTGTTTTTTCTTTTCCCTACATTTCCTTAAAACCAAGCAGCACCTTTGATATATCGTTTCTTTTGTTTTATGGGTAGGAGACAGACAAGTTATTACAGGTCTATCCTCTCAATTAAATGGGAATGTTCTATTGTTTATATGATGTATTTTATATGAGTAACGTACATGCTAGTTAATTGAACAACACGCAGAATTATAATATTTTTATACAGCGATTTTATGACCCACTGTATCTAAAAGGTAGTAACCAAAAGTTTCAAAAGTTTGAAGAAGAATCAGGAAAAGGATATATTAGGTTCTTTTGCCACGACCCTTTATAAACTCGTATGGTGGCTCATAAAAGGAATATTTCGACAGATACGGTGGTAACTAGATGTGAGGGTAAATCTTTTTCATGATTATTCTCTTCGAACAATTTTGCTAATACTTTGAGTTTTCTTTTTTTTTTCCCCATCTCTCTCTGTTTCCCATATATATATATATATATACATATATATATATATATATATATATATATATATATATATATATATATATATATAGATAGATAAATTCCCAGATCAATTCTGTGGACAAGACAGATTGGTATAAATAAAATGACAATTGGAAAAAAGATCTTAGATTTTACCGACGCGTTTCGCCTTGAAAAAGTCGGAAGACGAATCGCGTCGGCAAAATCTAAGATCTTTTTTCCAATTGTCATTTTATTTATACCACATATATATATATATATATATATATATATATATATATATATATATATAACTAGACTCGTTTCGAAAAACCCTCGAATTTCTGATTTGCAAATAATCAAATCAATCTCGAGGGAAAAAACGGTTTTAAAAAAAGAAAGAGCTACAAACATGAACTACTGTCGAACAAATTGCACAGATGCAGGTCTGAAGCCCAAAGAAAAAAACCCGATACGAGTAGACAACTAACTAACAAAAGAGCTCAATACAATCGTAGAGCAGACCTATTTTGGATTTTTTTAATGTAACTATAACAACAAGAACATTTCGATTTCATTTTTGCCTTGAAAAAGTCGGAAGACGAAACGCGTCGGCAAAATCTAAGATCTTTTTTCCAATTGTCATTTTATTTATACCAATCTGTCTTGCCCACAGAATTGATCTGGGAATTTAACCATGTATATATATATATATATATATATTATGGGCTAACGATATATAGATTTTTATATATCAAAAACAATTTTGGGTGAAAGATGTATGACAAAGTGTGAAAAGGACTTCATCGGACTAGCATCAACATAAACAAACGAAACGTGTCACATGAAACTTCTCCACTTTGTCACCATGTATATATATATATATATATATATATATATATATACAAAAAGGCAAATGTCGCGCACCATAGGGATTAATGGATTGGTCAAAGAGATCCTGGGTGTGTTGTTTATCAGACGCAGCCAAGAAATATTGAGAAACTTTAAGAATTAAATATGAATGCAGTAAAATGAAAGAGGAAAGTCTCCGGCCTGTTAATGAATCGTGAAGGCATGGAATTAAAATGTAATTTGAAAAAGAAGGAAGACATTTTGAACAGTATATATAACAATTAAATAACGACTAAATAAAATGCTCATCTGTAATTATACTTTTAATAAATTATTCTGAAGGAGCGCGACTTTTGCCTCACTCTGTATATTGGGATGTTTTGAAGGGATATACATTTTCCCTCTTATACACTTCACATTTGATGCCTGTATCTATTGTCTCTTGGAACTCTCCAATCCTAACTCCATATATTGAAACTTGTGAACTAGGTGGATTTCATCACCATTTCCCATGTAGACCATGTTTGTTTGGAACATTTTATTATTGTATAATTAATAACTTCCTGGTATCGATATTTATACTTGGCCTACTAATCAAGTTGTTACTCTAAGTTTCTTGCACTATGTTCATTAGGTCCTGCTGAGTGATCACCAAGGTCACCAGCCCTCACACCCTTGGATTCATTACTGTGGGGCCTATTGAAATCAGTTGTTTATCAAACGCGCCCAAGAAATATTGAGTAACTTAAACAATTAAATATGAATGCAGTAAAATGTCAGAGAAAAGTCTCCGGCCTGTTAATGAATCATGAAGGCATGGAATTAAAATTTAATTTGAAAAAGAAGGAAGACATTTTGAACAGTACATATAACAATTAAATAACTAGTAAATAAAATTTTAATGTGTAATTATATTTCTGATACATTACTCCTATGATATGAGACATTTGCCTCACTCGATTATATATATATATATATATATATATATATATATATATATATATATATTCATACACGTTTTATTAAATAATATAGACAAGTGTTGTCTATTTATTTTATGTAAATTTTTTTCGTAACTTCTGATAAGTTTAATAACATTATCGTTGAAAGAAGAAAGAAATTCACAGTAGTGATCCATATTTTTTTAATACAATCTAAGCTTTCGGCTTACTTAACCATTATCAAAGATCTCAATTACAACATATTAAACAATATACGGACAAGACAGTGATGATCGTCTGTCAATGTTTACATAGAAGATTTCATACCAACGATAAACACGTGCATATAAGACGCTAGAAGCGAAAATCGCACCGCATCTCATGACGTCACACATGACCACACGAGAGTGAATTGTAGAAGTATGAATCGAAAGCCGTTGCTATAAACAAATGGCTTCTGTTACCAATTATAGACATTTAAGAATATTTGTAGAGATGCCATAATTGATTTTGTTTAGTTTGGGTTTCAACTGTTTGATGTAACAAATCAATTATGGCATCTCTACAAATATTCTTAAATGTCTATAATTGGTAACAGAAGCCATTGGTTTATAGCAACGGCTTTCGATTCATACTTCTACAATTCACTCTCGTGTGGTCATGTGTGACGTCATGAGATGCGGTGCGATTTTCGCTTCTAGCGTCTTATATGCGCGTGTTTATCGTTGCTTAGAAATATTGACAGACTATAATCACTGTCTTGTCCGTATATTGTTTAATATGTTGTAATTGACATCTTTGATAATGGCTTAAGTAAGCCGAAAGCTTAGATTGTATTAAAAAAATATGGATCACTACTGTGACTTTCTTCTTTCAACGATAATGTTATTAAACTTATCAGAAGTTACGAAAAAAATTTACATAAAATAAATCGACAACACATTTCTATATTATTTAATGAAACGTGTATGAATGAAAAGATGCTGCCTAAATACACACAATATATATATATATATATATATATATATATATATATATATATCGGTATAATATAAATTTGGGCAGCAACCTTTATTTCAAACATGTTTTGTTGAATATGACAGAAAAGGAAAATTTTCTATTGAGTTTTTAAGGCAGTGTAAAAATTGTCCGTTCTGTCTAATTGTCCCAAGCGCTTTCGATCACTTTAACCATTTCCCAGGTGTTATGGTTAAGTGTTGTTAATTGCTTTTGATAGTTGTATATTTTAAATATGTATGTTTGTCATATATAATATATAAAAGTATCATTTATATAGTAGTAGCGTTTATTCCAATCCCCGCGAAAAGAACATGGCTGGAATTTGAGGTGATGTCTTTCTATTTTAAAAAAAAAAACAAAAAACTTTTAGCACATTATTTCTGTTGCTAAATAAGGTGAGATTAATACTGGGTGCCAGATATTTTATGTAGAGTGCTTCTCTCACAGTTAGATAAAGGTATGAATCCTCTTTTTCTCTTCCCAGCTATGGGTAAATAGCAGGACAGAATGGGTTTTATAGCCTTGGATGGCAACTGTTCTACCAAAAAAAGAAACAGCAACCTACTGCGGAAAAAAAAAATCTGCCTCGTCAATCATGTATCGAAAGATACACAATCGCCTAAGCATGTATCACGCATGGCACATAACTGATATATATATATATATATATATATATATATATATATATATAGTATGCAATATTTATGGGCAAAAGTGCACAATATCAAGGATAATGTATGTAAATATAAATGTGGACACTGGGTTCATCATCGGGCGGCGACAGTCATGCTTGAATACTTCCTCTATGCCATATATATATATATATATATATATATATATATATATATATATACAATATGTGTGTTATATATATATATATATATATATATATATATAATATGTGTGTCTGTGTTTAAAAGCTATGGGTAAATAGCAGGACTGGGTTCTATAGCCTTGGATGGCAATTGGTCTAGGAGAATGACAACTCTGAATTCAAAACCAGCAGACGGTTGTTTGGGGACCTTGTGGCATGTAGTGCACTAGGTTCCTGTATTCAGGCCTTCAAAAAGTTTGGTTGGTTCTGCACAAATCATATGTGCTGGTGTCTGGGCTGTCGAATACGACGGGAGATTCCACCATTTTGTGAATATTGTGCTGGTTATCTGCGTGTAGAATGGAATCGCCGGGCCGAGTAGGACTCCGATCGATTCTTTTTTTTTTTTTTTTTTTTTTTTTTTTTTGTTCACCGCGATAATGCTTTTGGTAAAGTCATGAAGCCATCTTCCACCAGATTTGCCCTAAATAGCAGGGCAGACTTGCCTTATTTGTAAACCAGTCTCGGTGAAGGAAAATTGAAAATATTAATAAACACAAAACAAACAGCCTGACGAGGGATGGGGTCCGTCAGGATATCATGCCAAGGTACCTCACCGCTGCTATGACGGCAGGACATTTGGTGCTCCTAGCATTACGAGATTGACGTGAAGTGACACACCTACGGGAATAAGCGTTTTATTTCTATTCTAGTTAAACCCGTAGAAATTATACGGTTTACATTTTGAGGGAGAATTTTCAGCATTCATTAAATCCCCATACACTTTTTTTTTAATCATTTCGCCCTAAGCAAGGCGGAAATGCCACTAGTACACAGGTGGCTACAAGGAGTGAAAGTGAGAGAAAAGACTGAATACAAGAAGGATTGAGAAAAGGACAAAAGATGATTAGGTTTCAAGAAGACAGAAGGTGGCGATTGACGTTGCATTTAAATTTTTGACGATAATTGTACAGGCTGCGAGAAAATAAACTGTTAGTGTAGAATTTGCGGTTGCATTTAATTATTTCAACAGTAAAAGGATGAGACCTAGAGGCCAATCTAGTAGCACGCTTAAATTCAGGGAAACACCAGGGAAAAAAGCTCGTCAGAGCAGTTGCTATGAAAATATTCGTAGAAAAGACAGAAGGAAGCCACGCCACGTCGGTGCGAAAGTGAGGGAAGAAGAAATGCATTGACTACATTACGCACCTTTCTTTGGATCTTGTCATGAATCTCAAAATGTACAGCAGGCGCACCAGACCAGATATGGCAACAATATTCAATGCACGGACGAATGGTAGATTTGTAAATCTAAAAAGAAAAATATTCTTTTACGACACAGTGACCTAACTTTCCTTGCAGTAGATGCAGCTATTAATTCGTTGTAGTCATTCCACTTCAAATCAGCTGAAAATGAGGCCAAGAATGTGGAGTGTCTTGCTCTCCAGGAGTCTAGCGTCAGCCATGCTGAGGGCAGGAAGATAATTAACATGGGTTTTTATGAAATTTATTCAGCTAATCGAGTAAAGAGGGAAATACCACAGGTTTCGCTAATTTCTATTGGCAATGGTAATATTAGCCGTTTCGCTAGAAGAACTGAAACCAATCATTTCATTCGGGCGTATTTTATACCACTAGACCATTTCACTGAACCAGACGGTAAACATGCGAAAGCGTTATTACTTACTCTCTTTTATTTCTTTAATTCTTTTTTCTTTCTTCCTTTCTTTTTCCTTCATTCTTTTTCTTTCTTTCTTTTTCACTTCCCTTCAGTCTTTTTTCTTTTCTTTTTTTCTTTCTTTCTTCAATCTTTTTCCTTCTTTCTCTTACCTTCATTTCTTTCTTAAGTTATATACAGCTTCAACGCAATCTACAATGAGGATTACTGGAATTTTTTTAATCATTTCAATCCAAGCAAGGCAATAAAGCCACTAGGATGCAAATACATACTGATTGTTAAAGAATATGAGAATAACTACTACTAAGAGGGGAAGACAGTAAAAGAATAATAAGACAGAAAATAATGGCTGACATTGCATTTAAATTGCTGACTGGGACGCGAGAAATGCGATAGAAGAAACTTTTAGCATAGAACTTGCGGTTATATATAGCCGTTTCAACAGTAAATTAAAAATTTGACTGTAAATTTTATATATATATATATATATATGGTTAGAGCTATACTTCTCTGCTGTTATACGTCAATGGATATGCAAACTCTGACAGAGTGTAACGTATGTGCTGTGGAACAAGCTGACTGCATCTCTGTACTGGGTCCCTTCAGGACGTTTGCTATCATGGTTCTGTACAAGACCCTGTCCTTTCTAGCTCTTAACAATTACAGAATGCCATTGGTAAACTGTCGCCATTTGATATTTTTAATTTCGCACATGCGCGTTGCTTGTTTTGGATTTTGTTTGGAAGCGGTAGTGCTTGGCCTTCGCGCCGGAAGCTCCAATACGAACACTTCAGAGTGTTTGAGTGTCAATCTGAGAACAATGCAGAGGATTCGGAAAGAGATGGATGAGTCTAATGGTGATTACGAAAGTGTCTGGAGTGTTCAATAGTGATGGCGGCGTTATGCCTCCATTCATCTTACCACAGGTCCTCAGACTCAACACGGAGGCCTACATTGTGCTTTGAGGAGGTAGTGCTGCCCTTGGTCAAGAGGTGGCTGCTGGAAGACCCTATGTCTGGCAGCAGGACTCTGCACCATGCCACACAAGCAAAACCCAGTCGTGGCTGTCAGACAATTTCTGCGAGCCTTACATCTGGTCACTTAAGTCCCCAGACTGCAACTCCTTTGATTATTATGTGTCGGACGCAGTTGAACGAAAGACCAACAAAACTCATTGTTACATCAAAAATGAACTTAAGGCAAAGATTAGGATAGCATTCACCAATAGGAAGAACGTACAGAAGTTATGCACGAAATTCCGAAGTCGTCTGGGGGCAGTGATTACAGCCAATGGCGATTTTATTGAATAAATTTACTCTTTAGTATTTCAAGATATTTTGATAAATATATCTGTTAAAATGAGATGTCAATGTTATCTCCATTTTTGCGTCATTTAGACGACAATTTATCCATCGCGCCATGTATTCGTTTTTTTCGGGTTTTTTTTATCTCCCTCAAAAACTCTGTTCCGTCATCCATTTACTCAAGCTCGCTAGATAGACTGAGTTGTCTTTCTCCGCCTCGCTTGACTACAATCTGCCCTGTTTTCCAAGTCTTCTTCCCTGATTATACGCACCAGAAAATTGACACACGCAGGACCTATTGAAAGGAAAAGAGACAGAGAAAAACAGAGTCTTTGTGTAAATGGATGACGGAACAAGGATTAGGAGAGATAGCAAAAAGATAAAATTCACTGAGCTACAAGGACAGGAAACTGTGGAGAGTCATGATCGTCAATGCCCTAAAGGGATGTTGTAACCTAAAAAGGGTTAGTGAATGAGGAATAACCAAAATGGCGGTTGGAAATGAGATGGTAATCTTTATAACAAAATACAATACTCACCAGCGGCGTCAAGTAGGTAAACCACTGCTAGTGGTGGACTAGATTTAAATTTGATGTTCAAAAATTTAAATACAATGTCAATCGTTATTTTCTGTTTTCTTAATTCCTGTTCTTTTTTGTTCTCTCTTCTTAATAATGTTTTATCAGATTCTTTCATTTTCTTTTCTCGTGCCTTGATGGCTTTATCGAATCACTTGAGGTGAAGTGGTTAATAAAAACGAATCGTATTTTTGTCCTTGCCTTTGATATAGAATAAATAAGAGTTTAATCTGTTTATGCCTCCATTTCGCACCGCTTATCGGTCCTTCGTCAACCAGCGATAATGAACTTTGAAACACGATCACGAGTGGCGTGTATTTCTCGTGATGAAATAAAGACAATGACTCAACCATTGAAAGTACACAAAGTTCAAGTTCAGAAGTGTTTATTAAAAACACTAACCTGGCTTTTCTTTCGGATTTTCTCAGTCGATTTTACGCTTGCAATCAGATTATCAGAAACCCCGTCCTTACTTCTACTACTAATAATAAAAACACTGTTAATACTTATACTATTACCTATATATTATTCTTGTAACCTAGAAAGGGTTACAGAATGAAGAATAACAAAAATGGAGGTTGGAAATGAAATGGTAATCTTTATAACATCAAGAAAATACAATACCCGACAGCGGCGTGAAGTAGGTAAACCACTGCTAGTGGTGGACTACTTAGACAGTATATTACCCTCCCCGCTTATAGTAATGTCCACCGTATTTATGATAATTGGGACATACTCATTAGTGTTCATAGGTACGGTATATGAAAAGGGACATGGCACATGAAGGAGGAGAAGAGAACAAAGCTAGCAAACCTACTTTGTTCTGTGACAAACATTTTCTCTTTCTGATTTCAGTTTTACGAGTGTCTTGGTGTTGGCGACGACTATAAAAATTAGTACCTGTGGGAAATAAACCTGAGAGAATTGAATGTCTGATGTTGAGAACTCCGAACCCCTCGTTCTGACTGATTTTAGTTTGTTTATACCAGTTTTATTGTGAGAAGATTTTCTCATAAAACTTGGCATAATATTGATAGATGGGTACAAACAGACGAGGAGAGAAAATAGAGGGAGGGAGATAAGCAGGGTGAAATAGATGAAAGAGACTGAGAGGGAGATGATCGGACTGAGAAAGAGGGTGAAAGAGATAGCGATGAAAGAAAGATATAGCTGGATAGACTGAGAGGGAGATGAGCAGACTGAGAGAGAAAGGGTGGAAGAGAGAGATGAAAGAGAGATATAGCTGGATAGACTGAGAGGGAGATGAGCAGACTGAGAGAGAAAGGGTGGAAGAGAGAGATTAAAGAGATATAGATGGATAGACTGAGAGGGAGATGAGCAGACTGAGAGAGAAAGGGTGGAAGAGAGAGATGAAAGAGAGATATAGATGGATAGACTGAGAGGGAGATGAGCAGACTGAGAGAGAGAGGGTGGAAGAGACAGAGATGAAAGAGATATATAGATGAACAGACTGGGGGGAGATAAGCAGACTGAGAGACAAGGTGTTAGAGACAGATGAAAGAGAGAGATTAACAGACTGAGAGGAAGATGAACAGACTGATAGAAAGAGTGAGAAAGAAATGAACAAAGAAGAGAGAGTAAGAGATGATGAAGTTGAATTAAAGTGTGAGAGAGATAGAGATGAAGAGACTGAGAGAAAGAAAAGATAGATGAACAAGCTGAGAGAGATGAACAGACATAGATAAACTAAGAGCGACAGAGATAAAACAGGGAGATAGATGAACAGGCAAAGAGAAAGAGTGGGAGAAGAGCAGACTGAGAGGGAGACGAGCAGTCTGGGAGAAAGAGTGAGAGAAAAAGAGAGATGAAGAGGCTGAGAGAAGAGTGACAGAAATAGATATAAAGAGAGTGGGAGAGAGAGGACGAGACGAACAGGCTGAGAGAGAGAGAGGAAGATGAATAGATTGAGAGAGAGGGAGAGAGATGACGAAGAACAGAGGGAGACGAGCAGACTGTGAGAAAGATTGGGAGAGATAGAAATGACCAGAGAAAGAAAAAAGATGGAGAGGCTGAGATGAACATACTGGGAGAGAGAGAGAGAGGGAGACGAACAGACTGAGAGAGAAAGAAAGATGAACAGATTGAGAGAGAGGAAGAGAGACGGAGATGAACAAACTGAGAGGGAGACGAGCAGACTGGGAGAAACCGTGAGAGAGATATAAATGATTAGAGAAAGAGAGAGATGAAGATACCGACAGAAAGGCTGACAGGGATAGAGATAAACAAACTGGGAGAGTGAGAGGGGGATACGAACGGGCTGAGAGAGAGAGAGGGGGGGAGATGAACAGATTGAGAGATAAGGAGAGTGACGGCGATGAACAGATTGAGAGGGAGACGACCAGACTGGGAAAACCGCGAGAGAGATAGAAATGAACGGAGAAAGACAGACAGGCAGACAGATGAAGAGCCTTGGAAAAAAAGAGAGATGAAGAGACTGGGAGGAACAGTGAGCGATAGAAATGAACGGACTGGGGAAAAAGACATAGACAGATGAATAAAGAGAGAGAGAGAGCGTGTGTGATGAACATTCTGAGAGCAAGAGAGATAGAGGGAAATAAGCAAAGTGAGAGAAAGAGAGAACGGGCGAGAGATGAATGAACTGAAGCAACCATTTTCAAGGACACTAAATCTGACATGGTAGATGTCAGCTTAAAATCCCCCAATTTATTTTACTAATCTAAATTTAAATCTTAAATCCTATTCGCGCATCACGGAATCTGTCATCTCATTTAGGTTAAATCTGCCTCAAATAATGGCGAAATGGTAGTAGAAAAGAATGTTCTTTGTGTGGTTGCATATATCTGTGCGCAAATATCTAAATATTGTCTTTGAAAGTCACTGATAAACGCGACGAACTTTATAAACAATACGGTTTTTAATCATTTCACCCCAATCAAGGCAATAAATCGATTAAGATGCATTGGGAAAAATATGAGAAAAATATAAATTAAGGAAAGAGGATAATAAAAGAACAGGGATTAAGTGTGCAAGGCAGTTTTTCGCTCCAGAATCAATCTTACATATCTATAATTCTATTATTCCTCCATAAATCGAATATTGCTGCCACATATGGTCCGATGGTGCTGCTATATATTTAGAGATTCTTGATAATATCCAAAGAAGAATCAGCAATATTATTGGTGCTGACTTGGCATCTCGGTTTCAGTCACTTACCCACCGCTGTAAAAAGACAGAAGATAACGATTGATATTACATTTAAATTTCCGATGATCAGAATTTACTAGAAAGCAAGAAGTCGGAAGAGAGTTCCATAAATGAGAAGTGCAAGAAAAGGAACTGCTAGCATAGAACTTAGCCATTTTAACTGTAAAATGATGAGACCTTGCCGCCAATCTAGTAATGCGTTGAAATTCATAAAGTCTATGTACCAAAGTAGAAAGCAATATTTATTTTGTTATGAAATTACAAAAATGTGGCACAAGGCCAAAATTTGGTAAATGGGGGAAAAAAAGTTGGTCTTTTTCTGTCTTACAATTAAACTTAGCTAGCCACAATCACTGACCCAAACATACAATGATATTCTTTACACTAAAATAACACATCCTTACTTACCATTCTTACTACATCCATCATAAGACATCAGAATCTCCATCAAGTCATAACTAGTCTCCATATGTACAATTCTTGTCGTAATAAAACAATTCAAAATCTAAACCCCAATGTGTATTTAAAAATATGAAACAAAACTAATTACAGATGGAAAGACGTCACGGCGGGGGGAAAGTGACTGAAGCCGAGATGCCAGATCAAGAACAATAAAATTGCTGATACTACTTTGTATTTTATTTCTAAATGCATAGACAGGACAACAATATACTACGATTTTTGCCTCTAGTATAAACCAGATATGTGTTTACCATTCCGCCTACTATCATAAATTAAGCCTATCTCTACCTTTTCCCCTCTATTATAAACCTGACCTGTGTCTAAGATTTTTGCCTTTAGTTGAAATCTGACGTGTATCTACCATTCTGCGACTATTATAAATTGAATATATTTCCACCTTTTTGATTCTAGTATCAACCAAACCTGTGTCTACTATTTTTAACTTGAATGTAAACCAGATTTGTATCTACCATTTTGCCTCTAGTATAAACCAGACCTGTGCCTACGAGTTTTGCCTCTAGTTTAAAACGGACATATGTCTACCATTCTGCCACTATCATAAGTCGGATCTATGTCCACCTTTTTGCCTCTAGTATAAACCAGACCTGTGTCTACAACGTTGCATCTAGTTCAAACATGATATATGTTTACCATTCTGCCATTATTATGAAAAAACATAAGTCTTCCTTTTTGCCTCTAGTATAAACCAGGCCTGTGTCTACGACTTTGCCTCAAGTATAAACCGGACATGTGTAGTTATTTGCCTCTAGTATGAACTAGACCTGTGTCAAAGATTTTGCTTCTAGTTGAAAGCGAACATATCTCTACAATTTTGCCTCTCGTATAAACCAGATATATATCTACCATTTTTGCCACCATCTTTTTTTTTACTCTATTTTTAACTGGATCTGTATCTTTCTAAGTATTGATTCGTTGTGATTTTTTTTTATCACAATTAAGTTTTAGATTCAATATTACCCAAACAAGAAATTACCAGATGTCCTTAAATTATCCACCCTTGATAACTAATTACGATTTATAGCAATCGCATTTTGGGACATGACACCGACATTAATCCGTTTGAATTATTCATCATTAACCTTGAATTAATGCCGGAAACCGAGAACTGTTTAAGCAACCGTAAAGATTCAGTCTTTTCTTACGTCAGGCTGCGTTTTTCGTGCAATCGTATCTTGAAGTAAGCGGATTCTCTTTTATTTTTATAAACGAAAAGGTTAGAAATCATATTGACATAATGGGCGTAAAATATTAACCAAAGATTTAAAACCAAAAATACAAAAGGAAAACAATAATAAACAAAAATAACTCGGCGGATCGTACATAACCAATGGTTTTCTCTTCTTGAACAATTTCGCGAAACGACACGAATCAGTTGTATGCCTAAAGCGTCCACTCAATGTGTCCATAGTTCTTGGCGGTAAATTTGAATAGCAGCCTTAATCTTGGCTTTTGTTGTGTTACAGCTTCATTTGGTTATCGGAAACGAACTGCGAAGAGTTTTCAGGTGACTTCGTCGCGAACAGTTCCAGCTGAGAAAAAGGACAGTCTACAAAAATTCAGGTGGTAAATTCATGAATGACTCCCCTCTGGAACATCACAGGAAACGCAATATATATATATATATATATATATATATATATATATAAAGTCAATTGTTTATTTTATTTTATGTTTTTTAGTCGATCGAGAGAACACCATGTTTTTAAAGCATAAGATGATACTGAGGTGGACTGTTAAAAGTTGTATGGAATTACAAGCTTTGCACCAGTTAGACGTGGTTCTGTTACTCAGTTCACAGATTTAAGCTGGTCTGTCCAGATAAAAACTCTTTATTTCACATTTATATTAATTTACGCAGCCCACTGATCGAAGCCACGACAAGAAGACAGTCTCCAGCATTCCATCCAACGCCTTAGTCAATCAATTTACTTGACGTTTCTGCCACCGCTTCTGTTCAAATATGCGGAACAGAAAGAGATACGGCAAATACATCGTAACGCGACCCCAGAGCCCAACACACGGCTGTTATTTGTACCCAGCATTTGGAGAGCGGGAACAGCAAACGAGTATTATTCTTCTTCGTCTTCTGACAGGTCAGCTAAAAAAAAAAAAAAAGCTAAGGATATTCTTATATACAATTCTTTCATTTTCTGTTTTTTTTGTGTGTGTGTGTGTGTTTGTGTGTTTGTTTGTGTGTTTGTTTGTTCTAATTGATCAATATACAAAAGAAAATTGCGAAAAACATCCTGCCACTACTAAACTCTTCAATGGGTAAAATCTATACACTTTTAGAATCAATTTGCGATACGGTTCTGCTTGTTTTCAAATAAGCAATTATTTTTTAAAAAATGGTCTCATATTACTAAACATTATTTCATAAGTTATTCAATAATTCTACCAATTCTACTAGTATACTTACATTGAAATTTCTTTTGCATCTATTAATTAGACCCAAACATGAAAAATTTAAGAAGCCATTCTTTTTTAACAATCACCAAACAATTCACATACTGGACAAAATCCTAACTTGCTTATAAATAAAAGCTCGTCCTTGTCTAACAAGATATATATATAGTCTCTCTCTGTCTCTCTGTCTCTCTCTCTCTCTATATATATATATATATACATATATATATATATATATATATTAAGTTAAATATTAAATATTATAGTTAAGTCACGTTGAAATGTCTTTTTTTCTATTTAAATTTGATATATTTGGGTAGCAATTTCTCTTTTAAACTTGTATTGTTAAAATTAAATATTTTGTGTATATTTTATATAATGACCTTCTTTTCTAATGTTCGAATATCCTTTCCTAAGTGTAGTCGTTGTGTGCCGATAAATTGACCAAAATCTGTTTTGTACTTATTGTATCCAAGCATAAAACTTTTATGCAACACGAGCATAAATTCTTGCGCAAACACCGTGCAGAGTGCTTGTCAAAATCCTTATTACTTGTTGAAAAAAAACAAAAAAAACTGTATTTCATGTTCATCTGACATTTTGAGATGGTGTAATGTATTATATATAATGTAATTATTATAACCTGATTAACTCGGATTGTGTTATTGCTAGGTTCATGACGTTTCGACTGTTGATACTTAACTGCCCCCTCCCACGAGGGATATACGTGGCACAAGGCCGAGTTTAAGGTGGGTCATCCGAGCCCGTAGACTCGGCCAAAAAAATCTCCGTAGAACCTACATAAACGGGTTCGGGTCTGTCTGCCTCCTCGGATGAAACTCTGTCCTTCGGTACAGCCTCGTCCGGGTTCCTGTCCGCCAAAAGCAGAGAGTTTGACAGGAGCTGCGAACAGCCTCAGTAGAACAGTCTACATCATCGTTTCCACTGTCATATCCTCCTATATTCTATAGAATAAATAGTAACTTAACAAAAAGAAGAAACTTGTATAAAAAAAAAAAAAAAAATGGAGCTTTGTTCCTCGACCTGCCTGCTACTTGATGTAACATATTTATTTATTTACTTATTCATTTGACACCACCCTGCAAACCTACCGCTCAAGAATAGAGGCAGTTCTAGCTACAGTGTAACCCGGATATAAAAGAGTTGTCGGGGCGGGAGACGAAGTCTCTTATATCCGGGTTTCTCTTATATCCGGGTTTGGTCTAATTTATATACATTAACACAGACTCTAATTTGTGACCAGATAAAATCTCTCTTATATCAGGGTTTCTATTATATCCGGGTCTCTTATATCCGGGTTACACTGTATAACAAAAATTCTGAAAGACAATTCCGCTTTTTTTACCAAAAAGATAAGCCTTGGCTTCGAACGCGTATGTGTTAGCTCTGGAATTTTTTGTCCATTCAATTTTTCTTCTTATGTGCGTGTTCCTTCAGGACATCTTTGATCATGCCCCCACACCTCCTCCTGTCTTTTGTTATTAAGTTTTGTTATTTCTTCCAAGCCCTATTCTACCATTCATTTATTCAAGCCCATCAAGTATGTCACGCGCTGCTTTTCACTGTCCCTCTTTCCTTTAATCAGTCCTGTGAGTATCAGATTTTCCAAGCACTTCTTCCTCATTATGTCCCAGAAACCTCAACCCTCTCTTCCTGATGTTAATTAAGTATAAGTATCCTTTTTGTTTCCATTCTCTCAAAATCCTCGTCGTAGCTCATATGTTCGGGCCATGGTATCTTCAGCATTTTTCTGTGGAACCACATTTCTGTTGCTTCAAGTTATTTCTTCATCTTTGAGGAGATTGTTGAGCATTCGCTGCCATACAAGAGGGTAGATATCACGTAACAGTTTAGTACTCTTTTCTTTGTTTCCAACGAAATGATTCGGTCTCTGCTTAACATTTGGAATGCATCTTTTGGCCATCCCAATACGTCTTCGGATCTCAGTGTCACACTTTCCGTCCTCTGTTAGAACACATTCCAGATATTGAAATTTCTGTATCTGCTTGATTTTAGTATCCCCGACATATAATTTGTATTCTGGTGATGTCTTCTTGTAGTTTATGCTTAGTCCTTTCTTCTCGCTTTCCTTCGCTAGCTTCTGTAAGAAGTTTTGTAGATTCCTTCTGTTCTTCGTGTATTGTATCTTTTATTCTTTCCAGCTTTAGTTCATTCGATATGATTCTATTAATTTCTTTATCAATATTCTTTGCATAATACTTTATTCTTGTTAATTTCTTTCATCTAAGATATTTGTCCGCGCATAGAGATACTTCGATTTTTTTTATTTGTAATGGCATTTTCCTATCTCTAAATAGTATCCTTAGTTTTTGAAAGGCTTGATGAGATTGTTGAGCATTCAACTACCATATAAGAGATTATATATTTCATAGCAGTTCAGCACTCTTTTCTTTGGTTCTAATGACATTTTCCTATCACTTAATACTTTGCTTATTTTCTGGAGGGTATGAATATTCACTGGTATATAGGAGATTAGATATTACATAGCAGTTCAGCAATCTTTTCTTTGTTACTAACGATATTTTACTATCTCATAATACTTTGCTTACTTTCTGAAAAGCATGAGGAGATTGTGCAGCATCCACTGCCATATAGGAGATTAGATATTATATAGTAGTTCAGCACACTTTTCTTTACCTCTAAGGATATCTCTTAATACTGTGCTTACTTTCTGAAAGGCACGAGGACATTGTCTAGCATTCAATGCCATATAGTAGATGAGATATTACATAGAGGTTCAGCACTTTTCTTTGTTGCTAACGACATTTTCCATTTTATAGCAGTTGATGCTTTCCATATTGTCACTCGCTTCAGTCTCTCAGAGCCCACAGCACTCGATAGATAGCATCAACGAAAGAGTTTTTCTTGTTCTTACTAGTTTTATTAAAGGAGGGCAGGGTCGATGCAGACGTGAAATGCATGTCGTTCATTTGCTTACCGTCGCCCCTCGTGTGATCTTAGCCTGTCTGTCCAAACCTGGGAAATGAATGTATCGATACTTCAAAATTCCAATGCTCTTCTGTTGATTTCCCGCCGTTTTCGTCTTATATCCCAGACAGTCAATCCATCACTGTTTGCATAACACTATTACGAGGTATTCTAACCAGTCGTTGGCCACCGTGGTCCAGTCGTTGGCCACCGTGGTCCAGTCGTTGGCCACCGTGGTCCAGTCTACGCATTCTGTGACAGCATTTCGTCACTTCTTTTTTTCTTTCAGCTTATAAGAGTATATATATATATATATATAATGTATATTAACACTTTGTTTAATTTCTGAATGACATCGATTGCTATTCTGTCAAATAATTTAATTATCCATTGGTAAATTCTCTTAAGAAGAAATTTGTTAAAAACATTTTTTTTTCATACGCTCTTCATATTTGAAGTTATGTCCACCCACCATTTAAGGCAACGCCCTGTATCTCTGCTTGTCTGTGCTTCACTGATCTTAGTAAATATTCATTTCAGTGGGAGGAACATCACGCGTCAGATGTGTTTCGGGTTCAAGCGTTCATCTATCGGTTAACCTTCATAACGAATATATATAATGCATATTTGGGTGGCAAACTTTCTTTCAAACATGTCTCCCTGAATATGACAGACAAGAAAAATTTGATTCATTTTTTATTGCATTTTTCTTGTGTTCTTAAATTTCTCCATTTGGTGAGTGTAAAAATTCTGTAGCGTCTATTGTCCCGAGCACTTTCGGCTACTTCGTTAGCCATTTTCAAGAGAATTGTTGTTAAGCGTTGTTATTTTTTTTTATGGTTAACTTTTTAAGATGTAGTTGTGTGGTGCCTTTATAATATTAGTGTTTATTCCGGGCCTCGCGAAAGAAACGCGACTAAAATTCTAGTTGTGTCCTTATATTATTTTGGTGCAAAAATAATGTCGTTTTCTCACATATGTTACTGTGTGAGAAAACGACATTATTTTTGCACCAACGTAATATTTAAAAAAAAAAAATATATAACAAAACATTTAGCACATTATTTCCGTTGTTAAATAAAGTGAGATTAATACTGGGTGCCAGTTGTTTTATGTAGAGAGTTTTTCCACAGCGTAATTATTTCGGTTATGTGTTTTATGAAGGATATTGTTATCAACCAGAATTGTCCTTATGGATTCTTGCACATTGTAGGTGGCTAAATGCCTTTTCATGGCACTTTGGTCAGATGAATATATATATGTATATATATATATAGGTTCACTTTCTTCTAATCATTACACCCCAGCAAAGGTAATAAAGCCACTACGACGCAAGTGGTTACTGAGTTGAAAAGATTATGAGCCAAAAAAGTCGTTATTAAGGAGGGAGGATAATAAAAAAAGAGGAATGAAGAAGATAACAATTGATATTGCAGTAGAAATTTGGAAGATCAAAGTTGACTGGAAAGAATGGAGCTGGAAGAGCGTTCCACAAGTGCGAAAGAATCTGTTAGCGTAGAACTTACGGTGGTATCAGGCTATTTATTTATTTATTTATTGTCTTCTCATCGCGTGAAAGGAGGCGTCTCACCACGCTGTGCCTGTTCCTCAAGGGAGGGTTAGATTTAGTTTCAAGCGTCCTCCAAAAGGGGAGGTGCTGAGAGAGCTGGGATTTTTTCTTATTGTTTTATCTCTGCTGCTATTTATGTGCAGAACTAGCGCTTTAAACTTGGCCTTGTGTCACATTCCGTTCGAGTAGGCGCACAGATATTTTTTTTTCTCATCGCGCGATTACAACATGACTTTACAAAGTTGTTTGTTCTTTTTTTTTTTCTCAGAGTTGGGAAACTGTATGCAAACGTCTTCGACATTGGTGACGGATTTCGATTTTATTTGCTTGGTCGCCATTGTTTGGGGCGCTGTTTTTATTTTGCTGTTCTGTCCTTTATTGTTGTGTGTGTGTGTGTTATGAGTCAGATTATATTGTGGTATTATGTGTTTCCTCACCCACTCCTGTCCCGTACGACAGTCTCAGGCGAACAATTGACCTAGAAACAGAAATAAAAAAAAATAACGACTAATATCAATTTTCCCACACCATTTAACTTAAAATGATATGTACGTAGGTACACAAATGTGTACAAAGCTAATTATACGTAGGTAGGCAAACAGGTATTTAAGAATTCGGGCTTTGTTGCATCGCAGGTTTTTACAAGTACACGAAATTTAGTATCGACTTTTGAATTGTCAAATTTCTTTAACATTATTCTTTGTATAATACTTTATTTCAGTTATTTTCTTTTATCTAAGAAATTTGCCCGCATATAGATGTGGCACAAGGCCGAAAGTATGGGGTACCCAGCGAGGATCGAACTCACTACTCAGTCGTAACTGATCTAGTAAAACAAGTTTTCTAACCATTACGCCACGTCGAGGTGCCCAATTTGCTCGCATATATAGATACTTTGATTTTTTTTTTTTTTAAATTTGTAACGGCATTTTCCTATTTTGCCTAATAAAATAAAGAATGAAATAATTGCCTAAGGCCAGAATTTTAATCATTCAGTTCGACAAACAACTAAAGCCGTGCCACTGTGGCCACAGCGTAGCGAGTATTTGTGCCGCCCGCGTGCAGTTGTAGAAGTTGCCGCTCCTCTAAATACATCCCAAAACTGGACAGCATCTTCAAAATCTAAAGAAAGATTTGCGGTTATTCGTCGTTAGAAATAAAGAAAAAAACTTATATTGTTACGGGATACCTGTCCTCCTGTATGGCGGTGAATGCTGGACAATCTCCACAAAGATGAAGAAAACACTTGAAGCAACAGAAATGTGGTTCTACAGAAAGATGCTGAGTCTAACATAGACTGAATAGGTGAACAACGACGAGGTTTTGGAAAGAATGGAATCAAAAAGGAAACTTATACTTAACATCAGGAAGAGACAGTTGAGGTTTCTGGGGCACATGATGTGGAAGGAGGGCTTGGAAAATGTGATACTCACAAGACAGATTGAAAGCAAGAGGGACAGAAAAAAAACAGCGCATGACACACTTGATGAGCTTAAGTAAAAGCGTGGCGAGACAAGGTTTAGGAGAAATAACGAAAAGGCAGAATTTACTTGGAGCTACAAAAGACAGGAATTTGTGTAGAGCCATGGTCGCCTATGCTCTAAGGGGGAACGGCACATAAAGAAGTTTTCAAATAATGGTAAGATAAGATGGTAAAACATATTTTAAAATAATTAGAAAAGGGTTTTGTTTTGTTTTTATTTTATTAATTAAATAACAATTTTTCGGATAAAAGAGACGCGAATTCGAATCTTAACAGGAACTTGTCCTTATTATTATTATTATTGTTTTTGTTATTGTTGTTGTTGTTAATAATAATAATAATAATACTGATGATAAAAATATAAAAAAAAACTGAGTTAGAAAAGTTGTGTTGCGCCAATCTTGAAACAAGCTCCGAGAGTCCAAAACACCTTTTCTATCTTGAAAACGAATATTCAAAATCCTGGTTTTTATTGGACTCAAAATCAAGCCAACGGGTACAGGCAGAGTATTCGTCGTAACCATAATAACTCTCCACAACTTCCTATCTCTTGTGGCCTTTAAGGTTCTCGTTCCGCCATCCATTCACACAATCTCGTCAGCTAAGTGGCTCGACAGCTTTTTCCGTATCTCTTACCCTCGATATGTCCCGTGAAGATTAAGTTTGCCAAGCCCACCTTCCTCGTTATGTGTCCAAGGAATTTCAACTGTCTCTTTCTGCTTCTGAGCGTAAGTGTCCCTTTTGTTGTCATTTTCTTTTTCGTTGTTTACTCGCTTCGTTCATGGAATTCTCAGCATCCTTCTGTAGAACGGCATTTCTCTTGGCTCCAGTTTTCTCCTCATATGAGAGGAGGTTGTCCAGCGCCCTTGTAATAGCAATCTAGCACTCATTGTTTAAAATGAATGTTGGTAAGAAGGATATCTTCTTCCGTTATGTGTTGTTTTCCTTAAGGACGTGGTCGACAATGACTCTCTACAAATTCACGTCTTTTGAGGCTCTTAACAATTGTCTATTTGCTATTTCTACTAATCTCTGTTTGGCCAAATATTTACACAAGCCCGTTAGGGGTAGGTAAGGCGCCGCTTTCCTCTCTACCCCTCGCCTTCAACAAGTCCTGTGAGTGTTACATTTTTCAAGTTCTCTTTCCTTACGTGTCCGTTTCATGACATTCTCATCTTCTGAGCACTAGGATTGTCTCCTCACAACCTTTGGCATTCAGACACTTTAAAAAGGGGTCGTACTCTAGGATGGTCTCCCCACTATCTTTGGTATTCAGACACTTTCAAAAGGCGTCGTACTCTAGGATAGTCTCCCTACTATCTTTGACATCCAGATACTTTCAAAAGGCGTCGTACTCTAGGATCGTCTCCCCAATATCTTTGACATCCAGATACTTTCAAAAGGCGTCGTACTCTAGGATCGTCTCCCCACTATCTTTGACATCCAGTTACTTTCAAAAGGCGCCGTACTCTAGGATCGTCTCCCTAATATCTTTGACATCCAGTTACTGTCAAAAGGGGTCGTACTCTAGGATCATCTCCCCACTATCTTTGACATCCAGACACTTTCAAAAGTCGTTGTACTCTAGGATCGTCTTCCCCACTATCTTTGACATTAAGACACTTTCAAAAGTCGTCATACTCTAGGATGGTCTATTATCAAGAAATCACCTCAACAAATTGACGCTACAGAGATTCGAACCCGATTCTGATTGTCGAAATGCCAACACCAAATGATGTGCTCTCTCCCAGAAACCTTAATTAAGGCCCGTTCAGTATAGTTGCAATATAAACCGCGGGTTATCTCTGTGATAACAAATAAAGATTAATGTTTCTGCACAGACGTCCGCAATGGTGATTAGCAAGTGTTATTAGATAAAATCAAAACACTTTATTTATCCTGTAAATATAAGGAAAAACGCACTTTTCTCCCAGCATTGGTTATTTAGTACCAGTTCCATAGTGAAAAGCTTGAATTACATAAAAAAAAATGACATAGGGTAATAATTCTAAAGGTGGTCGATTTATTCATTAATAACAATAGTAAATCAATCACAAGCTTAACATCTGATAGGAAATTATTTTAATATTTAACATATATATTTTGAAAATTTTCCAGAGTGTATTATGAAAAAACTGACTTGCCTAAGAAAATTTTTGGTTGGTTTGTTGATTTTGTTTAGCGGCATATCAACCTCTATGGGTTAGTAATACCGAAATCTAAATATTTCTAACACAATTTTATGGCTTCAACTATATACAGTGCTGTTCGATAAAAGTGACTCACCTGATTTGTTTTACTAAATCTTCTCTTCTCCGATGAAAAGTTGAGCTAAATTCAAAGGATAAGCGATCTAAAATCCGAAGAAGCTTTGAAAGCTCTTTAAATTTAGCAGTAAGTACTGTCAAGCATCTGTTCAGTATAATGTTCTGGGGATGCTTTTCTTTTCACGGAACTGGTTTCTTAAAACCTATTGAAAAGACCCTCAGGAGTGAGCAGTACAAGAGAATTTTAGTCTTGTCTGCTCCCTTCTGCTGAAAGGGTGGAAATCGACCCCACCAAGCTCATTTTTATGCAGGATAATGCTCCCTGTCGCAAATCAAAATTGATGAAGGAATACTTTGATGAGAAGCAAGTGAGTGTTATGACATGGCCGCCCCAATCTCCTGACCTCAACCCCATAGAAAACTGAGGGAGCATTATAAAGTACAGGCTCTCGAGAAAGCAGTTGAGCAACAAAGAGGATTTGATTGTGAATTTCATATCCGAATAGAATTCAATGCTTGGAGATGAGATTTGCCAGAACCTAATCAAGTCAATGCCAAAAAGGGTTGAAAAGGTTATTCAAAATAAAGGAGAACCCATAGATTATTAAATATTTCGAACTATATTACCTATTATAAATAAATTATACCTCTATTATTCTTTATTTAAAGCTGTTAGGTTATGTTTCTATTGATTACTAGTTGCAGGAAATAAGTGAGTCACTTTTTTTGAACAGAGTTATTTTACTGAATCTCATTTATATCCAAAATTATAATTATCAATAGAATACCTTAGGATGAGTAAACTTTTTTACTAGGTGGTCAGGAATGGGTCTTTATATTAGTAAGATTAATAATTAGTTTGACCCCAAAAACGATAGGCGAAAAAAATTTTAAGTAAAAAAATCAGGTGAGTCACTTTTATCGAACAGCACTGTATATTTTGAACTTAATTGCATGCCTTCAACTACAGAGAAAATGTATTGTTGGTTATTCTACCATAAAACTGTATTGTTGGTAATTTTATTATGAATAGGTATTGTTGGTAAGTTTTTATATATAAAAATGTAATGCTGGTAATTTTACTAAATCGTATTTTTATACTTTCATAGTGTTTTGTTTTTGTTTGGGAGTTTCACTATTTGCACATAGCTGGGACCCTAACAGCTGCTACCACCTAGGGTCAGGGCGGACCTGGGAACAAAAGCAATTGAGAGTTGATACCATGCTCCTCAAAACCTCTAATCTCTCGATCAGATTGTCTTGCAGTCGAAGCTTAGGTGAAGTGTGGGGATAATTTGTTAATAACAGAAAATCGTTAATAACAACAGAAAATCGACCCCCACTTAATGCCCAGTAGAAACTTATACATTAATATTTAATATATCTTGAAAAT
>OZ010582.1:65736266-65811266 GCA_963932145.1 Acanthosepion lycidas | reverse complement strand
TTACCCAATGAGGCTTGAAGTCACTATAGTCATAATGACCTACTAGATCATCTTGATAATTTCTGTCCCATAGTAAAGCACCTAATGACATTGTTAAATTAGATAATAAGAGAACACACGCATATTAACAATAGGCAAAAAAGAAATTTAATTTGACAGTTTATCTGATATAAAAAAAATCTAGATGTTTTTTTAAATAAAAAAATGACATTTAAATTGTCTCTTTTATTCTATTTGGACATATTTTGCGTCTACTAAACAAAATATGTTCGAATAGTTGGCGGGTGTGGGGTAAAACTTTTTATTATGGCTTTAAAGCAGAGATTTTAAAAGTATATATTCACATCAGCTATTTAAATATGTTAAAACAAAGAGAAAGAAAAGACGATATATGAAAATATGTTACTCACCCTTAAAATGGTGACTGGAAAATATAACTAAAAAAAAACAGCTAAAAGATTACCAGTTATCGCTCATCGCTCTTCAATGCTCAGTCGAGGAAAAACAATTGAGGACATAAAACTACAATAAAATCAGCAGTATAAATCACAGATACAGATTATGTTTGCAGATAGAAGCCATTCCTGATGCTTACAAAGGAAAAGCTGCTTAGACTTAATATACATAGTCTCAAGTACTTTCATATAACTTATAAAAGGTATTAGAAGATGTCTAAAAAGGGGGAAGGGAAAACGTATAGAGAATCAGCAGTATAAATCACAGACAGATTACATATAGACTCTGCAACCATTTCTTCTGTTTACATAGTGTCGGCTGTTTAGACTTAACATACATGGTCGCAAGCACTTTCATATAAGACATATAAAGGTATTAGAACATAATGTTTAAAAAAGGGGTTGGGGGAAAGACCTCCAGAGAATCAGTAGTATATATCACAGATTACATTAAGCCCTGGTAACCAATGTTTTCTCTCTATGTGCCGTGTCCTTTCATGACGTAGGCGATCATGGCTCTCCACCTCCTTCTATCCCTCGTAGCTCTTAATAAGTTCCTTCCCTCTGCCACCTCCCCCAGAATACGTTCTGTCATCCACTTGCTTAATCCCGCCAGGTATGTCATGCGTTGTTTTCCCTTGTCTCTCTTTCTCTCTATTCGACATGTGAGTATCAGATTCTCTAGGCCCTACTTCCTCATTATGCGTCCAAGGAACTTCAGCTGCCTCTTCCTGGTGTTAAGTATAAACTTCCTCCTTGTTTGCAACCTCACTAAGACCTCATCGTTGCTCACACGTTCGGTCCATGATATCCTTAGCATCCTTCTGTAGAACCAGATCTCTGTCGCCTCGAGTCTTTTCTTCATCTTTGAGGAAATCGCCCAGCATTCGGAGCCGTAAAGAAAGACAGAGGTCACGTAACAGCTCAGTATTCTTTTCTTCGTTAGCAAAGAAATCCTGTCTCACAACATTATGCCCAGCTTTTCGAATACCTCCTTGGCCATTCCAATAGGTCTACGGATTTCAGTGTCGCATTTACCGTTCTCTATCAGAACGCTTCCCAGATATTTAAACTTACGCGTCAACCATTACTTCTGCGTATAAAGGGAAGGCTTCTTAGACTTAATATATAGTGTCTTAATTACTCTCAAACGATAAATGTCGAATGTTTCCTGTATAGAAACAGCTAATTTTACTATTATCAATACGATCTTAATAGGTGGCGGGATTCATAACTCATGACCAGAATTATCGACTGTTAGAATAAATGAACCATTCTTTGTGGGACATCATGGCTTACTTGAAGCGATTGTCAGTTGCATATCTCTCAGAAACGCCTCATTTCTCCTGGCTAAAAATAGATGAAATTTAAATTATCCTAAGTAAAACGTGACATTTATTTATCACAGCGTGAGTTAAATTTATTTTTCTTCATTAAGCAATTACTCAAGTCATTGAAAATATATTCAAGCACTTAGCGGTATTGTCAGTTAGAGGAGCAGCCCAACACGCGAGCTTCAAACTGGAATGTCAAAGTCAAGCAAAGACAAACATTTAACTATCTATTAATCGTTTTAACTGACGATAGAAAAGATGGCACCGAAAACCGAAAACGCATTCATATAGCAAAAGATACTTTAATAAAAGGCTAAACAAAGTATTAACAATTTCGTTAGAAACAAAAAAAAAAAAAATGGTACTGAACTGCTATGTAATATCGATTTTTCTATATGGCAGTAAATGCTAGACAATCTCCTCGTGTCTGAATTTACTAAGAATAAAATGCATTGAAAGTGTAGTGATCTCATAATACTCTACGGTCAACCCTTTATAAAGAAGACCGGGACCGGTAAAATGGCCTTTTCCAAAATGAAAAATAACTTTCTAGAGCTATAAAAACGAACATCGTAAAACAAGGTGGATGGCGAGTAACAGAAAATATTACCGTCAAACGGTAATATCGAAATGTAGCATAAGATAAGAGCAAATTGAACGATCTCCTCTCATCAGAATAAAGATCGATAACGAAAATGTTTTCTATGTGCCGTGTCCTTTCAGGGCGTAGGCGGTCATGCCTCTCCAAATCCCTCTATC
The DNA here is from genome assembly GCA_963932145.1 of Acanthosepion lycidas. Lineage (NCBI taxonomy): Eukaryota > Metazoa > Mollusca > Cephalopoda > Sepiida > Sepiidae > Acanthosepion > Acanthosepion lycidas. The sequence continues at coordinate 65,808,718 of OZ010582.1, read as the reverse complement.
CCTTGCAGCTCTCAACAAGTTCCTTACCTCTGCCACCTCCTCCAGACCACGTTCTGTCATCCACTTGCTTAAAGCCTCTAAGTATGTCATGCGTTGTTTTTCCTTGTCTCTCTTTCCCTCTATTCGACTCGTGAGTATCAGATTCTCCAGGCCCTCCTTCCTCATTATGCGTCCCAGGAACTTCAGCTGCCTCTTCCTGGTGTTAAGTATAAGCCTCCTTCTTGTTTGCATCCTCTCTCAGACCTCATTGCTGCTCACACGCTCGGTTCATGATATCCTTAGCATCCTTCTGTAGGACCACTTCTCCGTCGCCTCGAGTCTTTTCTTCATCTTTGAGGAAATCGCCCAGCATTCGGAGCCGTAAAGAAGGACAGATGTCACGCAACAGCTCAGTATTCTTTGTGAACAAAGAAAAGCAACTATAAATGAAAACACGGGACCAGATGTCCCAAAGAGTGTGAGTTCAATACCTGGTTAAGGCGGTGTAGAACTTGCAGAGGGGAATTAATAGGAGATAACTGATAACTGATATGCATTAGACATGGCACGTGGAACTAAAACAGTCTACCCCAGCGAGCGAAATAAAGGGTTCAGTTCGACATTCCAACCACCTGCAGAAGGCCGGAGCGTACAACGACCGAAACGTTGTGATAAATATGGCGACAAAGATAAGGACAATAGTCCGAATAATGTAAATAATGTACATAATACCTCATCTCAGAAATATAGACAGATACTGTTTCTTTTTTGTTTGTCGTTTTTTTTTTTTCATTTCACCTCAAGCAAGGCGATAACGCCACTAAGACGCTAGGGGGTGGCTACTGGAAGTGAAGGTTAAGGAAAAGACTTTAGAAGGAACCGGAAACCAAATCCTAAACAGGAAACAGAGGATATACTCTTAAACCTGTTTAAAAAAAACCGAGGAGATGTGTGAACAAGACGATAGACAAACCTATCAAGGCGTAGGTGAACCTATCTCTCCCTCACTCCCCCTCCCTCTTTCTCTCTCTCTCTCTCTATATATATATATATATATGTGTGTGTGTGTGTGTGTGTGTGTGTGTGTACCTCTTGTCTTGCAAGCAACATTGTATATGTCAGTAAATGGATGCATGCATGTGAACAGGTTTGCATCAGTGCAACTGTGTGTAGGAATCTGAACCTTTTTTGTTTATGTACATATTGTGTGTTGGGAAATGTTAGAAGCAAAGAAAAGAGTGCTGAACTGCTATATAATATCTAATCTCCTCTATGCCAGTGAACGCTGAACAATCTCTTCATGCCTTTCAGAAAATAAGTAAAGGATTAAGAGATAGGAAAATATCGTTAGAAACAAAGAAAAGAGTGTTGAACTGCCATGTAATATCTAATCTCTACTATGGCCGTGAATGTTATACAATCTCTTCATGCCTTTCAGAAACTAAGGAAAGTATTAAGAGATGGGAAAATGTCGTTAAAACAAAGAAAAAAGTGTTGGACTGTTAGGATATATGGCACTGAATGCTGGAAAATCTCATGCCTTTCAGAATTTAAACAAAGTATTAGGCGATAGGAAAATGTCGTTAGAAACAAACCAACTGAACTACTATGTAATATCTAACCTACTATATGGCAGTTGGACAATCTTGCCATGCCTTTCAGAAACTAAGCAAAGTATTAAGAGATAGGAAAATATTGTTTGAAACAAAGAAAAGAGTGTTGAATTTCTTTGTGATAACTAATCTCCTATGTGATAGTGAATACTGGAGAGTCACCTTAAAGAGGAAAAAACTTGAGACTATAGAGATGTGGTCCCTACCGGCGAAAGATGAAAGAACTTGTTACAATCGAGGAGGTATGATGCTAAATAGTAACTTACAGTCAGAAAGAGAAATTTCTGGGACATATGGTGAGGAAAGAGAGTCTAGAGAATTCAATACCTACAGGATATATTGAAAGCAAATGAAGTAGGGGGACATTGAAAAACCTACTTAACAAATCTGTGTGACTGGGTGGCAGAACAAGGAGAAATAGAGAAGGTAAAGCTACAATATGTATTTCGAGCAAAACTGATTAATAGATTGATTTGTTTTTTACGGCTTATCAACCTTTTGCAGTTTAATTAAAGACAAAAATATTTTGAGATTGTAAGACTTTTCTGAGATGATAATGATTTACTAATATAAGTCCGACTAATTAACCCATAGCAGGGAGAAGAAGAGATAGTTTAATACCTTTTTCCAAAAAGGTATTTTCGCGTAAGTGAATGTAATGAATCCGACTGGAATTGGAACTCGGTTCTCCTATTTTCAATTCCGACCTGTTCTCCACTACACCACTTGCACAACCATGCTTGCAGTAGCTGGTATTCTTAAGCCATCACTCATCTATATACTGACGTAGCTTAACTTCGTACGATAACTAGTGTTTCAACGTGATATTGTCGTAAGCCTCGAGCAAAAAGAGATCGAAATTTGTGGAGAGAGGTGATCGCTAACGTTATGAATTAACTTGGCACATAAAAAAAATTATTTTAGTTTCAGCTGTCGGTTACATAGCAGGGTAAACTTGGTTGTTACCCAGTCTAATAGAAGATATGCTATAAATTCGAAGCTGAGAAGGCAATGGAAAAACTTCCCCTCTATATTTCGCATATTAATTTAAAACTGACATATATGAAAGAAAGACATTTTTTCAGTATCTCCTCGTCCGTTGCGTAATTAAAAAAAAAGTTTCTTCAAGTAGCAATCATGTTAAAGTTAAGTAGGTATTTTCTCTTGCATAGTGTGTGAAATTGTGGCCAGACATTCAACTCGCTGAAATCGTCTGTCTTTCAAATAATACCGGCTGGTTTAAGTGGTCCCACGTGCCATTCGGCACCAAAGGCAAGCGTCGACGATGCATCTGCCACAACGTATTCCCCTTCGGTAAACACTTATCTCGAGGAGCAAGATCGCCGAGAGTCGAGAGGAAGTGTTCACTTGAATTCAAGGGTTATATGTACTTCTAGTTCATCTGTTATCATTCTCCCGATGCTCTCTCATCGATTTGCTGCTGGAAGCAGTGGCGGACTGTGTCTGAAATATTGGCTTCCAGGAGACAAAGTGGGTGGGGGCACACAAAACTACAATGCTACCATTTAACTTCCAAAACAAATAAATAAAATTTTCAAAATACTTATTGGAAAAGGGTACACTTACAGGGTGATCCGAAAATCTTGTCACCCCCTATCAAAAAATAATGCGAAAAATAGCAGTAATACAAAGCACATATACTGGATTCAGTTTAGTCACTTTCATTGACGCTGTCACACATCGTGAAGGTCTGTATGAACATCATTTTCGTGTCAGCCATCTGAAACAGAAAAGACTTTCGGACCACGCTGAAGATTTATAGATGATATTACCAAACATCTTCATAGCTAATCTAATAAAAGGATAAAAAGTGAGGGATCAGTTTTGTGTTGTTCTTTAGCATTAAACACATTCCCCATTTCTTAGTCATAGTACGGGGTGGTCCGAAAGTCTTGTCACCCGCTATCAAAATAAATAATAATGCGAACAATAGAACAAGTAATACAACGCACATGTACTGGATTCAGTTTAGTCACTTTCATTGATGCTGTCACATATCGAGAAAGTCTTTATGAACACTATTATTTTCTTGACACAAAATGATGCGACGCCATGTCCTGTGTGATATTTTACGAAGCTTTGCTTTGTTGATTGTTGCAAAGGCTCACCGAACGGTGTCCTTCAACTGATGGGTATTCTGGTATCGTTCATATGAAAATATCTCTTTGATAATACGCCACAGAGCATTGAAATGGAAATTATATTATGTGGGGTGACAAGACTTTCGGACTACCATATACATTTTTGTGGGGAAAAATGTGTGTTTCTTAGTAATTACAGTATACATGTAATGTTCATATTGCTGAGAGTAGATAACACATCTAAATACGGAATGTGATAATTGAATTATTTATTTATTTTTAATTTTAACTGATTGGTTGATAATTTTAAATAATTTACTACACAATTTACCTATTAACAGATAGTTCAAAAGAGCATTTCATGCATTCCACTATATTATTTAAGAAAGAATAACCGTTTGTGTTCACTAGATGGTTGTTCGCTTCTGAAACTAATTCATCTAACAATTTCTTTTCAGTGGATAGCAATGTGCATGATTCCAAATTCTCCTTGGATAGCAAATTTCATAACCTTGTCTTTATGATGTTTAGCTTTGAAAATGTCTTCTCACGGTGGACGTGACTAACTGATAGTGTGCAGATGACTTTATAAAGTTCTTATTGCTTTTATTACTAAAACAGTTGTCTGTGTTTATTTCTTTATTACATTTTTATTTGATATAAGAGACTATTTGCCATTGGGCGAGCTTACACCTTGGCCAGTCTGCCACTGATCTAATGACTATCTTAATAGTAAATGCATCTGTCTTAATTTTACTCTGTAAAATGCTTGAAATATATTATCATACTACTCTGTTTCTTTGTGAATAGAGTAAATATAATGCCTACCAAATGTAAATAGAGAATATTATAATTTAATTTTTTATTTATACTTAATAAATGGTTGATATTTTTAAATCGATTACTCCACAATTTGTACATGAACAGACAGTTCAAAAGCACAATAGTGTATTGCATGCAGTTCACTATATTAAGAGCAATCGTTTGTGTTCACGAGGTGATTATTTGAATCTGCAAATAATTGCTTCTGTATTCATCTAAAAATTCCTTTTCAATGGATAGCAACACATATAATTCCGAATTCTCCTCAGATAACTAATTTTTAAGCTTGTCTTTATGATTTTTAGCTTTGAAAATGTCCTCCCACGTTGGATTTCAGTAACTGGTAGTAACTTATTCGTCGATAGTTGTTCCAGCATATAAGTCATCATTCTTTTTTAAAATCATTTCAACCTAAGCAATGCAATAAAGCCACTAAGACTCAATGAGTGAAGATCATCTTACTTATTATAAAACGCAGATTGTGTGTGTGTGTCTGTACGTTTATATATTGGATCGGATTTCCAACATTTTTCAACCGATTTCAACAAAACTTCACAGGACTACGTAAAATTACCTTGCGGTGGTTCTGACAGCGCCAAAAATTGGAAAAACACAATTGTTTTTGCACGAAATCAATTTGAAAACACGATTAAGGCATTAATGAAAGGAGGACAACTCATATCCAGTTATACTTATTATAAAACCAAGGTTGTTTGTGTGTGTGTGTGTGTGTGTGTGTTCGTTTATATATGGGATCGGATTTCTTACATTTTTCAACCGATTTCAACAAAACTTCACTTTTTTTTGGCAGGTAGTGTTTCTTATTGTCTTGCACACTTTTTTTCTTTATTTTTACATTCAGAATGCTTTAAAAATTCCATTTACAAGACAATTGCTTATAATAAAATTCTATTCAATCGGTAGACTCATAACGATTGAAAACAATGTTTTTGTTTGAGTTTGGGTTAGACCAATTCCTAAAAAAAAAAAAAAAATTAAGACAAGCGTGTCCGTCAACCTTAAACAATAATCTTTGTCAATTTTATTTTTCAGTCTTTATGATGGTCGATACTTGATCTATCTCTTACTGTTACATCCCCGGGCAACGCCGGGCTCTACTGCTAGTGTTTACTTTTCCAGTTATCTGAGTCTGTTTCTTTATTGTATTTTTATGTGATATAGGGGGACCACTCCATCAGGGGCTCACTCGCCATCGGGTAAGCTCACACCATAGCCAGTGGTTGGGAGGGTTATGTTCAGTCGTAATACCGGGAAACTTTTCACAGTTATGCTATTTACGAATCATAATTCTTATTTCGATGACTGAATAGGTTCATGGGGAGTTCTACGACTATAAAATGCCCGTGAGAATTACCCTGTTGCATCGTTAAATATTGAATTAAACAACTTTCAATAAAATATTGCAATAACGGTCATCAATATGAATGGTGGTCATTATTTAAAGAAGTAAGAGGGTATAAATAAAATCATTCAAAATTGACAACGCTTTCCATTTTACTTAGGTCGACGTTAAACACGTGAGACTGTTATCACCTTCAATTTCCTTTTCTTTCTTTCTTTCTTGCTTTCTTTATTTCCTTCTTTATTATTGTATATGCTTTCTTTTTCTCGCGAAGACCAAACAGCGTTTCTGATATATCTTTCTCTTCTTTTTCTCTTTTTATCCTCGCAATCAAGAACGTGGTGGTGCATTATTTATCTCAGACAATGGCAGGGCGTAGCACACGCCCTTACTTGCTAACTAACGGATTTTTCTGTTTATATCTCTGAGATGAGGTATTATGATTATTTACATTATTCGGACTGTTATCCTCATCTTCATTGCCATATTCACAACCTTTCGGTCTTTGTAAGAGGCATGGCACGTGAAACTAGAACAATCTAACTCGGTGGACGAAATAAAAAGTTCGATTCGAAATTCTAATCACCAGAAGAAGGCCGGAGCATATAACGACCAAAACGTTATGCATATGGCAATGAAGATGAGGATATCAGTCCGAATTATGTAAATAATTTAAACTAACGGATTTGGTTTGATTGTTTTATTTTATCTGTATGGGTTATTTAATGCCGAACTCTAAATATTTTCTACGCAACTTTATGTCTACAACTCTGGATATTTTGTACATAATTTTATACTTTCAGGGTAAATGTATATTTTTGCTAGATATATAGTTTGTAGATGGTTTACTGTATGTGTTATATGTTTTCGGATAGATTTATTTCTTTAAGGTAGGACATTATGTTGACGGTTTCAGTATTTCCAAATAGTTCTCTTCCTTGTAGAATTTGTCTTATGGGGAAAAGTGAGTACATTCAGTTAAAATGAGTATATTCAGTGGTTTGCAGATTATTTAAAGACAAAATATTTTTAATTTGTATGAATCTTTTGGTGGGTGGGGATAATAATAATTTAGCGATACAAATTTTACTAATTAACCCACAGCTGGAAGGAGAAGATTTGGATTTATACCGTTCCCAAAGGTATATGCGTGTAAGTGAACATAAATCACCCAACGGGAATTGAAACTCGGCTCGCCAATTAACAATTCCGAGCCCTTATCCATTACACCAACCGCACATCCGAGCTTACAGCACCTGGTATTCCCAAGCGGTCACCCACCTAGGTACTGACCAGACCCATGTTGCTTAACTTTGGTGACCGTACGGAAACCGGTCTTTTAACGATGGGTGGAAATTGCCTGAAAACCATGCTACAGATTGACCTTATAAATGAAATTGGGTAGACGTAACTATTTGCGAGCAGTTGTTAGTTGTTCTAGCACGAATTCACAAGTCATCATTCATTTTTTTAAATCAGCCTAAGCAAGGCAATAAAGCCACTACGATTCAGTTACTGAGTATAAAATAAGAAGAGAAAAAGATAACGATTGACTTTGCATTTAAATTCTTGAAGATTAAAGTTTTCTGAAATGCAAGAAGCCGGAAAACATTCCAGAATCGAGAAGTGCAATGGGAGAAACTGTTACCATTGAATTTACGGTTACATATAGCCATTTCAACTGTAAAATGATGAGAGCCCTAATACCGAATCTAGTACTGCGCGTGCATTTATAAAATCTCGGTGCCATAGTGGAAAGCTCATCAAAACAATTACTATGAAAATATTTATAGAAAAGGCTTGCGTAAGATACGTTACGTCAGTGAGAAAATGACTGAAGCCGAGATATCAGGTCAGAACCGATAACATTCAAATTCTTCTTTGGGTTTTATCAGAAATCTCTAGATACATAGCAGGAGCACTAGACCAAATGCGACAGCAATATTTAAAGCATTGACGAATGGTAGACTTATAAATGTGTAAGGTTCTGGCGAGAAAGGTTGTCTAGCTCGACAAATTGAACGAACTTTGCTAACGGCAAACCCAGTAATTGATTCGATTTAATCTTTCCACTACATTGCATCTTCTTCTTGTCTTGTATCGGTTTTCGCCCTGGTCGGGTTGAACCGGCCTCCTCCCGAGCAAGTACAGCATCACGGACCATCGCTGCTCACGCTCGCCGATCCTGAGCCAGGTCCCACGAAATTGCGAGCCAATCGTGATTCCATCGTCGAAGACCAACTACTGGTGGACCGTTTCATCGGAAAAACGTTTATGTAAGATGGCGCAAGGAGTCGGTCTCCTGGGGGTCATGCTTGAATTTTATAACTGATCCGACATATCATGTCAGGACCGATAACATTGCAGATTCTTTTTTCGGATTTTATCTAGAATTTCACAAAGTCGAAGCACCAAGTCAAATGTAGATACTCTGTACTGGAGTGGGGGCATATTTTAAGCAAGCGGTACATTATAGCCTAACTCATTTTATACTCGGGAGTATAAACTGTTTTAATCTAAATAATTTTTCCATCCTAGTCTAGAATAACCACATATACTCTGGGCTGGGTGTAATCTCTGGGCTGCGGATTGGCTCTAGGTCCTTATACACATTTTTCAGAGCTGGTTTTTCACCTTTTTTTACCATCGACAGTTAGGTGAGTGAGTTTGTCTACTATATCTTACACCTCCATGCCGGTTGTTTCTGTTTCCCGATGATGGTAGTTGAGCCCACAGGAGACGGGAGTCCTTTTTAGGCAGTGCGTGCATATTTACACACTGACACCAATTATCCGTCAACCAAAGACGAATTCCCAGAGTAGGGAACTCTTGCCATAGAGCCAGATCATTACAGTTGAGTCTTTTGTGGCATAGCTTCTACACTGGACTCTAGAATTTCATAGTACGCAGTTTTAGCAACTGGCTAGACGGAGAAATGAAAAAATGCCGTCCTTTAACGGGAGTCAGATTTTTATTTTAGTTTGTTCTCGAGTGCTTCTTTCTGGATTGTAGGCAGGTTGCAATTTTTTAACCTGTCTATCCGGCGGCACCAAACGGTGTGCAAATATGATATTTGATAGGGTAAAAGAACTTATACAAACTGTCATTTCTACTTAATCAAAGCACGCGAGAAAGTTGTATGATGACATGTTCGACTGCTACAAGTTCATTATTCAAGGTTAGTCTGCATTACAAACATCTACAGAAAGAATGAACGAAAAAAAGAAGAAAGAAGCAAAATGTGTAGAATGGAAAGAAAAAGCAAAAACGTCTAGAAAGAAAGAAAGAAGTAAGAATGTATAGAATAGAAATAAGAAAAAAAAGTAAGCAACAACGAATAAAGCAAGAATGTGTAGAACTGAATGAAAGAACCAAAAACGTCAAGAAACGAATGAAATAAAGAAGGAAAGAAGCATGAATATGTAGAATAGAAAGAAGCAAATATGACTAAAAATGAAAGAAAGAAAAAAGAGAGGAACAAGAATTGGTTGAATAGAAATAAACAAACAAATACAGAAAGAAAGAAAGAAAGAAAGAATCAAGAACGTATGGAAAGAAAGAAACGAGAATATATAGAATGGAAAGAAATGATGTGTTGAATATAAAGAAAGAAAGAAGAATGTGTAGAAAAGAAAGAATAAAAAATGACTAAAAAAGAAAGAAAGAAGAATGTGTAGAAGAAAAAGAAAGAAGCAAGAACGTAAAGAAAGAAAGAAAGAAAGAAAGAAAGAAGCAAGAACGTATGGAAAAAGAAGAAAGGAGAATATGGAAAGAAATAATGTGTTGAATATAAAGAAAGAAGAAAGAAAGAAGAATGTGTAGAAAAGAAAGAAAGAATAAAAAATGACTAAAAAAGAAAGAAAGAAGTAAGAATGTGTAGAAGAAAAAGAAAGAAGCAAGAACGTAAAGAAAGAAAGAAAGAATGTGTAGAAGAGAAAAAGAAGCATGAACGTATGAAAATAAATAAAGAGATAAATAAATAAAGAACGAAAAAAGAAATTCCACAAAAAAAGGAGAATGCATAGAATAGAAAGAAAGAATAAAAAATAACTAAAAAAGAAAAAAAGTAAGGATGTGTAGAATAGAAAAAAAAGAACGTGTGGAAAGAAAGAAAGAAACAAAGAAACAAAGGAAGAAATGTAAGAAAGAAGTTGGAACGTGTAGTATAGAAAGATAGAAGCAAAAACGTATAGAATGCAAAGAAAGAAAGAGTAAGAAAGAGAGAGAGAGAGAAATAGAGAGATAGGAGGATAATTAATGCCCTTGTGAATTCCACTTCAGAACAGTAACTCATTTTTCGAGTTTAATTGATACGCAACGTCATTGACTTTTGGTATGTAAATGGCATTCTTTTAGATTGTAAGCAAGTTTTGAATTTCTCGTGAAAGATCAAATCAACACTGGAGAATATTCAAAACATTTGCAATTTTAAGCAGTTTTTTTTCTTTGTTCAGTTAACTCTGCATGGCTCCAATTTGTTAAAATGATCCGGCGATTCTTCAATGCTAAATATTTGGAAAATGTTTCACTGTTCTCATAGAACATGAAACTATAATAATAAATTAGGACAAGGCACCTCGCCATGAAAGTATTTGTTACAATCAAAAGCATTAAAATAGTGCTTTCCTGGTGGGAGTCTCGTGTAGATTTGAAAAGGAGGTATTAAAAACGAAAGTTGATGGTGCTAATTAAAACTGACAGAGGCGAGATAGAGGATCTATCAATAATCTATGTATCGAAAATATGTTATTTAATAAAATATTTTGGAAAGGACCAAACTCTAGAATTAAAAAAAAAAATTTGTAAAAGCTACAAAAGATAGGAAATTGTGGAGAACCATGGTCGCCAATATGTATTTTTATAATTTTACATATTGGTAGGAAGGGGTACCTGTCAGAAATGCTTTGAATTATTTTTTAATTATCTAGTACAGTCAAAAATAAACCTATTTGGATCAATGAGTCAAACATATGTGTCTGTAGTGATTAATGGATAAGAAGCAGGAGTTGCGTCCCCTACTTTGTTAGGTTATAGTAAAGTAAGTGAAGTAGAATATCCATAATGTGCTAGAAAAACAGTTTTGGCGAAAAAATACAAACCGTTGGACCAGAAAGACGTGTTTTCTTAAATGATCTCACAAAAAAGATATATCTTCATACAGATAAGCCCAAAATCATTTATTTCTTTGCATATAACAGATACAGTATATATATATATATATATATATATATATATATATATATATATATATATATAGTGGAATATGCATACACCTGAGTTCTCCCTCACTGGAATATGATTGGCTGGTGTCCGTCATAAATACAGACGGAGTGTAGGTACGACAGAGTTTAAGTCTATGACGACGCCCATTGGACTACGCCATTGGCTATCCTATTGGTCTACACCTATTACCTGCGACTACGACGAGTGTCAGTCGATTACTGCTATCGTGTATTACTTGGTTACAGTAGCCAAACCCACTTAGCTACTTCGATCAAATATATCCCTTTCCGGCACACACACACACACACACATATATATATATATATATATATATATATATATATATATATATATATATATATATATATATATATATATATATGTATGTGTGTCTGTTCTATGAACAACATGAATCAATTATGTAAGCAATTGTTTACATTATTTACATTTTTCAGACTTCATCTTTAATCTATTGTCATATTCACGACGTTTCAGATTATATAAATTGGAATTTCACTGGATTACTTCAGCCACTGGGCCATATCCGGGGAAAAAAATTACTATAAACAGACATTGCTGGTCATTTTCTTATAAATATATATTTTTTATAGCGTTTCATTTTTCTTTGGGGATCAATATTTGCCTATGACTGAGAACTTAACAGGTGCTACCACCCGGGGTCAGGTTTAACATGGGAACAACAGCAATTAAACGGTGGTTTCACGCTCCTCGAAACCCCCAATCTTCTGATAGAGATCTTGCTGCCGAATGTAGTTTATCATCTGATCCAGGACTCAAGTCCAAACGAGAGATGCGCTTTCCTTAAATTGGTAATTCTAACTTTGCTTTTTCAATATCATTGTCTCCCGTGGCTAAATTGTTAGCCGCACGCTTCGGCTATAGCTTTGGTCTGGGATTTTAGTGACATAGTTACAGGGAATTCAATCACGAGCAGTGTGTACTTGCGCTCGATGGGAACAGGCGGGCAATAACTTGGCGGTACTAAATAGAAAATAAGAACTAGACGAGACATATCTAGACACAAGCAGTGGAAAGATAACAGTCTACCCTCGTAGATTAGATAAATCCTGTAAATTTGATTGGTTCGTTAATTTTGTTAATATTGATATTACATTGATATTTACACTGGGACAGTCAATCATTGTAGATTAAATAAAGTGTACAGCTCAGATTTCCCTTTAGATTGCCCAGATCGATATACACCTGATGAAGGCCGAAAGGCACCACAGCCGAAACGTTGTGATAACAACAACAAAAGTGAGTAGAGTAGTCCGAATATAAATAATGTAAATTATGATCACTCCTTATTCCAGAAATTCAGACAGAAGGCAATCAGGTGATAAATAACAACAAAGATGAGGATATTAGTCTGAATGTAAAGAGTGATAACTCCTCATCCCAGAAATTCAAATACATTTTTCTTTAGTAAGACTTCTCAGTCTAGGCCGGTTGTCATTAATTTAAAAAAAAAAAGTAAGAAAAACAAAACAAAACAAGGTAGCAACTCAAACACGTATATGCTCTAAAAATAACGATTTTAGTAATAATCTCTCTATTTCTCTCGAAAAATGCATTTCGGTTTTTTTGCACCTTTTAAAGAGCCTCATAATGAATCTCCATATTGTGGGGTACCACACCCCCAACTCTATTTGCAGTTTTCCATTTCCTGCTCCAGTATGGTTATTTGTCCGATGTTTAAGGAATTTAAATTTATAGTTTATATGAACACAGAAAGGATATTTTACAAAATGTATAAGTTGCTCACTGCAATGAGTCTGGCCATAATTTTGATTGAAATAATGCTATTTTAATTAAAAAGAAAAGTCATTTATTAAGGGGGCACGATGGAGTAATGGATAGCGTCTCGGATTGAAGAATCGGAAAACCGGGTTCGAATTCCAGTCGAATCCATTACATTCACTTACGTGCTAATACTCTTGAGAAAGATATGAATCCTCTTCTTCTCTCCCCAGCTATGGGTAAATAGCAGAACAGGCCGGGTTCTATAGATGGCAACTGGTCTACCGCAAAAGGAAATGACAACCTACTGCGGGGAGAAATCTACCTCGTCAGTCAAAAGAGATCGACTAAGCGTGTATCGCACATGGCACATAACTCACTGGATTTATTAAGACAAAAATGTGAAATATTGTAAGAACGTGCTCGTAAATTTACTGTTGATGAGCTAACGATTCTTTAATCGCTAGCTGATCTATAGTAAATTTACGACCACGTTCTTACATTTCACCTTTCTTGGCAGATCTATTATCACAGTGTGGGAAATTTAATAACAAATGTGATGGAAATTGAAAAAGTATATGAACGCAGATGAAATAATTTTGCAAATTGTTTCTTCTTTTTCACAACGATCTCCAACTGAATATTTGAGTGAAATTGCATACAATTTTCAATATTTTTTTAAATTAAAAATAAAGTCATGTATTGAAATCGTTCCTTAATAAATTACTTTTTTTTGTTTTTAAAAGTCGAAAAAAAAATTTCATAGTGTACGTGTCGACGAGTTATCCTTGCGCTGAATAGACAATGGTGATGAGTTGTTCTGGAGTTGATTTAGCCGGTGTTGAGTCAGCGGTGTTGAGTCGGTGGCACTGAATTGTCGGTAATGAGTCGTCCTGCACCCATGTACAAGACTGATGATAAGCTTAGGTAAAAAAAAAAACTGAAGTGTTAATTTCATTCTAATATTAAGTAAAATTAATTCAGTTTTATTTTTTTAATCCTAAATGTTGTTCCAGTCTTAATTTGTAATGAGCTTAGCAATTGTCCTGATTCTTACGTCAGCGTTCGGATATTAAATTAACAAATTTAATATACGAGAAAAGAAAATTGAACATGGGACAGACCGCGCCAGAGATAGCTTCGCCCAACACCACAGATTGCTACAAAACTAAAACATTAAGCTGAAAGCTGGAGTCATGTTCATAATAGTCTCATCAGATAGAAATCTGATGTATAAATGTATAGAATCTATCATGGCCACAAGGTGAGGGATCAGTTTATATGTTGATTTAGGTTTAAAATTGATTCACCACTTTATGCCCATATTATAATTTCTTGCTTATCAACTTCTGATATAAATCCACCTCTTCCCCGTCCAGCTATGAGTTAATTCAGTTAAACTTGTATCGATAAATCTAAAAAGAAGTTCTTACAATCTAAAAATATTTTCTCGATTTAAATAACCTGCAAAGGGTCGATATTCCGTAGAAAACGGATCAATCAACTACCATGAAGATGGCGATAGAGTAGCGAAACGATTAATCTGTGGGAAGAGGTGTCGACAGGAAAAGAAAACAATTCATCACCCGCAAGGCCACCTAAGCACTCTTGAACTCTTTCAGGACTGCAAAGTAGGTGTTGGACAGCTCCAGTCCAGATGTGGCAGGAATACTCTATTTTTATAATTTTTTATTTATTTATTTGTGTAAGTGACTTAAACTATTTTCAACTTCTAATGGTTTTGACATCTTGTACTTATTATGAAAGATTGGATTGAATTACAGATATATATATATATATATATATATATATATATATATATATATATATATATATATATATATATGCTGGTATATTATCCGTTTTATGTGGGTTTAAATGAAAAAGCTCGAATGAATCATTGTGTGACGCGTAAATTGCGACACTTGTCAGTGACTCTCAACACCAGTTAAAATGGGACAAGTGGATTTTTAACAATTTTGTTTGCCAGTTAATTTTATAATTATACCAGCTGAAGTAGGTCGGGAAAGAAGAGGTCATCACTTCTGATCATAACGACAATAAAACGACTCCTTTGTACTGTAAAGTGAACTGGTTAGTATTGTTTCTATAGGAGTCAAAATATGCGAAACTGATGTATATATAAATAGTCCTACATAACATTTTATGAAAATGGAAGTAAATAATATATCATATCACATCGAGTTGACCCAGATATTGGGTGACCTATGTAAGAAAGATTTATTCTCCTATTTGCATTTTCCCCATTATAGACATTATTATATCCATATTTCGCGAACGGAATGGAATAACCGAAAGAAAAGGAATGACGAACATGCTTTGTTCTTAGAGTGAGTTTTATGTCGCAAAGTCATACGTAAAATTATATATACATATTTACACGTGTTCAACGAAAGGAAACTATTAGGTTGGTGCAAAAATAATGACGTAATAATGTCGTTTTTTGACGTAACGTCAAAAAACGACATTATTACGTCATTATTTTTGCACCAACCTAATACAATACATATCTACAAAAAAAATTTCACAAGAAGTGTGAAAAGAGAACGAAAAGATTGGGTCATATATATATAATATGGAGATTCTTCTGTGTTTCTGGAGGAGCTATATTTAAGATTCCAGAATCGAGCGGACCGTATTTATCTGTTATTTCGATATCGAGGACATAGTCCGCAAACGGGAATCGGCGAGGCTTGGGTTTTTCTTAATATTATGAATGTGAGCCGGAGATATTTTCCATATCTGGTGAAGATATATGGCCACAGGAATACGGCTTCATAGGCTTATAAGCTGCACCACGTGTTGGAGAAGACCGAGTTAGCCAAAATTCTACTGCTTGTTTTGACTCCTGGAAGCTGACTGACTTCCATTTTTCTCACTATGCAGTGATGTCACTAAGCGGCTGTCACGACACCTACGTGACTTCATCTCCACGAAAGCGAGATAATCGCCTTTTATATGTCCACAGTGGGAAAGATGTACAACAAAATGGAAAAAAGGTTCGTGTGACGTGTTTCGTCCTTTAAGATTTCATTGGACTAATTTTGTATTTATATATATATATATATATATATATATATATATATATATTGGGTAAATAATCTAACAGATTTCATTTAGATTCTTTTTCTTTTTGTTTGTTTGTTGGTTGGTTCGTTGGGTTTTATGGCATATCAACCACTGTTGGTCATTTAATGCCAAATCAAGGTATAGACACACACACGCACACACACACACACACATATATATATATACACACACATATACCTATACATATATTAAATATACAATACTATTAAACATATAGCTGGCAACATTATTTTTTCAAAAGCGTATAACTGGCAACATTGTTTCAAAAACGCATAGCTGGCAACATTGTTGTTTCAAAAACGCATACCTGGCAATATAATTGTTTCAAATACGTATAGCTAGCAACATTATTGTTTCCAAAAAACGTATAGATTGCAACATTATTTTTCCGAAAACATTATCTGAAGCCTTGTTGTTGGACGTAGTTCATCGTCATACCCAGGACGCGGATGTAGTTTATCGTCATAGACAGGACGCGGACGTAGTTTATCGTCATACCAATCTTTTTGTTTGTAAGTCCATGAATTTTGTTATTAAATATCCCACAATGTGATAATAGAAGAACCTGGACGTGAATTTACTGTGGATGAACTAAAGATTAAAGCACTTTCTAAATATTTTCACTTTAGTGAATTGTTTTCGCTTTTAATTAGAGTCGCATTTTTATATCAAAATTGTTATCAATCTCGTTACGGTGAGCAACTAATTCGTTTAATGTGTTGTTTCGTAAAAGATCCCTTTTGTGTTCATATAATCTTTTATTTAAATTCCTTGAGTTTTCTTCGATGCAATCCACTTTTTCTATTTTGTCATACATCTTTTCCCCAAAATTATTTTTGATATATAAAAATGTATATCTCATTATCTCATGATATTTTATACCCAGATGAATCAATTAATTAATGTTATTAGCTGAAATACTCGTCTATGTCGGGTAGGAGTTCGAGCTGCACATGACAATAAAATAAAGTGATGGTGAGCTGGTATGATTATGTAAGAATCAAGTCCGACAATTATTTTAATATATTTTCTATTTACGGGTTATTTTTATAGATAAAAGTATTTAAGCAAAGACTTTGTTTATAACAAACAGTATTAACAATATTTACCGACTGAATATGTCGGAGGACATGATTTTTCTATGGAATTTCTCGAAGATTCAGGCCGGTAAATATTGTTAATACTGTTTATTATAAACAGAACATTTACTTAAATATTTGTAGCTATAAAAATAACGGATAAACAGAAAATACAGTAATATATATATATATATATATATATATATATATATATATATATATAGTTAAATATAACAGACAGCAAATGTCTATTATGTTTGATAATTAGCCGTTCTAAACTTCGTATATTTACTTTAATTTTAATATAATTTAATACATATGTGTATGTATGTGTTTGTGTGTGTGAGTGGAATTCAAACCCAGTGACGACAGTCTGTTTCATGCCTAAACGCAATATTTAGGCCTGAAGATTGCGTTTAATCGTGAATGATTTATCCTTGATATTGAACACTTTAACCCATGAATGTAGCATATCTTAAAACTAATATATATATATATATATATATGAATGAAAATTTCTCCGAATTAATCAGTTGAGAGACAATATTTATGAATAAAAATTACAATAGGATTATAAAATTTTAAAAAGAAAATAACTCACTCAGAAGGAAAATTCTGGAGAGTGCCGCCATAGTAAACTACCCAAATATTAATCTACGCCCAGGTTTTTTCCCTATTTCACCTTTCTTAACAAAATTAATGCTCTTACAAACAAATATACACAACAGATTCATAAAATCAAAAGAAAATGGTTGAATACATCAACACAGTTATAATGACAATATTCTCCACACGTGACAATTACTGACGTTATTTTTCAGTTAAAAAATATGAAAATAGCGTTTCTCTACATTCCAGTTGCTAGGTACATTCTTTTTTTGTTTTTATTAGTTACTTTGTTCATTTAATTTCATTTTCGTATTTTGCTTTGATAAAGTCCACATTGGACGAAACGCGTCAGCAATTACCAGTTTTCCTATTGTCATTTTTATTCATAAATATTGTCTCTATACTGATTAATTCGGAGAAATTTTCATATATATATATATAAATAGATAATTCACTCTGCTGCGTACATCCATAAATATAGCATATCTTAAAACTATATATATATTAGGTTGGTGCAAAAATAATATCGTTTTTTGACATATTTTTAACGTCAAAAAACGATATTATTTTTACAATAACCTAATTTAAAAATAATTATCTCTGCTGCGTACACCCATAAATATAGCATATCTTAAAACTATATATATATATATATATATATATATATATATATATATAAGCAAATATATGGATATAGAATCCGACAGTATGAAGAAAATATACGGGAAAAAACAAACAAAAATCCTTACAAGCAATAATGCTGTTTTAACATTAAAACAGCATTATTGCTTGTAAGGATTTTTGTTTGTTTTTTCCCGTATATTTTCTTCATATATATATATAGATAGATAGATAGATATTTTAAAATAATTCACTCTGCTGCGTCCGCCGGTGTGATAGCAACCAAATTATTCTCGTGCTTCTGTGGTTCCATTCAGTTGTAATATGACGGTCAGTGTAACATTCTTGTGAAACCTTGTAAACAACGCCAGTAATTGTTGTACCAAATAATGCGATTAAATGTCAGAGGTCAAGTTCACTTTACTATGATCCGATGCAAGATCCATGTGAACTGCCTACACGCGCATTGATTACTTTAGTCACATGATTAAGCTATCGATTTAATATACACAAAGGAGCATCTACAGAGAGATTTAAAAATAAATAGGCTAAAAATTTAAACTTGATGCGAGTAGGCGCGTATAAATAGTCGCGTGCTAACAAATAACAACTAATTAGAAAAATGCATGCTTACTTTCCAATTTGGGAGGATCTGTCAGAGTTTAAGGTTTTAGGCCTGGGGTTCCCAACCTCTGTGATATCACCAACCGGTGCGCGATTTCAACTGCTGGGTGGGCGATGAACAACTGAACAGAAATGGGCAATTGGAAACATTGGCGGGCGATATAGGATTTTGAATATTAAAAAGGTATTTCAACATATGTTACTCACCAAAAAATATTTAAGAGATATGGAAATAAGCTGTATTAAAAAACAAAACAAAAAAAAAACGGTTTGATTGGGAATAACTGAGTAACATTCCTCGATAAGATATGAATATCTTTGAAAACAACGAATATTTTGGTATTTTTCCATAGTTTTGAGAAGGGTCATTAACATTCAAATAGTTCTTCAGACAGAATAACATTTTTTCGGATATAAATCAGATAAGACCAAGAAAGAAAAAAATATTTGCTGAATTCTTATTAGTTGCTAGTGGTATATATTCTTTATATTTTTATCAACACTTGCAACGCTAACTCTAACCATACAACTAACTTTGACCATAAAACTAAATTTTATATATATATATATATATATGTGTGTGTGTGTGTGTGTGTGTGTGTGTGTGTGTGTGTGTGTGTGTGTAAGCCGAAAGGTTTGATTGGATTAAAAAATATGGATCAATATTGTGATTTTCTTTCTTCGTTTAATGATAATGTTATTAAGCTTATCAGACGTTATGAAAAGAATTTACATAAAATAAATAGACAACACTTGTCTATATTATTTAATGAAACATGTATGAATGAAAAAATGCTGCCTAAATACACACAATATATATATATATATATATATATGTGTGTGTGTGTGTAGTTTTCAATGATAAAGTTTGCTTTTCGTTTGTTCTTTAATACGTTAGTAGAAACAGTAACAAACGTCGCATACGTCAGCGTTATTTGTTACCTCCCTTTGGTATTTTTTACTGCATCATAAAGTCAGTTTATGAACCAGTAAAAAACTTTTATCAAACAATTTTGGTATGCTTTTGAATATTTACTATACAGATAATCGGTGGAAAATGTTTATATGTGACAGAGGGCAACGACGCAAAAAAATTGTTCAGAACTCCTGTGTTAGACGGAAATAGAACAAGAACAGTGCTGGCTCGTTAAAACCACTGGAACAAGAAATGCAATATTTATACTCAGAATGATATCAGTAAGAGCAATACAAATGCAGAAGGATGTATACCTAAGTTTTATAGATTATGCAAAAACATTTGATTGATAGATTGATTTATTTTTACGGCTTAGCAACCTATTAACAATGTGCTTACAGCTAGAAAATGCAGGGTTATTAAAAAAGAATTCATTGCGCAATATTTTAATAAGGAAAGAAACAGAAAACTCTAGCCAAGTCAAAAGTATTCTACTCAAAATCAACTTCCCTGTCTTACAAGTGTTCAATGTGGCCACGACCTGCGGCACCGGCAACATCAATGCGATAAAAGAATTCCTCCCAGACGCCTATCAGCATATCACAAACTACTGAGTTGATCGTTGTTGTTGTTCCGTGTTTAAGGTAATCGAGGTTAGTGTGTAGCCGGTGAGGTTTGGGGATCTTGCAGGCTAAGCGCAAAGAGCAAGGTCTTGGTAAGTGCCTGAACGAGGCGTAGTCTGTAAGTTTTCAAATGTAGACGTTTTCTTAGCACACGCCAGATAGTGGATTGAGAGATCGCAAGCTCACGGCTATCTCGATTTGAGGACTTCCGTGAACTACCTTCAAACACAGCACGAATTCTCGTGACTCCGAAACTCGTGCTCGTCCTTGACTTTTTTTCCTTATACAGTCACCCACTCTCTTGAAACTTTTTCAACCACCGAGAATATTGTTAAGAAAGGGAGGATTAATATCGAAAAGCCTTTGAAAAGTACGCTGCACCGTGACAATCGCATTTGTTTCACGAATTCGAGAACGCAGAACGCCTTTTGCTGAAGTGTTGCTATTCTGGGGGTAAACAAACAACTGAACGTTACCGGAGATACGGCGCGACTACAGCGTCTCTGTAACAGACATTCAAAACTTAGAAAACTCTTCTTTCAATTGGTCACTGACTTGTAGTGGACCGGGGTGAAGATGAAAAGAAAGCAAGTGCGTTTATTTTTTCCTGCTAGATGATGGTCCTGCTACAAGAAAATGGTGGACTCTAGTTGTGTTCAACTGAAGATGAAAGAAGACAAACAAGACCGATATATATATTAACAAATATATGTATTAAACGACACAATTTATCGATGGACATAGACAATAATATTTGTGTGTGTGTGTGTGTGTGTGTGTGTGTGTGTGTGTGTGTGTGTGTGAACGTCTGTGTCTGTTCTTTGGTGAATGTTCGTATTTTGGCGAATGTTTGTATGTAAGTGTATGTGTGTATAATGTTCATGGCGTCTCCCACAAATGGTAAGACGCAAATTTTTAAGAGAGCCTACATTGTAGTCGCTGAAGTGAAGAAATGAAAAAGAGGATTTACCTCACCTCAACGCGAGGTGAGATGCGGTACGAAGCCTGAAGGAAAAAAGAACGAGGCAAGAGGTCGCGCAGTATTTATAGTATAGGGAGAATGATCCCTAGTGACAATTTGGGAATTAAAGAGGAGCTAACTCAGACAATACCCCCACCTCAGATTGAAAGTTGTAGAAACGAAAACTTTTAATATGTAAAAAGTTCATGGAAATTTTGAATATGGTCCTTGTGAACTGAAAAGAAAAGTTGTTGGAAGTGTGGTTGAGATGAGTGATTCGACGAAATGTACTTGTGCTGTCATCAGGGTGCTGTATATTTTTCTCTAGTTTGTCAGAGTCGGAGCACGTCCTGGAAGAAACGTCGGTATTGTTCAGTGTTTGCTATCAAAATTTTTCTTTTTCCAATGCTCCACGTTGAATTGGCTTTGCCGACCGTAGTTTGTTTGAAAACGAGCTTGTTTGTTTGATATGCGTGGATTAAGTTGGCGCACAAAATTTAATAGAAGCAGCGTTGTGGCAAAGTTGAGATGATGTTGAAATTCTACCGAGGTTCGAATGCATGTTTGAGAGAATTTACTATTATTGTCGACTGAATATCGTACTTGCAAATTCTTAGTTTGTTCGAGTTGCATTGTTGCAGAATGAAAATAAAGGACAGTGAGTCCCCTTTTCAGATGGTGTTCACACTTTATCTATTTCAGTCCAGAAGAAGAGAGTGTTAATTAGTTGAAAATGGCGTGGCGTTTTCCGTTTGGTAAGCCGGGTGAAATTGGGTTAAAAGTCGCCGAGAGAAAGAAATGGTCAAGCAAATATAGACCAGTGGGGAGAAAAGGTGTTGTAAGGCTCGTGTCATAGTAGTAATTGCAGTTGTAATTTCGATTCGAGCTTCTGTGATTTCCACGTGTTGTAGAAAAAAATTCTATTTGCCGCGCCGGAGAAATTGTATTTTGTACAGACATGTTGTAGTGAATTAAAATTGTGATTTTGCACTTTCATCAGGTGTAATCACAAATTTTGTTGCAGTATAAATGTTTTTTGGTTAATAGTGTCTGGCGTGCGTATTAGGATAGGGGAAAGAGTTTTTCTATGTTTTTCTTGACTGACTCTCGTTTGGGAAATGCGTGTAAAAATTTGTGTTTGTACATATATATCGTCTTGTGTCTGTTAGCAGGAGTTGAAAAATATAAATCACGTCGGGGTCACCATTGACGATGCTTGAGAACTGAAGCAATTCGTCATGATATTAGTTCATTCTTTTTTAATAATCCTGTGTTTTTACATAGTATGACTATTTTAGGAACTAAAAATCATTTACTGGTAAAAGTTCTACTAATTAACCTATAACTGGGGTAAGAATGCATCCATTCATACCTTTCCCAAGAGTGCACGTAAGGGAATATAACGAACCTGACTAGAATTGGAACTCGGCTCCCCAATTTCCATTTCCGAGACGTCAATTAGTACAACATCCGCACATCCAGACTTATAACACTTAGTATTCCTAAGCGTCACTCATGTAAGTACTGGCCAGGCACGGTGTTGCTTAACTTCGGTGATCATACAAAAACCAGTGTTTCAGCAAAGATGCATAGAGAATAAATTTAGTAAATACATAAAAATACAAATGAGCGTAAGGCAAGGATAAGTTTATTAAGTCCGGTGAGAAGACACATCCTTGCCTTCTCACCGAACTTATTCAACCTTTACTAGCAGCCTTAGATGATTTAGGCAATGAGAAATTTACGGACATACCAAATGAATTATACAACAGTGGTGATATACCGGAAGACCTAAGTAAATACATTTCCATGGCACTGCCTAAGAAGCCAGGGTCAAACGAATGCGAACTCCATCGCACAATGAACCCGAGGAGCCATATAACAAAAGTTATCAGTCAAATTCTGATGAACAGCGTTATGGAGATCTATGATCGGCCACATTCTAAAGGAATACGACACATAGAAGAAGTAGATCTCGCTGATAAAACGACAAATTCGGAAATCTGGAAAGCCTAATAAAAATGGATAGACAAACTTTGTTGATATTGTTCGGCAAAACATGTTTAAAAGACATCTTTCTGCGTAAATACACCTTATATATATATATATATATATATATATATATATATATATATATATATATATACGTTTTACCAGTTTGTGATTGGAAGAGGTCATTCTGAGGAGTATATGAATCCAGGGAGAGCTCAATGTAGACTACAGAGCATTATAATGATAATAAGAAGATGAAGATTTTACTTATCCATTTCGTTTTATAATTTTTATTTTGTGTGTAAGTTTTCGTTCTGATTTGAACACCTCAGTGTTCACAAAATAAAAATTATAAACGAAATAGATAATTAAAGTCTCCGTTTTCTTATTATCATTATATATATATGTGTGTGTGTGTGTGTGTGTACAGGTATACCCCATTCTACGTCGTTAATTGGTCCCTGGGGTGACAACTTAGGTCGAAAACGATATGTCGAAATAACCATATTATAAGCACTCCTCATTACCTATTATAGTATTTATGATATGTGTGTAAAGTATCCTGGATAAAATATTCATTTCCCCTTTATATTCCTGCGATATAGCCTTATGTTTATCATTAGCACTTGCACTGGGACCTTTCTTCTTAAATGTTTTATATTTCCGAGCTCCGTTAGAACCCATTTAAACACACAAACAAATTTACCAGACTCCATTAGAAACATACTAGTAGAAAACACAAATATAATAACTGCATCCACCTGCAAAAAAGACTAAAAATAATGGACGCTTTAATAATAAAAAATAAAAAAGCCAACTCTTAACAATATTAACTACGAACAAAGCCACAATGTGCTAACCGTATTCGGAAATTAAAACCATCCCTACCACACACTAAGACATACACAGAACGCACACACTCAATTAAGCTGAAAAATCGAATCATCTTTGATAATGGCTAAAGGTATAGCCGAAAGCGCTCGGAAATATAAAACAGTTTGGACAGTTCTTGCACAGCCTTTGTCCAGAAAAGAAAGCTCTTGTTAGAACACAATTAAAATTAAATAAAAAGCTTAACCGTAGTACCTTGTCTGTCGTTTTTAATGAAATATATATATATATATATATATATATATATATATATATATATATATATATACACTTAGTTGTATGGACGTGAATTTGTAAAGTTAGGTTTCACGCTTTTGCGATCCTCAATAAGTACCGCACATATATGAATTATATATATATATATATATATATATATATAAAAATATAAGGCAGGATGTGTGTGTGTGTGTGTGTGTGTGTGTGTGTGTGTGTGTAACGAATGCACGGCCGCAAATTTTCGACAGATTTGCACCAAAATTTACATGCACATGCTCCAACTTAGCGGGAATGCCAAGACTGAAATCGATAGCTGCATTCGTCACAAGTGGGAAAAATTTAAATCTGCATGACACTTTATTCCAACTGGCTCATTCGCTTGCTTAAACTCAACGTTGATTCTGATTCCGCAGAACTGGGTTGGGTGTGAAAAAGTATTTGTTGTTAACATTCTTTTTTCATTCGGTTTTTTTAGTTACGAGTCCTTTTTTTAAAGCTGATCGTTTTGTGTTCATTTTGTTTAGTTCTTTTTTCTTAACAGATTTAATGTTTAGTATAGAGCTTAGAAAAAATTCGCAGTGTGAGATAGGCAAGAAGTAAGGCATGTAGCAACATCAGCACAGCAAAGGGCACTCCTTTAAAGGCAAGGAAGGGCAAAAATATTTTAAGTCAAGTGATAGCGTTTGCTGTATGAGTCGTACGATTTTTGAATTAAGCATGGGCAACGTCGGACCATGCTGCTAGTATATATATATATATATATATATATATATATATATATATATATATATATATATACATTGCTACCTCATGTTTAAATCTACCGATAATCATAAATAAATAAACAGGGAGCTAAATCCAGATACAAAATTTGATAAGCAAAAAGATTCCATACGAACAAACGATTTACTTATCTATGATGCAACTAGTGATGCATAAGAAAAAAATTATACGACTTTGCCCTAAATTAATGAAACACTAATATTCGGTCATCAGGACAAAGACAGACAGACAGTGTGTGGGAGAAGCACGATTTAATTCGACTCGTGAGCTGTACGAAGGAGATTTTTGATCGCTTCTGACCTTCGCCAACGATGCTTATCAAGCTCGTTTCATTATCGCTACACGATCATTCATTTGGCCAACGATTCGCTCAACTGGAAATCTCAGCTAACGGTTTGATCTTTCAGGAGAACTAAAGAGGGATTCCCTGGTGCCAGGTGGTTCTCGTGCGGGGCGGGGTTACAATTTGTGCTCAACACAAATTTTTATTCTTAATTTTATCACCATAAGCAAAGTGGTAATGCCACTAGCACGCAGAGGATTACAAGGAATGAGAGTAAAAAAGAAGAACGAGAGTAAGGAGGATTGAGGAAAGGACAAAAAAAGAACAATATACAAGACAGAAGATGACGATTTATTTAATTTTTTGAACATGTAGTTATCAGGGAAGCAAGACATCGGAAGGGAGTTTCACAGATTAGAAGTGCGAGAAAAGAAACTGTTAGAGTAGAAGCGGCGGTTGTATTTAGTTATTTCAACAGTAAAATGGTGGGACCTAATTGCCAATCTAGTAGCACGCATAAATTCATGTAGTCGGGAAACCAGCGAAAAAGCTCCTCAGGGCAGTTGGCATGAAAATATTTGTAGAAAAGATAGAGGGAAGCCACATCACATCGGTGAGAAAGTGACTGAAGTCGAAATGCCAGGTCAGGATCGATTACATTGCAGATCCTTCTTTGGATTTTGTCAAGAATCTCAAGATGTACAACATGAGCACTAGACACAGATATGATAACAGTGTTCAATGTCCGGGCGAATTTGTATATGTGTAAGATGGGTTCTGACGAGAAAAATTTTCTTTCACGACACAGTGACACAACTTTCCTTGCAGTAGATGCAGCTATTGATTTGATATAGTCACTGCACCTCATGTCTGTGGGAACCATGAGGTCAAGGAGGTGTAGTGTGTTGCTCTCCACGAGTTTAGCATCAGCCATGATGACAGGAAGAAAATGTTCTCTGTTGTGGTTAAATGAAAGAAGTTTCCTTTTGGTGACATTAAAATTAAGAAGCCATTTCTTGCCTCAATTAACCATTGATTGGGGGTGTCCTTTTTGGGAGCAGCTGCCAGATTTACTTTGTCAGATCTGTCGGATTTGCTACTGAGATAGGAGTAAATGATGCTGTCATCTGTATAAATACTTAGTTGAGAACTCAGGTACCTCATTGATGAAGATCAGAAACAGCGTATAGTAGGGAGAGAAATTATGACCATATTTGAAAGTTATAATTCGTCTATTTTCCTTTGCTGGAGATAGAATTTGTTTTTAAAGTTTTATTTCATATATAAACCGACTTTTGATAATGGCCTTTTGCACAAGAATTGGTAGGTATTAGGTCCCAAACAAAATTTTAATTTGAGAAACAATTTAAAAAAATATGCGTTCTGATTTTGTCCAAGAAGAAACTCAAAAAAATATACCGATATAAATTAGTACTGGTTGACAATCCCATATCCGAATATCTGAAGCCGAAAACCTCTGAAAACCGAATATTTTAAGAGTGGAGTTTAGCGCACAAAATAGCTTACCTACTTGACCAATTCCGCTCACCACTCTCTGAGCGATCTGAGCCCGCCAAACGTCGGTGTTAAACGCTCGTATTGGGTTGACCTGAGTGTGCTGTTCGTAGATTTTTTTTCTTTTCACGATTTTTGTAACTTTATACAGTGACAATATCAAAAAGAATTGCAGATGCCTTATGGGTAACAAATGAGAAAAAGAAAAGGAAACATTTCTTGTTATCAATAATTGTTACCAGATTATTATTATTATTTATAAATAAACTACAGTACCTACAGTTTGGAGTTTTTCTTTACCCCGCTCTTTAGAAACTCTCAAGCTACTGCCGAGTAAGTGACAGGTATTGAGCAACAGTGAGGCAGGCGTGGTAGGTATATTTTACTGAGCGACGGAGAGGCACGAGAGTGCGACATATATTTTTAGTTTATCGTCTGATGCTGTTAATTTTTAAGTTATACAAGGCATTTTTTGTCTGGAATAAATAGAATGTATTCATTACATCTGGTCTTAATTATGCCTCCCTTTCATTTATCAGTATATTACTCTATAAATAAAGTGTAATAATATTTGGAGCATGTTTTATCCCTCGAGGTGTAAG
The DNA here is from genome assembly GCA_963932145.1 of Acanthosepion lycidas. Lineage (NCBI taxonomy): Eukaryota > Metazoa > Mollusca > Cephalopoda > Sepiida > Sepiidae > Acanthosepion > Acanthosepion lycidas. The sequence continues at coordinate 65,781,029 of OZ010582.1, read as the reverse complement.
TATTCATATATTTTTCTTGTAATATTGTTTGAACTTCTGAAAACCGAAAAAACGGAAAACCGAAACATAATTGGCCCTAAGGATGTCGGATATTGGATTACGTACCTATATTAAATTTTTCAGCATATGAAACGCTAATTTATATTTAAAATAAAAAGAAAATAGGACTATATATCTAACTTCTTTTTTAATCATTTCACCCTAAGCAAGGTGGGAGTGCCGGTAGTACACAGGGGGTTACAGAGAATGAAAGTGAGAGAAAAGATCGAGGAAAGGATAGATGATGAACGGGGTTCAAGTCAACAGAAAATGGCGGTTGACGTTGCATTAAAATTTTTGAAGATTGTAATTATCAGGGAAGCAAGTAAGCGGCTGTTCTTTTCAAAAGCAGCGACCAGATTAACTTTGTCAGCTCTGCGTTGTGATTGAGACAGAAGTAAATGGTAGTTTCATCTGCATAAATGCCTACTTGGGAACTGGTGACAAAAGGAAGATCGTTGATAAAGATCAGAAACAACGTAGGACACAGCATAGAACCTTGGGTGTCACCCGCGTTCGTGTGAAAGGATCTGGAAGCGATCACGTTCAGGACGACCTTCATTTCACGATTTGATAGGAATGATTGGATTAAATCAATCAATCGTACCGTAGCCCTAAAGCTTACGTAGAAGACAGGCATGCCAAACCTTTATCTCGAGTTACAGCACGAGCTTCACCGTTATTATCACGAGCTTGATATACCGGGTGTAACAGCAGATTTCTCTAAATCATGTAAAAGCAAAATTGGCCATTTGTTAAATTAAGCTTTGAGCCGGTGTATCTCAAAAATGATTAAAGATATCTTACTGGGATTCTACGAGGCTTTATAACACTATTGGTATCCACTTTGAACAATAAGAATGCATAATTTCTCACAAAGCTTAACAGAAGAATCGTTATGAAATCGGTCATAAACGAAAATGACAAATTCATCATTAATTAATCATAGCTAAGGATCGAAAGCTCATGAAGGATTGAAATAAAGTTCAAATATATTATTCAAGGATCATTTTCCAACTTATTCAAGATGATCTTCGCCCACTCTAACCTTCTAACTTTCTATCACAGGTTTCACATGATTTCATTTTCAAGTCTTTTTTACTGCTCTTTGGACTGTCATAACTGAAACTCCTCTCTCACAGGCCAAACGTCTTTTGGATTGAGTTGGATCTTTTCTAATTGATCTCTTTAGATCTCAGTTGAAATGATTATCCCTCTTTTTGTGACCTCCTGATCCAGTTTTCCTCTCTACTTTTCCTTTATGGGAGCCTAATTTAGAAGTGACACCCGAAACTTACAAGAACAAGGGCTCGAAACAAATCAGGAGCGAAATCAGATGTTAAAATTCGGGAGCGAAAAAGGCGGGGAGGTGGTGTTCTAAATCAGATTCTAAAAATACTAGGAACTAAATTACATGTAAAATATGGGAAAAACTAAACTAGATTCTTGTTAAATGCACGATTTTTAATTTTGTTTTTTACTTTTACATTTTTTTTGTAAAAAATGCGGTAACTAAGATTTATTCTTTTTACAGTAAGGTTCACCCTGTACAAGGCCTGGGGGCCACTCGAGGTAGAGTGTGACGTTAGGAGGCAAGTTGAGCAAATAGGAGTGAAAGGTAACGGTTAACCCTAGCCTTGAACAGGTTAAGATTCTAGTGATCGGGGAAACATCTGTTGGAATTTTTGGGTAGCTAGTACTAGTGAGCCAGCCAAAATGAGCTGACTCATTTTATAGTTCATCAATAAAAGGGTTAACCAATCAGAAGGCACAAAATATTCAATGCGACGTGTATAAAGGCGGCCATGTTTTTTTCCCGAATATTCACTGACAGCCAGCCTTTGATATCGAAGACTGAAGAATTACAGAACAGCTGCTGCTGGTATTGGCGATATAGGCGGATTCAGTAGAGTGTCTGACTTGTGAGTATTAATCTTTAACGTTGTTTTATTGAACAGATTACGTACTGCGCTGTATTCTATATTCATAGACTATGGGGAACATGGTTAACAACATCCGCTTGGGATTCGATTCCACAGGGCAGTAGTTCGCAGGAAGAAGCTGTTCGAGTGGAACTTACTTTTTACCGATGGAATACGGGGGGATATGAGTGTGTTTGATACTATGTAAATGGCATATGTTCTTGCTGTGAAGGTTTGATTTAGCAAGACCAAGGAATGTAGTTCGTTCGAGCACTTCCCGTGGAAGTAGCGATAGAATAGTGAGTGGCTTGCCACATCCCACCTGTGGGAGAGAGGTTAAAGGGTGGATAATAGTTCGTCACACACAACAGCTCGGAGAAGCTTTTGGGCTCTATCAAGTCCGGAGAGTGCGGTCTGGGCAGCTCCCGCTCAAATGTGACAGGAGTACCCCATTTTGGGCCTGACCTGGCTCTTGTAAAGGTAGAAGATAGTATGAGGAATCAGGTACTTACTAGAGTGGTACAGGGAACCAACCATTTTACTTGTATTCTTGGCAATGAATCGTATGTATGAGTTCCATTTGAGGTCAGGTGCGAGTTTGAGACCCAAAAATCTTTCAAGGTACGGCGCCTCCCCACTTGAAGCGTTTACTTAAGTTTTAATTTCAAGCTAATAGATTAAAATTAATATTTCCAATGAACAAAATCCTTTGCTGTATTTCAAACCGAATTTAAATTGACGGGAATTATTTTTTTTAAATAGCTAAAATCGGTCATATTGATAAATCTGTTAATGGTGTTGTAGTATGGTATAGTATATAATATGGTATAGCTATGGTACTTAGATTCTATGAATTTAAGCGCATTACTAGACTGGCGTCGAGATCTCATCAATTTACAGTTAAGCTGGCTAAATTTAAACATGTAAATTCTATGCTAACAGTTTCTTTTCTCGCTTTTTTCACTTGTGGGACTCCCTTCCAGCTCCAGGCTTTAATCTGCCAAAATTTAAATGTAATGTCAATCGCTATTTACTGTCCTCCTGATTATTCTTTTCTCTTCCCGCTCATTAATAATGTTTTTTTCTTCCACACCCTGTGATGACTTGTGTCTTAGTGGCTTTACTGTCTTGCTTGGAGTGATACCGACTAAAAAAACACAAAAAATAACATAATTCTCTTCATTAAAAAATCTATGAAAAATAAACTATAATTTTCCGAAACATTATTTGAGGAAGATTAACTGATTTAAAGTTTAGTTAATCTGGATTAAAACAAATTTTACTTATTTTTAGTTTAAAATATCACCTAAAAGCATTTTTAACACAGAAGTGGATATTTTTTTATGAAGTGTTGATAGATTTATTGATAGCTTAATGTTTGACAAATTTAAGTAAAAGGCACATAACTGTAAAGATTGCTTAACGAATACAATGTGAATGCCTTTTTTAATATAATTTGATACCTACTCATTAATCTTAAAAATTTAGGAAAATATTCTAATTAATCTAATATTTTATTGAATTTTAGGTACCTAGGCTTTATAGTATTCCGTTGAAGAAATATTGTTGAGGAAATATTAGAAAATTACAAATAAATTTTAAATTTACTATAGTTACCGCTCTTATTTTGTGATATCGTACATGGACATCCATATTTACCAAAAATCGGGGCGTTTATATGCACACACACAAAAAAAAAAATTCAAAATTCTTTTTAAAATACTGGTGTCGCTGTATTGTAAAAATTCAATATTCATCGAAATTTTTTTTTTAAAGCAATAGCTTTCATAATATATTTTTTCAAAAAAATCAATTCAAAATTTTTTCTAATTAAATATTGTCTTTTTTATTTTACAATCCAGAACTTTATATATATATATATATATATATATATATATATATATATATATAAACATTAAGCGTTACGAAAATGAATTTGTTGAAATTTAATAAAATTAAATAGGTTGGGGGTAACAGATATAAACAAATATTTTTACAAAATTATAATTTTAATTATAATTATAATTTTTACAAAATTATAATTATAATTTTTTTAATTATTTTGGAAATATGTCTTTTTTAGAAAATCTAAAAAAGACATATTTCCAAAATAATTTAATTCATTTGTGAATAAATCCTGAAATTTTCATAAAAATCAGACAATTATCTGAATTTTGCAAAAATTTCCAAATCAACTTGCTTTTCTTTGCAACAAGACGTTCAAATCTCCAATGCTAATTTATGGTCCCCCGTCTACACAAGGAAAACGAAATTTTTTATAAAAATTTCGAAGGTTCTAAAATGGAGTAAAAAATATAATTTAATTATAAAAAATCTTTTGGTCTTTCCTCTTAATAATAACATAAAGATTTTGATAATAAAACTTTGTTTTTATTAAGTTTGGGGCATTTTTCATCGTGTATGCTCATCTTTGGAGACAGCTATTCCAAAGTCTTGCAACCTAATGTTTTGGGAGGAAGAAACTAATGAAAATTAAGCTCTTTAACTTATTTTGATAATTAATGTCACTGATGATTCTAGACAGATGATACAGCTCAGCTCAGTGACATTGTCTTTCAGGGCTTTTCAAACTGTGGGACTCGGCTCTTCAGTGGTTCGCAAGATAAATAAAGTGGGTCCATTACCATTATATATATATGACATATATATATATATATATATATAAATGTGACATATATATATATATATATATATATATATATATATATATATATATATATATATATATATATATATATATATACACTACAGTTAAACAATTTGAAGCTACTCCCAGTATTAGCATGGGATGAACTTGACACAAGAGTGAAAAAAAAAATGAAAAAGACACTAGAGTCTTTGAAAAAAAATGGAATCAATTATTAAAATTATAATTTGACAAACTTTTGCAACGAATGCCAAAAATTTGTACTGCAATAATCAAAGTAAAGGAGGATATTTTGACGAGAGCAAAATTTAATCATAAATGACTTTTTTCTTTTAGTCATAATACAATTTATAATAAAATATCATGTATCACTTTTTTAACCATGCATAATAATTTTCTCTTATTTAAAGTACAAAAAAATATTTGTAGAAAAGGCATAGGGAAAAAATTACAAGGGGTCTTCTCAAACTTTTAATATATATATATATATATATATATATATATATATATAGTCTGTTCCCATTGAGTTTATGTATCTTGTTTGTCAAACTCGTTGCGGACTATTTACTTTAAATAATAATAATAATTTCGTATTCATACAAATAGATACATGCAGTTCCAATATATGCGGATCATAAGAAATTTACTTATAAATTGTCGATGTTAAATACATGAATCTAGTTAACAGAGTTTGTCTTTGATTTATTACATGTAGGAATAATGGGTCGCAATGCTAAATGTGATTCTTGCTGTGAGTCGCAGAAAAAAAAGTTTGAAAAACGTTTAGGACTAGAAGATAAATTTAGTCTTCCGTTTATTTCTCAGTTCCGGCAAAAAACTGGGTGAGATGAAGCCCCACCAGCTCTGCTACAGCGCAGTGAATGATTTATAGGCCAGCAAATACTGGTCCTAGATTTTGAAAATTGACTTCAGGAAGCGTAAAAAAAAAACCCCAACATGTGCCTCCCTCAGCCATAACACAAACACCGGATCCTTTTTACTGATGTTTGATTATAATCTGATATATTCCACAGAATTTCAACACCTCAGAACTAAACAAAAAAAACAAAACAAAAAAAACACATGTACAATTCGTGGGTAAAACATTGGTACACACACACAAAAAAAAAAAAATCAATAAATTCGAAATAGCGTACTTTCTCGATTATCCGGTTACTAGGTACAGGGGCGGAAAATATTTTCTTTCGGGAAAAATGTATAAGGGTACCTACAATAAGAAGTAGTGTAAAAAAAGACTGTTTCCCAATGACTGCCATTACTTTATCTACATTCACTCTTCAGCAATGTTTATTGCTTAAAAACGATGATTAGGATTAGAATATAGCCTAAACACATGAAAGTGAATTAATAGATTTTTTCTTTTTGTTCTTGAGAATTTACAATAAAAATATTAAACACTATTTATTACATTGTTTATTTACAAGAATAATTTTATATTTACAACATTCCAAAAACTAATACAATTAAAACTAATGCAATGCAATATTTATCATTCACCAATTTATAAAGAAATAAATATGAAAACAATTTTTTCATAAATTTATAAACATTTACTAAATTATTAAAATATGTGAACCAACTCTAAGGAATTTCTTGTTATTTACCATTTTATAAAGTTTGAATCAATTGGCAATGAGCTGATTTTTTTGCCAACGATTCCAATAAACAATATAATAAATAAATAGTTTAAATAATCGGTCTTATAAATACATAGTGTTTATTATTTTTGTTGTCAATTCTCAAAAAAGAAAAAAAAAATATATAAATTCGCTTTCACTTTAGGTCTTATTACAATTCTAATCATCGCTTTTTGAAACAATAATCACTGCTGAGGAGTAAAAGTAGTTAAAACAATAGCGGTGTCATGGGAAAAGTCGTCCTTTTCGACATTTCGTCATTTTTGCCATCTATCTTACATCTTAGTCTACCTTTCGTCCCTTGCTTTGAATATTGCTGCTATATTTGCTATCATGCTTCTGCTATGTATTTAGAGATTCTTGACGATATCCAAAGAACCTGCAATGTTATTGCCTCATTTGGTATCTCGATGTAACGTAATATCCCTATGCCTTTTCTACAAATATTTTCGTTATCTGTCTCTATTTCTGAGATGGGCTACTGTAATTATTTACATTATTTACATTGTTCGGACTGTTGTCCTCATCTTTGTTGCCATATTCACTCCGTCAATATCTGTCACTATTTCTGAGATGAGGTATTGTAATTGTTTGCACTCTTGTCCTCATCTTTGTTGCCATATTCATCTTCAAAATCAGTCTATATTTCTGAGATGAGGTATTGTATTTATTTACACTATTTACATTATTCGGACTGTTGTCCTCATCTTTGTTGCCATATTCGCTCCGTCAATATCTGTCACTATTTCTGAGATGAGGTATTGTAATTGTTTGCACTCTTGTCCTCATCTTTGTTGCCATATTCATCTTCAAAATCAGTCTATATTTCTGAGATGAGGTATTGTATTTATTTACACCATTTACATTATTCGGACTGTTGTCCTCATCTTTGTTGCCATATTCACTCCGTCAATATCTGTCTCTATTTCTGAGATGAGGTATTGTAATTGTTTGCACTCTTGTCCTCATCTTTGTTGCCATATTCATCTTCAAAATCAGTCTATATTTCTGAGATGAGGTATTGTATTTATTTACACTATTTACATTATTCGGACTGTTGTCCTCATCTTTGTTGCCATATTCACTCCGTCAATATCTGTCTCTATTTCTGAGATGAGGTATTGTAATTGTTTGCACTCTTGTCCTCATCTTTGTTGCCATATTCATCTTCAAAATCAGTCTATATTTCTGAGATGAGGTATTGTATTTATTTACACTATTTACATTATTCGGACTGTTGTCCTCATCTTTGTTGCCATATTCGCTCCGTCAATATCTGTCACTATTTCTGAGATGAGGTATTGTAATTGTTTGCACTCTTGTCCTCATCTTTGTTGCCATATTCATCTTCAAAATCAGTCTATATTTCTGAGATGAGGTATTGTATTTATTTACACTATTTACATTATTCGGACTGTTGTCCTCATCTTTGTTGCCATATTCACTCCGTCAATATCTGTCTCTATTTCTGAGATGAGGTATTGTAATTGTTTGCACTCTTGTCCTCATCTTTGTTGCCATATTCATCTTCAAAATCAGTTTATATTTCTGAGATGAGGTATTGTATTTATTTACACTATTTACATTATTCGGACTGTTGTCCTCATCTTTGTTGCCATATTCACTCCGTCAATATCTGTCACTATTTCTGAGATGAGGTATTGTAATTGTTTGCACTCTTGTCCTCATCTTTGTTGCCATATTCATCTTCAAAATCAGTCTATATTTCTGAGATGAGGTATTGTATTTATTTACACTATTTACATTATTCGGACTGTTGTCCTCATCTTTGTTGCCATATTCACTCCGTCAATATCTGTCTCTATTTCTGAGATGAGGTATTGTAATTGTTTGCACTCTTGTCCTCATCTTTGTTGCCATATTCATCTTCAAAATCAGTCTATATTTCTGAGATGAGGTATTGTTTTTATTTACACTATTTCCATTGTTCGAACTGTTGTCCTCGTCTTTGTTGCCATATTCACTCCTTCAATATCTGTCTATATTTCTGAGATGAGGTATTGTAATTATTTACATTATTTACATTGTTCAGACTCTTGTCCTCATCTTTATTGCCATATTCACGACGTTTCGGCCGTTGTTGTTTTCTTCAGGTGATTGGAATTTCGAACTGAACCCTTTATTTCATCTACCGGGGTAGATTTTTCTAGTTCTCAGTGCCATAACCCTTCCGGGTGTCACAGTTACGAACACTCCGAACAATTTAATGTAAATAAATAATTTCGAGTTAATTCTTCTGATGAACTTAATCTTTCGTTCCTTGCGAATTTAAGCGCCGTACTAAAATTGGCAACAAGTTCTCATCATGTTACAGTTGAAATAACTAGAATTAACCGTAAGTTCTTTGCTAACGGTTTCTTCTTTCGTACTTCTCGCTTGTGGAACTTTCTTTCAGCTTCTTGCATTCCAGTTAAATTTGATGTTCAAAAATTTAAATGCAATGTCAATCGTTATTTTCCGTTTTCTTAATTCCTGTTCTTTGTTGTTCTCTCTTCTTAATAATGTTTTATCAGATTCTTTCATTTTCTTTTCTCGTGCCTTGATGGCTTTATCGAATCGCTTGAGGTGAAGTGGTTAATAAAAACGAATCGTATTTTTGTCCTTGTCTTTGATATAGAATAAATAAGAGTTTAATCTGTTTATGCCTCCATTTCGCACCGCTTATCGGTCCTTCGTCAACCAGCGATAATGAACTTTGAAACACGATCACGGGTGGCGTGTATTTCTTGTGATTAAATAAAGACAATGACTCAACCATTGAAAGTACACAAAGTTCAAGTTCAGAAGTGTTTATCAAAAACACTAACCTGGCTTTTCTTTCGGATTTTCTCAGTCGATTTTACACTTGCAATCAGATTATCAGAAACCCCGTTCTTATTTCTACTACTTCTACTATTAGGTTGGTGCAAAAATAATGACGTAATAATGTCGTTTTTTGACGTTAAAAAATAGGTCAAAAAACGACATTATTACGTCATTATTTTTGCACCAACCTAATACTAATAATAAAAACACTGTTAATACTTATACTATTACCTATATATTATTCTAGTAACCTAGAAAGGGTTACAGAATGAAGAATAACCAAAACGGAGGTTGGAAATGAAATGGTAATCTTTATAACATCAACAAAATACAAAATCAGCCATCGGCGTGAAGTAGGTAAACCACTGCTAGTGGTGGACTACTTAAAGAGCATATTACTATATTCACTCCCCATGTTGTAGGATGCAGCAGAAGGCCAAATTTAATGTGGGGAAATCCAAGCCCGTGGGCTCAGGAAAAAAATTGCCTGTAGACCCCTCATACGCGGGATCGGGTATCTGTCTACCATAGGCAGAGAGTTCGACACGGCAAGAGCTCACACTGTTAGCATAGACAGCATATTACCCCCACTTACAACAGTCCCACGTATTTATAAGGATTGGGACATACCCACTAGTGTTCATATGTACGGTATATAACAATTATACTCTTCCTCTAAACTATTCTACTGATACTATTGAGTTGATATTTAGAGTCTGCTCCTTAAAGCATTGTCCCCTGCAGCGAAGTAAGACTCCACCCAAAATAGGTCATATTCCGGTTAGATACTTGGTGACTCGGGAAAAAACTGGACCAGTATCTACCTTTTATTCTAGTGTAAACCAGACCCACGTACACATTTTTTGACTCTAGTGTAAACCGAACATATACATAAGCTTTGTTACATATGCGTAAACCAGACCATTTTGAATCGAGGTAAACCAGAATGATTTCTAGCTTTTTGACTCTAGTGTAAACCGGACATATGCGTGCCTTTTTTAATCTTCTAGTAGTCTAAACCGGACCTATATCTACCTTTTTTACTCTTGTATAAACTGGACTTATGTGTGCCTTTCTTAATCCAGTCTAAACTGGACATATGCATAGGTTTTGGGTTTTTTTTTTACTTTTGAGTAAACTTATGTACCTTTTTTTTAATTCTAGTCGAAACTGTAAAACTGACTCGAATGCGAACCGGACCGATGTCCATTTTTTGTTAATCTAGTGTAAACCGAAACTATGCCTACCTTTTCTATCTACAGTGTAAACCGGACCTATATCTTTCAGTTTGTTTCCAGTGTAAACCAGACTTTTGTCTACTCGAGTATAAACCTGACCCATATCTACCTTCCTGGCTCTTGTGTAAACCGGACTAATACCTACCTTTTTTACTCTAGTGTAAACAAGACAGATGTGTGCCTTTTTTTACTCTACTGTAAACAGGACAGACATGTGTGCCATTTTTCTAGTTTAAACAGGACAGATATGTGACTTTTTTTACTCTAGTGTAAACAGGACAGATGTGTGCCTATTTTTACTCTAATGTAAACAGGACAGATGTTTGTCTTTTTTTACTCTACTGTAAGCAAGATAGATGTGTGTGTTTTCTTTTTTACTTAGTGTAAACAGGACAGATGTGTGTCTTTTTTTACTCTAGTGTAAACAGGACAGATGTGTGCCTTTTTTAATCTAGTGTAAACCGAACGTATTTACATCATTTTGACTCTAGTGTAAACCGTGTTCATGTTTATATTTCTAACTTTAGTGTAAACTGTACCTATGTCTACCTTTTTGACTCTTGTGCACACTGAAGTATGTCTACCTTTTTGGTTGTAATGTCGACCAAACCCATGTCTAACTTTCTATTAGTTCATTGTGGTTTTTGCCCTATAAGATTTATATTAGGCAAGTCGGAGTGATATGTTGATGAACTAGTCAATCTACCCTAATTTCCGTGAGCAAATAGCAAGTAAGCTCCTTTCACACACTATGAGTTCGAGGTACTTCACGCTTGGAATAATGAAGAATCATTATCGTCTACTTCCTGAAAGTATATAGCTTTTAATGTTTTTAAAATGGGTTGAATAACAGGTCAGACGTGGATATTTTGTTATCTTTCCCAAGAATAAGTGGCAAATCCCAGATAATGAAGAAAAAGAATCTGTGACGAAGGCACCGTGAAACAATTCCACAATCTTTTCCAAGAATTCACAGATGATAAAGAACAGGACCGGCGCGTACTACCTCCGAATCCCCCGATCGGGAGGGAGAAAACTGATTTGGAGACACTGGGCAGTCTTTTTGTGACTTTCGCTATCCTATCAACATTTGCTTTTTTTTTTCTACCTACATATATATATATATATATATATATATATATATATATATATACTTTACAAATTAAACTAAACACGACTGACTATTAAAGGATGAAAAACCTTCGCCGATTTTGTCGTCATTCTGTGTTTTTTTTTTGTTTTTTTTTGTTTTTTTGTTTTTTTTTCGCTCAAATCTATAAATTGTTTTACTCATGTTAAGTCACGAAAAAACAAAATTCACTATTTTTTTATCCGTAATGTTGAAATTATTCAACTTTATAACAAGAAAAATCTTAAGCTGATATCAACAATTGCCGTAAAACATCATTGAGTTATTTAAGATGAAATGATCTATAATGATATGTTTTTACAGATCACGACATCTATCAGAGAAATGAAATTAAAATTTTTATTATTGCACTATTACAAAATTTTAACATGTCAGCAGATAGCTATAAATGTCAACAACTGCGCACAAATAGTTATTAATTAAAAAAAAAAGTAATTAATGTATAATATTATCCATAACTACATGTACAAGAATATCGTTTTTGATAAAAGTTTTTAAAAAATAACCATAAATACGTAAAAAATGCGTATATTGTCGAAAATTTATTTTTCACAATATAGCTATTTGTGCTGTTATTGGGTTGGTGCAAAAATAATGTCGTTTTCTCACATGTGAGAAAACGACATTATTTTTGCACCAACCTAATATAATTTTTATTACCTAAACAATAATAATATTGATATTTTTAAATATTAAAGTATATTTAATCAGATCTCCCTAATAGCTGTCGCGATCTGTTAATTTGTATTTAGATACATTGTATTTATTTTCAATTTTTCTCGTTGTTATTATTCAGCTATATTGCATATGGTCGATTATTGTACATAATTAAGTCACCGTAAAATTTGTAATTTATGTGAATACCACCTTATGAAAATTGATATGTAGTAGAGTGGGAGGCTCCGTATCATAGATTTTGAGTGCGGGACACGAGACCCTTGCACCGGCCCTGAAAAAACAAATCATCTGTGATCGCCTACATCCTCAAGGGAGAAAGACAACTCCGCATTCAAAGAGAATAAGAAATCAACGGGAATTAATTATATTGTCTCTCTCTATAATACACGGCAATTCACTGGTAATAAAGATAAAAGGAGGCTGTGGAGTGTCATGATAGCCAACGATAAGGTTATCAACCGCCTCACAAAACTGCTCGTAATTTTTTTTTTTTTTTTTTTGTTTTTTTAATATGTACTTAATAAACACAAACGGCCGGAATCCATGCAAAGATTTTTCTTTCCCACTCCTATCTAGCTCTTCTCTCTCTCTATCTCTCTCTCTCTATCTCTCTATATCTCTCTCTCTCTCTCTATCTCTCTCTCACACGCACACACACACATACACATACTCTCTATCTCTCTCTCTCTCTCTCACACACACACACACACACACACACACAAACAAACACACACCCTAACCCTAACCCTGGCTGTTTGGTCACCAGACGTAAAAAAAAAAAAGAAAAAAACGATATAAAGATAACGAGAAATAAAGAAAGACAGAATAAAAGAAAGAAAGAAAACTAAGAAAGTGAGAAAGACAGAAACAAAAACGAATGTAAAAACGCAAATTATGAAAGAAGTGAGAAAAAGGTTAAAGAAAACGAAAAATGCGAAAAGAAAGAGAAAGACATAGGAAAAAAAGAAAGAGAAATGTCAAAGAAAAGAGAAAGAAAGACGGAAAAAGAAACACAGAAAGAAAAGTCAAGTAACAAAAAAGAAACAAAAATCTAGAGAGAAAGAAAGAACGAAAAAGACAGAAAGATAAAGAAAGAGAAACAAAACTAAAGAGAATGGCTGGATATATAGAAAGAAAGAAAAAATAAAGCGAAAAATAAAAAAGAGAGGGCGAAAGAAAGCAAGAAAGAGAGCTAGAATATGTCAAGAAAAAAAGAGAGAAAAGGAAAATTTAGAGAAAAAGAAAGAACGAAAAAGACAAAAATTCTTTCTTTTATTTGTTTCTTTCGTTTTAATTCTTTTTTCTTCCTTTTACTTTTTCATGTTTTTTGTTTATTTGTTTTTCTTTTCTTTTCTTTTTCATTGTCTATCTTTCTTTACTCTTTTCTTTCTTTTTTTCTTTTACCTTTTTGTGTGTTTGTTTCTTTTCCTTTTGCTTCGTTTTTATTTATTTCTCCTTTCTTTCTTTTTTCTTTCTTTCTTTATCTCTTACTTCTTTCGTTTTATTTCTTCTTTCTTTTTTCTTTCTTTCCTTCTTTCTTTCTTTCTTTCTTTTGCTTGTTTCTTTCGTTTTATTTATTTCTCCATTCTTTTTTTCTATCTTTCTTTCTTTTACTTTTACATTTCTTTTTGTTTATTTGTTTCTTATCCTTCCTTTCCGTTTTCATTTTCTATCTTTCTTTCGTTACCCTTGTCTCCCTTTTCTGTGCTGAAGATGGTTATCAAAAGCAAGACTCTTGTCCAGGTGTCGAATACCTTACCAGGCTACACTTTGTCTGCAAAGAGCTTCATTCCTTCACCGGTATGTGTCGTCAAGCTCGTTGTCATTACTTGTGAGGTATTTACGAGCCGTGGATTTTTGTTGGTCTGGGCGAAAATCTGCTTACCGCTTTTTCAATGCCTGACGCTCCTACTGAAAAGGGTGTAACCTACCTACAAAAGAAATGATGCTGTTGAAAAATTATCAACAATTTAATGACGGATGAAATGTAAAAACAACGTATAGCTGCTTATCCGTTCCAATTTCTTTATTGCTTAAATTTTTTTACTACTGTTCACCCCAGGGCCACACAAGGTAGAGGGCTACTGTGCATATTCTAATAATCCGTCAGTCAGTTAAATGCGGTACGTGAGAAACACTTGGGCGATCATGTATCTCTCGATACATGACTGACGAGGCAGATTTTTTTCCCATAGTAGGTTGGCATTTCATTCTGCGGTAGACTGGTTGATTATAGAATTTAGTCTGTACTGCCATTCAACGCATATCATATTTGTCACTGAATGTTTAAATAAAAGACACGATAAGGATTGTATAATTTACTATTTTCAAAGAGAATTTTTTTCGACTGCAAGAGTGAAAACACTCTGCACACTGAACTTTGTTAGGTATATATATATATATATATATATATATATATATATATATATATGTGTGTGAAAATATTGTAGAAAATAGGAAAGAAACTGGTTTGGTAAATAATCCAAAGTTCCTTAGTATTTTTGTAATTATTTTTAAAAAATAGTGCTCGATACGAAAGTAGAGCATAAATATAATTATTTATTTAAAAATATGATTCCAACTCGCGAGTTGGAATCATATTTTTAAATAAATAATATATATGTATATATGTGTGTGTGTGTGTGTGTTATGACATTTGCAGCTTTTCCTTCTGTCTAAAACAACGGAAATATTCAGTAAGCTGAAATATTTTTCTTCCCCACCCCCGCAGTGTTTGTTTATGGCTCCTTTTCTATTTTATATGAAACGTGTACTTTTGAAATATGTCAGCAGACTCCAGAATAATTCTTTCACGCTCCAGTCAGTCTACTGTGGAAAATATTGAAGATCTCTTTGTGTTATATTGGGGAATTTAATATTGGACTTATTTGTCACTGAATGCCATAGAATGTTTAAATAAAAAACAATAAAGATTGTATAATTTACTATTATCCATGGAGAACAAGAATGTTCGATAAAGTAAATACATTTTGGCGTATAGAACTTAAAAGGAGATAGGTTGCATATATATATATATATATATATGTTTATGTGTGTGTGACATTTGCAGCTTTTTCTTCTGCATATTGAGAAAACATTCCTACCCTAAATTATCAAGCCCCACACTCTTGTATTAAACACCTAAGAGAAGCCTTCCATTTTTGAATCGACGTGTATATAACTGAATTGTTAGATCAGCGCCTATTTATAGTGCCTAATGGATATATATATATATATATATATATATATATATATATATATATATGAGAAGACTTTCAAATCAATTTGGTAAAAAATAAAGCATAATGAACGCCCCCCACCCCCTAAAAAATCGAACCGCTAACCGATGATTATGGAGACTTAAGATGCCAAAGATAAATAATAAAAAGTTTAG
The DNA here is from genome assembly GCA_963932145.1 of Acanthosepion lycidas. Taxonomy (NCBI): domain Eukaryota; kingdom Metazoa; phylum Mollusca; class Cephalopoda; order Sepiida; family Sepiidae; genus Acanthosepion; species Acanthosepion lycidas. The sequence continues at coordinate 65,765,456 of OZ010582.1, read as the reverse complement.
AATAGCTTCGTTGATTATTTGAACCGTTTTTGTTTTTTTTTTTAAATCATGGTGATATTAGGTTGGTGCAAAAATAATGACGTAATAATGTCGTTTTTGACGTATCTTTTAACGTCAAAAAACGACATTATTACGTCATTATTTTTGCATCAACCTAATATGCTCGTTTTCACTTTGTTCACCTTTTTCTCCTGTTGAATATTTGTCTTGTCGATATTATGTCCATTCGTCATTTAGTTAGTTCAACTCTTTTTTTCCATTCGACACATTGTCCATTCGATACTAAATCCATTCAACACTCTCTGTTCGACATTTTGTCCATTCTCCATTTTGTCTTTCGACACTTTATCCTTCGACAATCTGAATTATGGAATGTAGTTCGTTTGAGCAATTTCCGTGGAAGTAGTGATAGAACAGTGCATCATGGTCGGAAAACGAACGTTCTAATCAATCGGCTACGAAATACATCCGTTTATTTATTTATTTATTTATTTTCACTGTGCGGAAGAAATCAGCGAACCTCATTCACAAGAACACGTGGCAAAGGGGATCACCTTCCGACCTGAACAACTTGTCTAATCGCATTAGCGGGAAAAGGTCGAAAAGACGAGATTACAGTTAACTAAAATGAACAAAATCTTTTTATGCTTCAGCGGACATCATCTCGACAGTCGAGATAATGAGGCTGAAATCACAGATCAGTGACATTTAAACAACAATAGAAATATTTACAGTACTTTCCCACAAAACAGTTCATTTGAAAATGACGTCGTTTGTATTCTTCTAAGTTCCGTGTCCATTCTCGACGTTGGTGATCACGGCTCTCCGCAACTTCCTGTCCTTTGTAGCTCTTAATAAATGTTGTATTTTTTTTCTGTCTCTCCTAAACAGTCTTGCCATACATTATTCATCTTTTTACCATAAATACCATCAATCTTTTTCTTCTATGTGCCGTATCCGTTCAGAACGTTGGCAATCATGGCTCTCCACGATTACCTTCTTTTTGTAGATCTTAATAAATTTTGTCTTTTTGTTATCTCTCTTAAACCCATTTCTGCCATCAATTTACACAAACTCGTTCTTTTTCTTCTTCTATGTGTGTTGTGTACCGTTGGCGGTCATGTCTTTTAATAAATTGTGTCTTTTTTTCCTAAACGCAGTTCTATCAGCCATTTACACAAGCTCATTCTTCTATGTGACGTATTTCTTCAGATCGTTGGCAATCATGGCTCTCCACGATTACCTGTCTTTTTGTAGCACTTAATAAATTTTGTCTTTTTGTTATCTCTCCTAAACCTTGTTCTACCATTCACTTATATAAGCTCGCAAGGTATGTTATGTTTTTGTTTACCTGTCCCAATCTGTATCAATTTTTCGAAGCCTTCTGTCCTCATGATGTGCCCTGGAAATCTATACAGTCTCGTTCTGTTGTTAAGAATAAGTGCGTCTTTTGTTTCCATCGTCTTTGCTCACATGGTCGGTTCATGATGTTCTCAACATCCTTCTGTAGAACTACATTTCCGTTGCTTCAAGCCTCTTCTTCATCTGTGATGAGATTGCCCAACATTCGCTGCCATATAGGAAGTCTACAAGGTGACAAAAAGAAAAATAGTCCTTGGTACCATCAATGCCAGATCAAAGGGGTCAAGTGTCATGGTGTAGAAGAGGGCTTTTATACTGTGTCCATTCGGGACGTGGTCGTTCATGTCCCTCTACAACTTCCTATCCTTTGTAGCTCTTATTTGTCTTTTTTTTTTACCATCCTCCCATTCCACTTTCTGACATCCCTTCGCATATGCTCGTCAGGTAGAGTGACCCGCTGCCTACCGCTGTCACTTTTGCTTTTATATCCTGGTGGATAAGAGGTAGGAGGTCTAAATTAAACAGAATTTAATATTCTTCTATGTGGCGTGTCCCATCAGGACGTGTGCGATCATGGCCCTCCATAATTTCCTATCCAGTGTTTCTCCTTTCGCCAAGTCTACCACCCTCATCGTTTCGCCATCAATTCACCTAAGCTCTTCGGGTGAGTGGCACGCTGCCTTCCCCATTTTCTTCTTTTTACCCTGAGAGCATTAATTTTTCCAAGCTGTCCTTCCTCATAAACATTTCAGGTTTCTTTTTCTGGTTCTGAAAATACGTGTCGAGAAAAACTATTATTGAAAAATATTCAGGTCAGAAGACGAAAGTAAATAAATCTTCTTCTTTCGCCCTTAATCACGGACGGAGTTGTTGGGGAGCCGACGTGCTGAGCTGTCTGCAATTTTCCTCCATCTGTCGTGGTTGTGTGTCAGAGCCTCGGTCTCCGCGAATTGTTTCATGGGGTTCTCATCATGTGGCGTGTCTTGGGCGTTCTAACCTGGCAGCGACCATCCCTCTTCTGGACAGATACTGTTTAATAAATAAACGAAGCGACTGTTCAAATACGAGTATCCACTAAAAATAACGTTTAAGTATTAGGTTGGTGCAAAAATAATTTCGTTTTCTAACATATGTTACTATGTGAGAAAATGAAATTATTTTTGCACCAACCTAATAATATATTAGGTTGGTGCAAAAATAATGACGTAATAATGTCGTTTTTTGACGTATTTTTTAACGTCAAAAACGACATTATTACGTCATTATTTTTGCACCAACCTAATATTAAAATGGATTTATTAATCCTCTAGCCTGGGATATGCAGGCTTGATTCATGCCAAAGAGCGTAAGTTTTTCTTTAATAAGATTTCACGAAATTTCAACACAGTAGGTGAATATAAATAAATATGTTTAATATATAAATGGGGCGCCTAGTCAAATACGAGAATCCATTAATAATAACGTTTAAAGTGATATATATATATATATATATATTATTATATATACATATTATGATATTAAAACATGTGAAAATCGCTACGTCATAACTGTATATATATATATATTATATATATATATATATATATATATATATATATATATATATATATATAAGGATAATGCACCGAAATATCCTACTAATATTGTTCTACTTTTTATGGAGCCGTCTTTTAAAGTAAATGTTACGAACGTTGGAATTGCAGTCTATTCGGTCTCATCTTATTTGTATATATATATATATATATATTATAATAATAATAATAATATAAAAATAATATATATATATATATATATATATATATATATATATATATAATATAAAAATTATATATATATATATTATTTTTATATTACTAGAATACACTTGGATTACACACCAACGGAATTTATTTTACATTTATACTATATATATATATATATATATATATATATAGATGGCATAGATGGAAAAAATCTTATATAAAATAGAGAAAAAGCTGAGAAAATAGGGAAAGCACTGGCCTCATTGGAATGTTTATATATATATATATATATATATATATATATGTGTGTGTGTATAGGATAAAATGAATATTGGAAATATTATATATATATATATATATATATATATATATATATATATATATATAATATTTCCAGTATAATATTTCCATATATATATATACATACGTGTGTGTATGTTCCAGATTGACTTCAAATCCTGGTGTTTCAGTTGATGTTTAAGTGTACAAGCAATACAAATTTTTGAATGCCCTAGGGAACTCATCCTACCGTCGTAAATAACCCCTTCTCCTAAGGGTCAGGAAAAGAGGAGGCTAGATGGTGTCAGCTATTCCCCACACTCCCGTTAACTTTCACTCTCTTCATTTTAACGGTGGTTAAGCCTTGAAAGGTATTAACTCCTGACCCTTAAACCAAACTTGATACAAGTACGGATATGTTTATTATAAAATAAATAGAAAATTAAAAAATAATATAGCTATCTTCCTAATAAGAGCCGACGCTTTCTACCACGGTAACTTCCGTCCGAGGCGGGGCAAGGCTGATTCGGGGTTCCGGGCAGTGCTTTCTGACACTTGCTATATTATCAACACTTGTTTTTTTTTTTTTTTTTTTTTTTTTATAGATACTATTATATGCATTGTCAATTAAACTAAGCACAACTGACTTAATTAAAATGATGAAAACATTTCGTTGATTTTGACGTCATTCTGGGGATTTTTTTCGTCCAAATCTGTGAATTTGTTTTGCTTATGCTAAGTCTCGAAAAACACTATATAAAATGAATTATTTTTTATCCATAATGTTGAATGTGCAAAATTATTCAACTTTTTAGCAACAAAAATCTCAAGTTGATGTTAAAAAATTGCTACAAAAACATTGTAGAATGATCTATTATGACATGTCTTGAATTTGAATTTGGATATATTGTATATATTTTCAATTTTTCTAGTTGAATTGTTCACCTATATTACATATGATCCATTATTATACATAATTAGTTTAAAATAAAATTTGTATTTTATATGAATACTATCTTACAAAAATTGATATGTAGTAGAGTGGGTCATAGATTCGGGTTGGTGGGGGGAGGGCACGAGACCCTAGCAATCGGCCCTGTTCCCAACACTCCATAGATCACTTGCGAGTCTGGGTGAACCCTCAGAAAAAAAAAAAAAGTTTCAAGTAAAACGAGGTCGGTGAGTGGGTTGAAAACAGAAAGGAAGACGTTGGATTCCGATTACTTTGAATTTCTCTTTACGCAAATGGTTCTGGGGCAAAGGGATACCAATACCTCTTTGGATTCGCCTTGTTCTGGCTGCTCTAGGGTCTAAGTCTTTATTTTTAAGCCAGCTCTGGCTTCAGTACGATCTCCTGCAGCTGGATGGTAAAACGGATATTTCCGATAATGACCGAATGGTTCAACTGCTTCCGATTTCGAAGAGGACAATGCAAGCAATCACGCAACCGGATAAATGGTGAGAACGGAAACTACGTTCGATTATCTTTCTTTAATTGTTTATTTAGGGAACGATACGTACGCAAGGAAAGCATTTTCGGTCAAAATGATTAAAATTAAGTCATTTTTTTAGGTTGAAATTCGGAAGATAGAATTGTAGACAAAAAGTGTGATTTTTGCATGCACCTGTTCGATGTATATACGCATCTTTGTGTTGTGTGTTCATTTTCTTTTCTCATTTTCTTTTTCTTCTTCATTGTCTCCTTTTTTTTTCTTTTTCTTTTTCATTTTTATCTTCTTTTTTCTTTTTCATTTATTTTTTATTCTTTTTTTTCTTTTCTCATTTTCCTTTTCTTTTTTTCATTTTCTTTTTCTTCATTTTCTCCTTTTTTCTTTTTCTTTTTTTTTTTCATTGTTATCTTCGTTTTTCTTTTTCATATTATTTTATTTTTTCTTCTTTTTCTTTTTCATTTTCTTTTTCTTTTTCTTCATCATTTTCTCCTTTTTTCTTTTGCTTTTTCTTTTTAAATTTTTATCTTCTTTTTTTTATTTTTCATTTTACTTTTATTTTTTCTTCTAGTTTTCTTTTTCGTTTTCATTTTTTTTTCTTTCCTTTTTTAAATTACATTTATTTCATTGAATGTAGACATTTCAACACTTCTGTTCCTTTCTTCAGCCGAAGATCTGCATTTAACATTTTTAATTAAATTCAAACGTACAAGTAAAATACGGATTTATTAATTCTTAAATTCTTAGAAGGTGAAGATAATTCAGTAAGTGAACACTCTGAGAAAGAGTTATCATCGACAGAGCGGACAAAGCATGAAAAATAAAATTGTTTTTTTTTTTTTTTTTAGGTTTTGGATTTGATAACATGAACCTCAGGTTAAGTCTTATATGGCACTCAAAAAAAATCATATTTTAGAATTATAAACTAGTATGCTCCGCAGGCATTTCATTTCTTCTTTTTTTCATTTTCATTTTCATCTTCCTTTTTCTTTCCTTTTTCTTTTTCTTTCCTTTTTCTTTTTTCTCTTTTTTCTTCTTCTTTGATCATCTCCGAGAGATACTGATCTCGTTGGCTATTAAAGAATACTTTTGGATTGTTAAAAGGGAACCTTATTTAAATAAACAACTTAAATCCTATGTAACAGTCTTCAAGATGTAAAAATGAAACTGCAGAATTAAAACAACCGTATGTTGTGCAAAACACTTCCTCTTTTCTCTTGTTTCTTCAAGGATTTTAAATTAATAAATCACCTTCTAAGAATGTTGAATTATTTTCTGTTATAAGTCTGTATTCTGTTTTGGCATTTGAACTTAAAATTAAATCAAAATAAATCTTGACCATTTCTCCTCATTGTCAGGGAAGACACACCATACAAACTGGTTATTAAAAAGATTCTGGATTGCTAAAAAGGAAGCTTATTTAAATAAACAATTTAAATCAGTCTCGAAGTTGTAAAAATAATATTATAGAATTAAAACTCCCGTATATTGAGCAGACAGAGCGGAAACACCATATAAATCTATATAATAAAATTATAGCAGATCTTCTGTCCGTCACACATTGCTTACGTGTGATTTTGCATGCACCTGTTTGGTGTATATACGTATCTCTGTGTTGTGTGTGAGTGACTTCGAAGTGCTTGCGTCATTTAATGTACCCACATATACACACACAATTTGACTGAGTTTGAAATAAATAATGCATTCCTCCTCATCTTCAGTGAACAACCCCTAGCCTGGTCTGAGCATTAAAATCAAAGATGGAGACAAGAAAAAACTGTTAATATTTTTATAAGTTTCTATTGAACTTTTTCAGAATTTGTTCGCAAATAAATAGCATTATTTAAATTTTTCTTGTTTTTAAATTTTAAAAAAATATTTGTACGTCTGTCATTGAATTAACATATACGTGTACACATGCAAATATATATACATGCACAATTTGAATGAAATTGAAGTGGATATCTGTGTTATGAGGACTAATTTCTTTGTTTGTCTGGCAACAACCGCTGGTTGACAGGAAAAGAATATAAACTGATCCTTTATTCAGTTGTATTTAAACTGATTCTATTTTGTAATAAATGTGGTAGTTTAGATGGACAAAGAATTTAGATTTGAAATTTGATCATCTTGCAATCAGCAAAGCGACAGATACTGGCTTAGTTGGCTATTAAAGAAGCATTTTGATTGCTAAAAGGGAACACCTTATTGAAATAAACAAGTTAAATAGTATATGAGAGTCTTGAAGATATAAAAATAATATTGTAGATATTTCTTCTTCTTCTTCTTCTTCTTCTTCTTCTTCTTCTTCTTCTTCTTCTTTCTCTTTTTCTTCTTCTTCTTCTTCTTAACGCTGATGAGCGGCATTTTTTATTCATTTCACCCCAAGCAAGGAAATAATGCAGGGGTTACAGGGAGTGAAAGTGAAGAAGAAGACTTAGTCTAGGGAGGACAACAGATGAATAGGATTCAATGAGACAGAAGACGGCGATTGACGTTGTATTTAAATGTTTGAGGATTCTAGTTATCAGGGAAGCAAGTAAACGGAAGGGAGTTCCACAGGCGGCACCTGCGAGAAAAGAGACTGTTGGAGGAGAAGTGGCGGTTACATTTAGCTATTCCAACAATAAAAGGGTGGGACTTAAATGCAAATCTAGTAGCACGCTTTAATTCTTGTATTGACGCACCAGGGGGGAAAAAAGCTCTTCAGATCAGTTGCCATGAAAATAGTTGTAGAAAAGACAGAGAGAAGTCACGTCACGTCAGTTAGAAAGTGACTGAATTCGAGACGCCTGGTCAGGATCAATTACATTAGAGATCCTTCTTTGGATTTTGTCAAGAATCTCGAGATGTAAAGCAGGAGCACCAAACCAAATATGGCAACAGTATTCAAAGCACGGACGAATGGTAGATTTTCAAATGTGCAAGATGGGTTCTGACGAGAAAAATTTTCTCGCATGACACAGTGAACCAACTTTCCTTGCAGTAGATGCAGCTATTGATTCGGTGTAGTCTTCTCCACCTCATGTCAGTGGGAAACGTAAAACCAAGAAGGCTTTGGTTTGGTTTATTTTGTTTTACGGCATATCAACCTAAATGGGTTATTTAATGCCGACAATATTTTTTATTGCTGGTAATATTTTATTTTGACGCCCAGAACATTCATTTATTTTATTGCAGAAAATTCTGTGAAGTACTTATCAAAGATAACGTCAACTATCAACGCTATCGATTGTCTCCCTTTCTTGAAAAGCACAGCGAGGAGCTGACGACAGAGGAACTTCAGCTGTTAGATTGGTGCAAAAATAATGACGTAATAATGTCGTTTTTTGACGTCATTATTTTTGCACCAACCTAATACTTCAGAAGACATGGAGAAGGTAAAGGAACTAGCTAAGGAGGAAATCGTGTCGAAGGTTTCCCCACGAGAGATCAGAGAAGTTCCGGTGATGTGGGGAAAAAAGTGCATGACTTTGTGGAAATATACCGCCCACAAATAGATAAGTGCAAGCCGTACGGCTGATTTGTTTAACGAAAATTGTGTTGAGTATTTTCGTGGCATTTTGAATGAAGAATGAAACAGATTTCTATTAATAAGTTTCTACAGAAACGACCTGCAAGTGACGAACGCGAATCAAATATCCCAAGAGTCCTTAAGTTCTGATTGAAAACGCCAGAAATTTTCTTATGTTTTGTATTTTTGTATTTTAATAAAAGCTGTTTATTTCTTTCATTCATAGTCTTATTATGGTCTTTGTTTTGATTTAATTTCTTTCTGTACATTTTCGATTTTATTTTTTTTTTAATTCTCAATAGACATTTTGGATGCTTTGGGGGAAATGAAACGGATTAATTAATCTTCCATTAATTTCAATGGGAAAATGTTTTGTAATACATGTAATTTGAAATACAAGCTCGGTCTGGGAACTAATTAAACTCGCACTACGAGGTCCTACTATATATATATATATATATATATATATATATATATATATATATATATATATATATATATATATTGTGTGTGTGTGTGTATTTAGGCAGCATTTTTTCATTCATACATGTTTCATTAAATAATATAGACAAGTGCTGTCTATTTATTTTATGTAAATTCTTTTCATATCGTCTGATAAGCTTAATAATATTATCATTAAACGAAGAAAGAAAGTCACAATATTGATCATATTTTTTAATCCAATCTAAGCTTTAATGTTATTAAGCTTATTAAATGTTATGAAAAGAATTTACATAAAATAAATAGACAACACTTCTCTATATTATTTAATGAAACATGTATGAATATATATATATATATATATATATATATATATATATATATATATATATATAATGTATATAATATATATATATATATAATTTATATATAATATTATATATATATATATAATTTATATATAATATTATATATATATATATATAATTTATATATAATATAATATATATATATATAATTTATATATAATATATATAATGTATATATAATATATTATATATATATTATATATATTATATCTATAATGTGTAATATAATATAATATATATAATATATACATAATATATATTATATATAATGTATATGTATAATATATATATATATAGTATATGTGTATATATATATTATACACACACACACACACACACACATATACATATATTATATGTACACACTCACGTGTGTAGGGGCGGTGGTTGTGTGTGTTCCAGATTAACTTCAAATCCTGGGGTTTCAGTTGATGTTTAAGTGTACAAGCAATATAAATATTTCAATGCCGTAGGGAACTCATCCTGCCGTCGTAAATAACTCCTTCCCCTAGGGGTCAGGAAAAGAGGAGGCTAGATGGTGTCAGCTATTCCCCACACTCCCATTAATTTTTACTCTCTTCATTTCAATGGTGGTTAAGCCTTGAAAGGACTTAACTCCTGACCCTCAAACCAAACGTGATACAAGTACGGATATGTTTATTATAAAATAAATAGAAAATTAAAAAAAAAACAAAAAAAAAAAACATAGCTATATTCCTAACCAGGGCCGGCGCGTACTATCATCGACCAAGGGGTCTCAAACCTGATTTGGGATCCCGTGCAGTGCTTTGTGACACTTCCTATCTTACCAACATTAGATTTTTTTTTTTTCTAGCTACATTTATACACATTACTAATTAAACTAAGCACAACTTACCAATAAAGGATGACAAATTTTCACGGATTTTCACATCGTTTTTCTTGTCCAAATCCATGAACTTGTTTTATTCATGCTAGTATTTATTAACCCACCCACGAGGATTAAATGTGGCACAAGGCCGGTTTAATGTGGGTAGCCCGCGAGCCCGTAGGCTCAGCCAAAAATATGACCTTTGAACCCGCCTGGACGGGTTCAGGTCCTGTCTACCTCCCCGAAGGAAACCTTGCCCTTCGGCAAAGTTTCCTCCGAGTTCCTCCCTGCATTAGAAGTCTTGAAAAAAAAAAAAAGCTATATATTAGGTTGGTGCAAAAATAATGATGTAATAATGTCATTATTACGTCATTATTTTTGTACCAACCTAATAAATATAAAACAATATTCACTATTTTTATCCATAATGTTAAATGTATTAAAATTATTCAACTTTTTAAGAATAAAAAGTTTATGTTAAAAATTGCCGCAAAACATTGTTGGTTTAAATAAATGCAATTATCTCTTATGACATGTCTCTAATTTGTATTTAGATACATTTTATTTATTTTCAATTTTCTCGTTGAATTGTTCTGCTATATTGCATACTAGATTAAAAGCCGCCCTCTAGGGCGCCATTTAAATTCGCTCCTGCGGGTGGCTCTTGATTGGGCCTTCTGCTTGTTCAGGAGTTTGAGAATCTTTGCTGTGCAGTCTTGGCTCTTTTGATTGCAATCTGGTTCCTCTGTTGGCGGAGATTACTTTTCGCCGTGTACGACATGTAACAATAAACTACAGAACTCAAAACAAAAATATTGTATTAATATTTAAGCTTACCTTTTAAAAGTTCAACGATAATTTTTCTGTCGCCAGTTAATTTAAAGATAATTTGATGTGCGTATGTCCTTACTTTCCGTACAAACAATTATTTTTTTTTCATAAGTGACTTTCACTGGATTTTGCAATTAATTTTGATTATTCCCAAATTTATTTCCAAGTTATAAAAATTGTTACAGTACAAAAATTCGTCACAAAAACTACGTAAGTATATTACCGAAAACAATTGCAGTAATGAAAACTTGTGAATCCAAAATTTCTGTAACCTGAGCTATAGAAAGTTAGTGGTGTACTGGTTAGCAAGCTTGTCTCGCTAGATCAGTTAAAACTGAAAAGTGAGTTCGATATAGAAAGTTAGAGAGTTGTGTCCCTTTAATTGAAAAGTGTGACACACTGACATTCGCATTTATTATGTAGATGATACATTATTGTACATAATTTGGCTATAGTAAGTGTACCTCGACTTGGTGTAATGCTTGGCAAACTTGTCTACCGCGGACCATTACAACTGAATAGTGAGTTCGATCCTCACTGGGTACCCCATCCATTCGGCCTTGTTCCGCATCTAAGTTACGCTTAGAAAATTAGGTGGGTGTGGCAATTATGTACCTTGTTTTAGTTTAAAATCTATTAGGTTGAATCATAAATAGTTACCGGATTTGCTTATCAACTTTATTCTTTAAAAAATATTACAATCACATTTTACTGGTTTTGAGGCGTGAAAATTTCACCGTTTTCCTATTTTCATTTTCTGATGAATCTTAATTCAGTTAATCATTGAGTAAGTCCATGGCGAGTTCTACGACAATAAAGTATCCGTAAAAAGAATAAAAGATAAACCAAGTATTAAAAAAAAAAAATTAGATAAGTGGAGACTCGTCCAACCTACAAAAACACTCACGTTGTCATAAAAGAGATTTTTTTTTTTTTTTTTTTTTACTTTAATCTTTTAATTCTTTAATCCACTGTGTATGGCGCCACGGCCGTGAAAATTTAACTGAGTTTACTTCAGATTTATTTTCAACTGCCACGTATGATTAAGAATTAGGATTAGTTAGCAATTAGCATTAGGTATCTAGTTTAGTTTAAATTACTTTTGTATCAAATAACCAATCATTTTCCCCTCACTTTTTTTTTTTATTCCAGAGAAACGGATTCAGCAGAAGAAAGATGTCAAGATACAACTGACACAGACACAAACACAAACGGTAAGTCAAATGACGAAATCTTTTGACTAAATTTTGAAAACTCTTCGTTTCTTTTTTTTCTTTTTCTTTTTTTCTTTTTCTCAGTTGTTTAAATAACTAAGATATCTGTGCTATTTATCAGAGTGACTAGTCATTCCGAACACCCTACAAGGCCTTCTTTTTTCACATGGGGATCCCACTCGTACATGAGACAAAATTTGAACGATAGTCCAGTTTTTTTTTTTTTTCAGAAATTAATACAATGATTGCATGATAAAATATGAACGTTTTAACTGAACATAGATGATCGTGGTTCTCCACAATTTCCCGTCCTTTGTAGCTCGTAATAAATTTTGATTCTCCCTTATTTCTCCTAAACTTTGTTCTGCCATTTATTCAAGCTCACTAAGTATGTTATGCATTTTTTTTTCTTCTGTTCCTTTTACCTTCAATCTGTCCTGTAAGTATCAGATTCTCCAAGCCCTCCTTTTTCAGGTTTCCTACAACTGTCTCTCCTTGATGTTAAGTATAAGTTTCCTTTTTGTTTATATTTTCTCTAAAACTTTGTCATTGCTTACATCCTCACATCCCTCTGTTTAACCACATTTCTGTAGATTCAAGTCTCTTCTTCATCTTTGTGGAGATTGTCCAGCATTAACTGCCCTAAAGGAGGACGAATATCATGTAACAGTTCAGTACTCTTTGTTTCTAACGAAATTTTTCTGTTTCTTAAAACGCTGCTTACCTTTTGATTTTCAGTGTCACAATTTCTGCTCTCAGTTAAATCACTTCCCAGACATTTAAATTTCCGCACTTGTTTGATTCTGGTATCTCCAATTTATAATTGGCATTTTCAGCTCATCTTTTTGCTAACAGCCATGCATTCTGTCTTTGATGTTTAATCCTTTCTTTCCACTTTCTTTCACTATCTTCTGTAGGAGTTTTTGTAGTTTTAGAAATGACTAGCAGCATGGCCCGGCGTTGCCCGTGCTTGATTCAAAAATCGTACGACTCATACAGCAATCGCTATCACTTGACTTAAAATATTTTCGCTCTTCTTTGCCTTTAAAGGAGTGCCCTTTGCCGTGCTGATGTTTCTACATGCCTTACTTCTTGTCTATCTCACACTGCGAATTTTTTCTAAGCTCTATACTAAACATTAAATCTGTTACGAAAAAAGAACTAAACAAAATGAACACAAAACGATAACTGGAAAAGCCGAATGAAAAATGAATGTTAACAACAAATACTTTTTCACACCAAACTCAGTTCTGCGGAATCAGAATCAACGTTGAGTTTAAGCAAGCGAATGAAACAATTGGAGTAAAGTGCTATGTAGATTTAAATTTTCCCACTTGTGACGAATGCAGCTATCGATTTGTTTTTGCATGCTAGTTAACATTCGTGTCAGTCAGCTGTTGGCTCTCACGCTGGCCAATAGAATCTTCCTGCCTATTCGTAGCAGCCAGCTATTGGCTGTCATTCTGGCCGGTACAAAATGGCCGCAAACTACATGAAAAATACTGTAGAAGCATGAAAAAATCGATTATTTCCACTATCGACAGGAATTGGGAAATGCAAAGTCGGTCAAAGCCTTCCCGCTAACTTGGAGGATGTGCATGTAAATTTTGGTGCAAATCCGTCGAAAATTGCGTGCATTCGTTACACACACACACACACACAGCCTACCTTTTATAGATAGAGATGAAAATGAAAAGAATAAAATTAGATGGTATCTTTATTTTCGTTTACTTGAGATAGTTTTGCATGCAACTTCTGCTAAAACGACTATAGAAACAGCTACATCTTTTCTCCGTTTTTTTTTTTTTTTTTTTTTTTTTTTAAGAATACCATATTCCTTCAAGAGAGAAGAGATCGTGACGCTTCACAGACTATATATAGTCTGGAGACCGTGGTTGAAGCCAATGTCAGTTTTACTCAATAAATTTACACTTTTGTGTTTCAACATATTTTTATGAAATTTTGGTATACCGGTTAAAATGAAATGTCAGTGTTATTTTCATTCTTGCGTCATTTAGACGACAATTTGTCCCCATTGCATCCTATATATACATAGTGATTTTCCAAGCGTAGCTTAGATGTGGCACAAGTACCACAGTAGGGAGCACCCAGTAAAGATCGAACTCACTATTCAGTCGCAATTGTTCTAGCGAAATAGGCTTGGCTAACCATTACACCGCTTCGAGGTCCTCACGCACCATATATATATATATATATATATATATATATATATATATATATATATATATATATATATATATATATATATATATATATATATATATATATATATATATATATATATATTGTAACCCGGATATAAGAGAGTTGTCGGGACCGGAGAAGAAGTATCTTATATCCGGGTTTTATCTATTTTGTTTAGGTAAGTATGGCTCTAATTTGGGACCAGAGAAAATCTCTCTTATAACCGGGTTTCTCTTATATCCGAGTCTCACTGTATATATATATATATATATATATATAATCATATTTTTAAATAAATAATTATATATATATATATATATATATATATATATAATCATATTTTTAAATAAATAATTATATATATATATATATATAATCATATTTTTAAATAAATAATTATATATATATATATATATATAATGATATTTTTAAATAAATAATTATATATATATATATATATATATATATATATAATCATATTTTTAAATAAATAATTATATATATATATATATATATATATATATATATATATATATATATATATATAAGGAGGCACGGTTTGGAGAAGAAACGGATTTGCGCATTTACCAAAGCCAGTAAACTGAAATGAACATTCTAAGTGGAATTTGAATTCGGATCGTCAATAACCTTATAATTTACTACTACTATTACTACTACCACCAATACGTCTTCTTCTTTTATGTGCCGTGTCCCTTCAGGACGTAGGCGATCATGGCTCTCCACTTACCTTTGTAGTTCTTAATAAGTTTTGTCCCTTTGTTACTTCTCCCAGACCCTGTTCTGTCATTCACATGCTTAATCCCGCTAGGTATATCACGCGCTGCTTTCCCTTGCCTCGCTTTTCCTCTATTCGCCCTGTGAATATCATATTCTCCAACCCTTCCTTTCTCATTACGTGTCCCAGAAATTTCAACTGCCTCTTCCGGATATAAGCCTCCTCCTTGTCTGCATTCTTTTCAAACCTCATCATCGCTCACACACTCGGTCCATAATATCCTTAACATTCTATTTACATAATTCGGACAATTGTCTTCATCTTTGTTGCCATATTTATTATGTGATTATCATGTGATAAATATGGCAACAATAGTCCGAATAATGTAAATAGTGTACATAACACCACATCTCAGAAATATAGACAGATCCTTGGCATTCTTTTGTAGAATCGTACCTCCGTTGCCCCGAGTCTCTTCTTCATCTGTAAGGAGGCTGTCCAACATTCTCTGCCGTACAGGAGGACAGGTATCACTTAGCAGTTCATTACTCTTTTCTTTGTTACCAACGAAACCCTCCTGTCTCGTAATACTCTGCCTAGCTTTTGGAATGCGTCCTTGGCCATCACAATACGTCTTCGGATCTCAGCTTCGCACATACCATCCTCTGTCAGAACAATTCCCAGGCATCTAAATTAAAGCGCCTGCTTGATTTTAGTGCCCCCCGAACTGTAAATCGCATTTCGGGCTCAACCTTTTACCGATGACGAGGCATTCTGTCTTACTACTGCTACTACTACAAATAATAATAATAATAATAATAATAATAATAATAATAATAACAACAATAACAATGCAAATCATCAAGAGGCTTCGCATGTTCATTAATAACGCAACATCGTTTCACTAATTAGTAATGAGATATTCCGTTGTTTTTTGGGATTATGAGGTATTTACTCGAAGCCATTCGAAGTGAATATACCTCGTACAAACGTATGCCCTAAACATATCAAGAATATTCAATCCCTGTGGATTGAATAAAAGGCTCGGTTCGAAATTCCGTGAAGGAAGGTGGCTATCGACTATCAAGACAGATACCATTTGAGAAACGTCGGTACAAAAACAGAAACATTGTGATATAACAACAAAGTTGAACATACAGATCCAAATACAAAAGTATATAATAATGATAATTCCTCATCTCAAAAATACCGATAAAGATTATTAAATCGATACGAGCTGAAATGTTGTAAGTATAACAAACAAGATGAAGATGCTCGTCTGAATAGCAAAGCATATAAGAATGATAATTCCTCATCTCAAAAATACCGATAAAGATTATTAAATCGATACGAGCCGAAAAGTTGTGAGTTTAATAAACAAGATGAAGATGCTCGTCTGAATAGCAAAGCATATAAGAATGATAATTCCTCATCTGAAAAATACCGATAAAGATTATTAAATCGATACGAGTCGAAACGTTGGGACTATAACAACCAAGATGAAGATGCTGGTCCGAATAGAAAAGTATCTAAAAGTAAATATCTGTAACTACCTCATTGTAGTACCAGATATATATTTCTTTCTAGTTCAAAACAAATATCCTCAGTCCTACTGCTAGTCAAATGATAACTCGGATATTACGACAGAAATTTAAGTCTACTAGTCTCCCTGGCAATCTTCACCTCTCCGCCTTTCTCCATTCATGGAAGAAGCAATCTGTAACTATTTGTACGCTATATCTTCAACAAAAATAAAGAAAAAAAATTCTTTACCAAAATCACGAATTTTAATCAATTCCCAAAGCTCTGCACTGAGTCTAAACAATCTTTTGTTTTGTTTGTTTTTTTATTGTTTTTCTTTCACTGTAGAAATGCTATAAAGAAAGCCATGACGGATTCTTCAACAGAAAAAAAAAGGAAGAAAAACAAAAACAAAAAAAATAAAACGAGGCAAGCGAACAAACACAAGAGATGAATGAATTCAGACAGATCGAATCCTCATTCTATTTACCCTTTTTCCTCACGCACTGCGACCGAATCAATTAATTCGTCGCTTCCGGTTGGAGCATAATATAGCAATTTTCGCACGCATATTCCGATGTTCCACCGCCTGAGAAACGTGTCACGTGGCCTTATGCAGTCGCCTTTGTTTACTCATTCAACCCGACCGACTCCATTCAAGCTATCGCAGTTGTACGTGCCATCCTTGTTCATAGAACGTAAAAATGTCGATATCCCTGCTCTCCCCCAAATACCACCTACTTCCTACTTCAGGCGATCATAGCTCTCCACATCTATCTTCAATCTTAACCGTCCACACTTTTATTTTATAGTTTTTGGGGGGGTTTTTTCTTTCTTTCGTTCTTCTGTTATGTTTCTTTCTTTCTTGCTTGCTTTTCTTTTTTTCTGTCAGCCATTCTTTCGCTTTTATTCATTTGTTATAACTCTTTATCTTTCTTCCTTTTTTTTATAGACACTTTATTTCTTTCATGTACACTTTCTTTCTCTTTCTTTCTCTTTTTCTTTTTATCTTTCTTTCTTCTTTCTTTCTCTCTTTCGTTTTTTCTCTTCCTCTCATCCAGGTAGCTTTTCATTTTTTTATATCGTCATGAACAAGTTTAAGTATAAATATTCATGAGACTTCTTCCATGCGCCGTGTCCCTCCATAACGTTGGCGATCATGGCTCTCCACATCTAACCTTAATCTTTATTATCCACACTTTTATTCTTCTTTAATTTTTCTTTCTTTAGCTCCTTTCCATTTTTTTCTGCTATCTATTCGTTTGTTTTTATTCTTTTATCGCTACTCTGTCTTTCGTTTTTCCTTCTTCCTTTTTTATAGTCACATTGTTTTCTCATTTCTTTTTTCTTTCATTCTTTCTCTCTTTTTCACTTTCACTCTTTCTTTTTTCCTTTTTTATAGCTGATTTCTTTCTCCTTTTATTTTCTCTTTCTTTTTCATTTTCACTTTTTCTTTCTTTCTTTTTCAATTTCACTCTTTCTTTCGCTCTTTCTTCCTTTTTCTTTCTTCTTTTTTATAGCCACTTTCTTTCTCTTTTTCTTTCTTTTTTTCTTTCACTATTTCTCTCTTCTTCAATTTCACTCTTTCTCTCTTTTTACTTTCTTCCTTTCTTGTAGCCATTTTTTCTCTTTTTCTTTCTTTTGCTCTTTCTTTCTTTTTCATGTTCTCTCATTTTCAATTTCACTCTTTCTCTCTTTCTTTTTACTTTCTTCCTTTCTTGTAGCCATTTTTTCTCTTTGTCTTTCTTTCGCTCTTTCTTTCTTTTTTCTTTCTTTCACTCTTTTTTCTTTCGCTCTTTCTTTTGCTCTTTATATCTTTTCCTTTTTTTCTTCCTCTCTTTGTTTGTTTCTCTTTCTCTCTTTATTTCTTTCTCTGTATAGCCGCTTTATTTAATCTCACTCTTTCTTTCACCGTTTCTCTTTTTCCTTCTTTCTTCATTTTTATATCGTCATAAACAAGCATCAATATGTATGAAGCAACTTATTCTATATGCCGCCCCCTTCATTACGTAGGCGACCATGACTCTCCACGCCCTCCAATTTCTTGAAGCTATTAGCTACGCTTGTCCCTTTGTCAATACTCCGACCCTATTCACATAAATCCGTCGTACAAGTGGCCCAATGCCTTCTCATGTCTCTTTTGCTTTCGATATGTCTTGTGAGTGTTAAATTCTACTGAAGTAAATATTCTGACTCTATACACCGTGTCCCTTCAAGACGTGGTTGTTGATGGCTCATCACAATTTTCTGTTCTTTCTCGCTCTTTTCGATTATCTCTGCTAATCCCTGTTCTACCAACTACGCTCATTACGTAGGTTATCAGCTGTTTTAAATATATATATATATATATATATATATATATATATATATATATATATATAAACATAGATAGTTGTTAGGTGTGCTGTATTTATGGGATAAAGTGCTTAATATCAGAGATAGAGCCTATGTAAATATCAATATAAAAGTGAACATTGAAGTCAACACTCAGAGGCGACAGGCTGTTACATGCTGGACGCAGTCAGGCCGCCTGACGATTGCGTCCAGCATGAAACAGCCTGTCGCCTCTGAGTGTTGACATCAATGTTCATTTATATATATATATATATATATATATATATATATATATATTTTCTATACCATATATATATATATATATATTTTCTATACCATATATATATATATATATATATATATATTTTCTATACCATATATATATATATATATATATATATATATATATTTTCTATACCATATATATATATATATATATATATATTTTCTATACCATATATATATATATATATATATATATTTTCTATACCATATATATATATATACATATATATATATATATATATATATATATTTTCTATACCATATATATATATATATTTTCTATACCATATATATATATATACATATATATATATATATATATATATATATATATATTTTCTATACCATATATATATATATATATATATATTTTCTATACCATATATATATATATATATTTTCTATACCATATATATATATATATATATTTTCTATACCATATATATATATATATGTATATATATATATATATATATATATATATATATATATATATATGGTATAGAAAATTTGGTGATCGACCGATTCTGCTACCTTGGTTTCAACCATTCGGTATGTTCAGTCAATTTCGGTCAGGAGGCTTCGGACATTAAATGACCGAAATCGACCGACGATACCGAAAGTTTGAAACCAAGGTAGCAAAATCGGCTGATATCCTTATTTTCTGTGCTTAAAAGCTCTACATGTTAAATTTTTATTTCTTTTTTTAAGTGTATTGAGCACTTTTAATACTACTGTTTCCTGGTCTAATTCAACTATGATCATTAACTTTTTTATCATATACACACACACACACACACACATATATATATATATATATATATATATATATATATATATATATGTATATAAGTGTATATTAAGCACTTTATCCCATAAATACAGCACACCTAACAACTATATATCTTCATATATATATATCCTGTCAAATGACGAATATTTTCTATGAAAATTTCTCGGACATGTACTGTTTATTATAAACAGAGCATTTACTTAAAATACTTGTATCTATAAAAAAGAACGTTAAACATAAAATTTTCTTTAATAAATAAATTGTCGGGCTTTGTCCATTTCTTAATGCATATAAATGTATGTATATGTCGAAGAAATCATGCATCGTATTGCCAGTGCTTTCATCAAAATTCGACATCGCTTGTGGAATGAGCGGGGTATTCGACTGGATACGAAAATTCGGGTTTACACAGCTGTTGTCCTTGCCATCCTTTATGGTACGGCTCAGAATCGTGGACTTCATAAATGTACCATATACGCCAGCTGGATGTTTTCCATAAAAGCTGTCTGCGTGCCATCTGTGGAGTTAACCTTCAAAATAGGACATCTAACGTAGACCTGTTTAACAGGTGTAATATTCGAGGAATCGAAACTTTTCTCATACAGTCTCAGTTATGGTGGACTGGTCATGTCTTGAGAATGTCTGATGACAGGATACCCAAGATCCTAATGTACAGCCAGTTAGATCAGCGCTGCAAGATTGTAGGACGCCCATGGCTAAGATACAAAGACACACTGAAGAGCAACTTGTCAGCTGTCAATATACCCCATGACACCCTCGAGTGCTTAGACTTGGAGCGGGTAGAATGAAGATCAACGGTTTTTAGTGGACTCAACAGTTTTCAATCTTCTTGTCTGAATTATCTTCAAGAAGCGAGAGCAAGATCTAAAAGGTCAGCGAATCTAACAGTCATCTCATCCCAGAATCGTCACTCTTGCTCCATATGCGGCCTCCTTTGTAAATCACTAACGGTTCTTAAGTGTCACTTATGATTATCGCACAAAATTTCATAACTGAATCAATTGGTTAATTTGTCAGATCTTCATACGTCAACACCGACGGGCGAGAACCATTATATATATATATATATATATATATATATGTGTGTGTGTGTGTGTGTGTGTGTGTGTGCAAGCGAATGGAGAAAATATCAGCAACAACAACAACATTTACTTAATTTCTTTTATTAAACAAAATTGTATAACTTAGCATCCTTCATAGCTTGCCTTGTCTTTAACTGTTAGCCTGAAGCATATGTACGCGATTTCTTAAATTTAAACCTTTTGAAAACATAACGAAATTTTTATAAATACATATTGCCAAACAAAATCCATATTTACTTTGATAAGATCCATCCGGAGACAATGATATTGGTAAAGAAAAGTTTTGCGATTTTATTTTAATTATATCTGAATTTTTACACCCCCGACACAAATACACACACACATACACACACACACACACACACACACACACATATATATATATATATATATATATATATATATATATATGGTATAAGAATCGAAAGACGAAACGCGGCGGCAAAAACTAAGATTTTTTCCTATTGTCATTCTAGTACCAATTTGTCTTATCTACAGAATTATTCTTGGAATTTTGCTATACATATATCTCTTAAGACTAATGTTTGAAGTAATAAACCATTAGATTTTTTTTCAATCACTTTTGTTATTAGATATCCCACACTGTGATAACAGAAGATCTGCCATGGATGATAAGATGTTGCCAGGCCGCAAATTAACTGTTAAGGGTCTAGTGATCAAGGCACTTTTCCAGTGTGGCTAGACATCCGATTGCTTCAAGCTGGGATCGAAACCTGACCGATTTGGCATCATTAGAGATCCTACCCCTAGACTATCGTCGTACGGCAGTATATATATATATATATATATATATATATATATATATATATATATATATTAACTATTATGAGTATTTATTCAGACATACCTGATCATTCAGTGTCTATCCCATATCGCGGTGGTAGACCAGTAACACCTGCTGAAGCCCCTGTTGGGACATGACCGCCCTGAAAAGCAGACGGATTAGTAAAGCGCACATGAGCATTAATTATCTGTTAGAATCTCGGCCACGAGGTCTAAGCGGATACAGAGAAAAGGATGCCGGGTGTCAGGATTTGGCGAGCGGAGCGAGGGCCGGAAGGCGCTTGGGCTGGCTACCTTAGATTTAATCCAAAACCGGATTTAAACAAAACCCCAATCACTTCATAAAGAGGATTACTCGACAAGCATTTCGCTCATGTCCTATCGATTCCTTCTTTTCACCGTGTTTCTTCTCTTTATTGAATGTATCGACATGTTCAAAATATGGACTACACAGCGCTTGCATTTCATTTTTTTATACGATATCTAATGGTAATACTCAGACGTTGCACATGAAAAGAAAGAGGTCTGGATCGGTTTTTCTTTTTGACCTTCTAATTGGCACATCTAATTTAACGAGGAAGGTAACGTTCATTAAAAGATTGTTTTGCATTATTCTTACTTGTTCACTCACATTGTCTCTCACACAAAGCGATTGAGAGAACTTATCAAATATCTGTCTATATTTCTGAGATGATTTATTATGTACACTATTTATATTATTCGCACTATTGTCCTCATCTTTGTTGCAATATTTATCACAACGTTTAAAAAAGTGTTCAGTTCGACATTCCAACCACCTGAAGAAGGCCGGAGCGTACAACAGCCGAAACGTTGTGATAAATATGGCAACAAAGATGAGAACAATAGTCCGAATAAGGTAAATAGTGTATTTAATAGAAAATTCAACCGTCTCTTCCTGATGTTAAGTATAAGTTTACTTTTTGCTTCCATTTTCTCTAAAAGTTCGTCGTTGCTCACATGTTCGTTCGATGGTATCCTCAGCATCTTTCTGTAGAACCACATTTCTGCTGCTTCTTCTTCATCTTTGAGGAGATTGTCCAGAATTCACTGACATATAGGAGGACAAATATCGTGTAACAGATCAGTACTCTTTTCTTTCTTTCTAACGAAACTTAATTTCTTAATACTCTGCTTAGCTTTTGGAAGTCATCTTTGGCTATACCAATGGGCCTTCAGATTTTATTGTCGCATTTTCCGTCCTCTGTTAAAACATTTCCCATATATTTCATTTTTTTACCTGTTTGATTTTGTTATTTCCGATTTGTAATTTGCATTTCGGGCTGATCATTTTTGTAACAAAAATACAGTTGATATTCATTACTTTCCTCTCGCTTTCTTTCATAAACTTTTATAGGAGTTTTTGTAGTTTTCTTTCAGTGTCTACTATCAACACTATGTTATGTCTTTGAGTTAAAAAAAAAAGGCAGGAAGTTGTGGTGAGTCATGATCATCCACGTCCTGAAGGGATACGGCACATAAAATACGTGCATTAGAAAAATCCCAAGAAACGCCTCACTATCTAAGAGAAAAGAAGGCTTGGAGAATTTGATATTCACAGGATAGAGAGAAAGAGTGAGTAACCTGCGTAACGAATTTTTTGTAAATGCATAGCAGAACAGGGACTTGAAAGGATAATAAGGCAACAAACATTACTTCAACCTAGAAAGGATAGGAAGTTGTGGATATCTGTTATCGTCTACGTTGTGGATATCTGTTATCGTCTAGGTGCTATGTCTCTTCAAGACATAGCACCTAGAAGAAGAAGAAAAAAAAGAAAAATGTTTTTTTTTATTCATTTTACCCCAAGCAAGGCAACAAAGCCACTAAGAAGTAAGGGGTTACTGAGTGTTAGAGAATATGATAAAAAGTATTTTTAAAGATCAATGTTAAAAGAGAAGCAGGAAACCGGAAGAGAGTTCCACAAGCGAGAAGTGCGATAGAAGAAACTGTTAGCATAGAACTTTCGGTTACATTTAGTATTTCAACTATAAAAAGGTGAGAGCTTACTGACAGTCTAGTACTGCGCTTGAATTCAATGTCATCAGAACAAATGCCATGAAAGTATTTATAAGGGAAATCGACTGAATCTGAGATGCCAGGTAGGACTAATAATATTGCAGAATCTTCCTTGCATTTTATAAAGAATCTCTAAATATGAAGCAGGAGCACCAGACTAGATGTGCCAACACTATTCAAAGTATGAACGAATGGTAAATTTATAAATATGTAAGAAAGATTTTGGTGAGAATGATTGTCTCGCACGACATAGTGAAACTAGCAGCAAAATTAGCAGTTGATTCAATGTACTTTTTCCACTTTATAACAGCGGAAAAAATTAACCCTAGAAGGCACAACAAGTCACTCTCCTGGAGATTAACACCGGCTATACTGATGGAAGGTAAAAGGGTTATCTTAGATGATTAAAGGAAAGAATTTTCGTTTTGGAGACTTTAAAATTAACAAGCCAAATAGAAAAATGAAGTTGAATATAGAAAAAATGGAACCGAATATAAAAAATAGAGCCGAATATAAAAATGAAACCGAATAAAAAAAATGAAGC
Source organism: Acanthosepion lycidas (assembly GCA_963932145.1). NCBI lineage: Eukaryota > Metazoa > Mollusca > Cephalopoda > Sepiida > Sepiidae > Acanthosepion > Acanthosepion lycidas. The sequence continues at coordinate 65,741,045 of OZ010582.1, read as the reverse complement.
CGAATATAAAAAATAGAGCCAAATATAAAAATAGAGCCGAATAAATAAAATGGAGCCGAATATAAAAAAAAAATGGAGCCGAATATAAAAAAAATGGAACCGAATATAAAAATGGAGCCTAATATAAAAATGGAGCTGAATAAATAAAATCGAGCCGAATATATAAAATGGAGTCGAATATAAAAAATGAAGCCAAATATAAAAATGGAGCCGAATAAATAAAATGGAGCCTAATATTAGCTTGGTGCAAAAATAATGTCGTTTTCTCACATATGTTACTATGTGAGAAAACGACATTATTTTTGCACAAATCTAATATAAAAATGCAGCCGAATAAATAAAATGGAGCCTAATATAAAAATGGAGCCTAATATAAAAAATGGAGCCAAATATAAAAATGGAGCTGAATAAATAAAATGGAGCCGAATATAAAAATGTAGCCAAATATAAAAATAGAGCCGAATAAATAAAATGGAGCCGAATATAACAAAAATGGAACCGAATATAAAAAATGGAGCCAAATAAAAAAAATGGAACCGAATATAAAAATGGTGCCGAATAAATAAAATGGAGCCTAATATAAAAAAATCAAAAAAATCGCAGAACAGTATCAACTGCAAGGATGTCATTAAATAAATCTGCTTTTTTTAATTTATTAATTACTCATATATTTTAAAATGGTCTATTATGAGTTATTTTACTCGTGTACATAAGTTTTCCGTAGAATTTAGTTGTCCATAAGTAAAAAGAAAAATTGTTGGGAACCACTGATTTAAATAGACGTGTTTTATTTTCTTCTTTGTACAGGGTCATTGCCATTGCTAGTGACAAATGTCTGAAAGTGGGTAGAGGGCAAAAAAATTAATTTAGAATTTAGCCTTAAGTTGGTTAGTGGCAAGAACATCTAAAATTTCCAGTACCTCTACATTGGCAAAAATCATCTTTGAAATGACATAGAAACGTTTGTGTTAGAAATAAAAGAACTTTCTTTTTCTATTTTTTTTTTTTTTTTTGAATGTTCCCTCTTAATCTTACACGTTTAAAGAAGGATTCTTTCATCGGGGTTTTATGAAAGTCATATTAGGTTGGTGCAAAAATAATGTCGTTTTCTCACATAGTAACATATTTGAGAAAACGACATTACTTTTGCACCAACCTAATCTTTTACCTTGCTTTGATACTTTTTTTTCCTTTCTTGTATTTCTTTCTTTATTGTATTTTGTTAAAATAAAAACTCTAAAAAATACAGCAATTGATCAAAATTTTGGGGAGCCAAGTCTTCCCCGGTTGCTACGGCCCTATTGTAATGAATTCTATGTTGATACGAGAAGCCTTTGGAAACTCATGAATCAAACATGTCAGGAAAACGATCAACAATGACGTGCAAATTGTTTTCCTATCAGTTTTCTTTGATTTATGCAATTCCGTATGAGTCAATACATAATACCTCGTCTATGGATGTGCGGGTAGCATAGCTGTTATCAGCGCTGATAGTAAATTCGGCGCGTACAAAGTTCAAATTCCATCCGAGTTCGTTGCGTTCACTTACGCACAAATACCTTTGTGAAATACACCTCTTTCCCCCCACAACTATGGGTTAATTAGTAGAATTTGCATCAGTAAATCATTGGTATATCCCAAAAGTTCTTACAATCTAAAAATATTCTCTGGCTCTGCATAATCTTTGAGAGGATGGTAAACCGTAAAAAAGTAAATCATTCAATGTGTAATGCTACTCTGAATTGCGCAAAGATTAAATCCGCTCGTCAGCGGGCTTGATTTTAAAAGACTCATTTTGAGTATAAAGGTTCTTTCTCTCGACATTCTTTTAAGATTTCCTTGTTGCTTACTCTCTTCGTCCATGGAATTCTCAGTATCCTTCTGTAGAACCTCTATTTCTATTGCTTCTATTTTTTTCCTCATCCTTAGTGAAATTCTCCCAGCATTCACTGCCATGTAAGATGATGGATACCAGTTAACACTCCTCCACTCTTTTCTTTATTTCTAATGAGATTCTTCAACATGTTGCTTAGCTTTTGGAAGGCATCTTTCCCTAGTTCAATGCGTGTTCGGATTTTGGTGTTGTATTTTCCATCCTCTGTTAAAACGCTTCCCAGATATTTGAAAGTTTTTTACCTGCTTGATATTTATATCTCCAACTCGTAACTCGAAACTCGAGACTTTTCTTTTTCTGATGACTATATTTTAGTCTTCTTGTAGTCGGTAGTTAGTCCTTTCTTCTCGCTTTCTTCTACCAATTTTTTTAGGCGATCCCGTAGTTTCCTTTCCGAGTCGACATAGTCAACACAGTGACATCTGCGTATCTCATATTGTTAAGTTTACGGCCATCGATAATAAATCCTGGTAAGATCTCTAGTTCTTTTAGGATAGCGGCGCTGTGGGGGTTGAATAAATCTGACGAGAAGATGCATCTTTGTCTCAAGAGCTTTTCTATTTATTTATACTGCTCAATTTATTTTCTATCCATATGCAGGTCGTTTCCTCGTAGTATAAGTTCTTGATTATTCTAACACCGTGGTTCCTAAACTGCTTTGAATTGTCTTTCCCTTGCGTACCAAAACACAGCTATAATCCAGCCCTCCCCCTCCAGCCAATATATAGTCAACCTTTCATTTGATTCTATTGGTACTAGTATCACAAGTCAAATGAGTATCTTAGTTTGGTTTGGTCTGTTTTGTTTTAAGGTATATGAACCTCAGCGGGTTATTTAATACCGACAAAATTTTTATTTTTGGTAATATTTTTTTTCAAAAATCTATTTCTGGTAACATATTTTCCTTCAAAAATCTGTTTCTGTTAATAATTTTCCTTCAAATATGTATATTTGTTAATTTTTTTCAAAAAGATGTATAGCTCGTAATATATATGTATATATATATATATATAATATATATATATATATATATATATATATATATATATATATATTTATTTTTAATGTATAGCTGGTAATTTTTTTTTTTTAAATGTATTGCAGGTAACATTTTTTTTTTTTTTTACAAGAATGTTTTGCTGGTATTAAAACCTATTTTTACACGTTTTGACCCCGGTTGGAGGTGGTTAACTATTTGCCCGCACATATATTTACCTAACAGGTGCTACCACCCCGGGTCAGGGTGGACCTGGGAAGACCAGCAATTAAGAGGTGGTTCCATGCTCCTCAAAACCTCCTGATCAGAGGCCTTGCTGTCGGACGTAGTTTATCGTCATACCCAGGAAACGGATGTAGTTTATCGTCATACCCAGGGCATAGTATCTTAGTATTTCACATAATAACTGTTATATAAATGGCATACACTGTTGAGTAAAGACAAGATACACTTCTGGTACACTGTGTGTGTGCGTGTGTGGTTTATGCTGTAGTGCTTCCCCTCCTTGGAGGGGTGTACGCGCATCATTTATCATCTCTCAGTTGCGTCTCTGTCCTTGGACAGAGTGCGCTCAGAGACTTCTCTGTCTAAGGACGGAGGGGCAACTGAGAAAATAATACTGAAGAGGTGCCCAGCCCTGGGGAACAGCTGCCCGAGGCCGCGCCCTCCCATTGCACCAGAGGGAGGGATCGGTGCTCGCACCGAGGCCAGCGCAATCGACGGTTGCGGGGACTGAGGGGAATTTTTGTTCCTTGTCCGGGTGTATGCGCTCGGGTCCCCACATTAAACCGACCTTGGGTCACATCTCATTCTAGTGGGGGAACGAGTAAATACCGTGTGGTTTATGTTGTATGTTATGGTTTAGATGTGCCATTGACACCCTCTGAACGCCAAGTTTTTTTCTCTCACCGCCTCACTGGATCTTTCTACCACACAGAGGGAGAGGTATTGCCCATTTTGGGAATCACTGTACTAACGTCAGCGTGTTGCAAAAAAATACAATTTAAATACAACATTAAACTTGGATAAAAAGAAAAATAAGTTAATAAAAACGTAAGTGAATAAAAAAAATATCAATTCCTGTTGAAAAGAACACCTCCGCCTTCCCAGCATAACCACTATTCTCTTTTCCAGTTATAGCAAGTTGGCTGGCTGTGAATGACAAATAAATTTTCTTTTTTAGCATCTTCGGTTTAATGGATCTGAGAGCATTAGTGAGCCTTAGGAATAGAGCATCATTACGATACCACAGCGGGAAATATGTTGGTCGTAGGGTGAAGGGATAATTCTGTTATTGAGGTACCTTAATAGAGTGGGCCTGGGTGCTTCTGAAAATAAAGGTGTCATGGAATCTATTTCAGTCTGTTAATTATTTATCTATGTCAGTCTGTCAATTATCTATTTCAGCCTTTTAAATTATCTATCTACATTCCTCAATTCTCATTGTACATTTCCCATATATATATATATATATATATATATATATATGTACAAGTATAGGATTGGTGTATACGGAATAAATTCCAATAACCAACAAATACTATTCTTAAAAGAGTGCACAATACAGGGTAGAGCGAATATAAGTATTTATTCGAAAATTATAACATAAATATGTTATAAAATCACTGTAAAAATAGCTATTTTGTTTCAACACTTTTCAAGACTATCACTTGATAAGACACCAGAAGTATATTATTTACATTATTATACTATTGTCCTCATCTTTGTCGCCATATTTATTACAACGTTTTCGGCCGTTGTACGCTACGGCCTTCTTCAGGTGGTTGGAATATCGAACTGAACCCTTTATTTCGCTCACTGGGGTAAGACTGTTCTAGTTCCACGTGCCATGTTTGATGGGTGTCAGTTATCAGTTATCTCCTGTTAA
>OZ010582.1:65696266-65723766 GCA_963932145.1 Acanthosepion lycidas | reverse complement strand
TCAAACTCTGTCACCTTCCATCTTGTGTAGCTCTTGCGCCGTGAATAGAGTTGAACAACATTGTCAAAAAACAACAACATTTAGGCAAGAGAGAGATTTTTAAAAAAAAAAAAAAAAAAAAAAAAAAAAAGAAGAAATGAAAAACAGTGTTTGACAAAGTTTAATAATATTTCGAATTTATGTCTGTCTTCAAGTTATGTTTAAAATTGCATAAAAGTTGTATAAATTTTAATTGCATACTAGACTACCCCTAAACCCATTGGGTTTCTTTTAAAAGCAGTTCATGATACAAAATGATGAGGTAACAATATCATATTAGTTCATAATAAGTAAAAAAAAAAAAATCCGATGTTTTAGTTTTTGGCACATCTCTCGGCAGTTGTTCAAGGTATAATATACTCCTTGGTTGGGGTATTATCGTTTAAGCTGTATCTCAGGAACACACACACATACATAAAAGATTAACGTTTTAGTATTATATAGATAGATATGTTTTACTGCTTTACATTAAAAGAGAAATTTCTTCCATGAAATGTACTTTGAATACAAAATTAAAACAGATGTAATCTTTTTCGAAATAATAAGTACTTTTAATATATATACTCGTTTCTTCCTTGCACTTATCCCAAAATACCTAATATAGCCAATCAGCATGCATCTATTTATTTATTCACCGTCAAGGCGATTTATACATATAGCCTCTGCACTTTTCAAGCAGTTGTTTAAAAAAATAGTTCTAATGCAGTGTAGAAAATTGTATAAATATATGCTGCGTTAAGTATATTTAAATTTATTTGATAACGTTATTATGCATTATGAATTCTTATTATTTTTTAACACACATAATAGATGGAATATGATATGCAAGTGTTTGTTTATATACGCGGATTAATATAAAAATTTGTATCGAAAACAAATATTGAATTTCCTATTAAAAATGATGTAAAACAGAAAAAAAACGACCTAGCTCAAGGAACTCCTTTCTTAGTTTTAATGACATTTGGCACTGTACTCTTCATTTTAGTATTATACTGATTTTACGAAAATAATAAGTTGCATGCAATTTTTAAACATCATTTTTAAACATAACATGAAAAAGATAAACTATTGAGATGTTGTTAAACATTTTAAACACGGAATCTTTTCTTTTCTTTTTTTCCTTTCCTGAATCGCACCAAAAACACGTCCAGAAAAACTTTGACATTTTGTATCAGGTTGCACGGTATTACCACCCACCGAATATAAAACTCGCTGGGATAGGGTGGGTCAATATCTGCACTGGAAAATCTGCAACTTTTATGTAAATTAAACTGCAAGAAATTGGTTTGAACACCACCCAGATCCGGTTACAAACATAGGAACTGTAACAATTTTATGGGATTTTACAATACGCACAGACAGAACAATAAAAGTAATCCTAGCAGACATCCTGATCAAAGACCACAAGAACAGATTGTGCTTTCTTATTGACATGGCACTTCCTGCAGATTGTAATGTGCCTTTGAAGATCTTTAAAAACAAATTTATCAAAATACAAAGATCTTGAAATGGAAATCCAAAAAATGTGGCACATGAAAACATCAATAATTTCAGTTGTAATTGGGTCCCTTGGCTTGATTGAAAAAGGTTCTGCTAAACTCATTAAAGGGGGTTCTTGGTAGCCCATGCCTTAAAGAAATACAAAAATTGTTCTCACAAGTACAGCTTACGAAGGGCTTTATCTATGTAAAAATATGTGTGATCAGAGGTTTGTTTTTTATATATACAAAAATGATCAGTAGACGATGTCCTGAAGCCATTTCTGACCTTCTTAGGTCTCTGTTTGGGACCCGGAAGGAAATGTGTATACAACAGAAATCAAAGGAAATAATAATAATCTTTCCCACCGCTGTAGCGTAGCTTCCCTGTTCCTTTTCTGCAAATACTATCACGGTAATTGTTCTAACGAATCGTCCTCTATGGTACCTAGACTTTATGAATTTAAGCGCAGTACTAGATTGGCGGTAAAGTCTCATCATTTTACACTTGAAATGGTTAGATGTAACAGTTTCTTCTCTCGCACTTCTAGTATGTCAAAATCTCTTCCGTTTTATTCAAAAATTTAAATGAAATGTCAATCGTTATCTTCTGTAAATTACTATACTTTCATTGTCCTTTCTCTCCTTTTTCTCATATGTTATAACACTCAGTAACCCCTTGCGATAGAATGGCTTTATTTTATTGCCTTACTTAGAGTAAAATGAGTGACGTATATATATATATATATATATATATATATATATATATATATATATATAGGTAAAGTAATCCTAAGGAGCCAGCCAAACCTACCTAGGTTTCACCAAAACGGATCTTCAGAGTAAAGCTGGCTAGAGAGAAAAATTTTACCCTGTTTTACTTCTTACTCGTTTTTGGGAGTCTTTTTTTTTTTTTTTTTTTTTTTTTTTGGACTCGGAGCTTAAACACTTGACGATTTTTTTCGCCTTGTTTTAATGTTCTTAGTTCTTTCTTTTTTTATTTCCCATTTTTACTCGGGTACTGATTTGTTCTACTACTATCCGAAGTTTTTTCCAAAAGAGTACCACCATTTATATATATATATATATATATATATATATATATATATATATATATATATATATATATAATTACCTCAAACCTTATTATAGTCGATACTTCGTATTTGAGATAGACGGACAATTTATGAACTATCGGTTTGCGCATTTGAGAATGTTTCATGAACAGAAATGGGGCGAATATTTCAAATAGTAAGTGTCCACAAAAAACAAGTACAAAAAGTATCTGTAAAAAGTATGAATAAAGACAAAAGGAAACTTTTCTTTACCAACGCGTTTCGTCCCTTGAAGGAATTTATCACAGTTATAAAATATTTTATCATATTTTAGGCCGTTCTTAAATACAAGAATTGTTCAAACTTATCATGTTTTTATTTTACTTATATTTACTTATGTTGCAAAATAAAATCCTCACGTTTACCTTGCTAAAGGCCCTCAGCGGATAAAATGCATTGGTAAAGAAAACCTTTTACTTTGTCTTTACTGACTCACTCACACACACACACACACACACATATATATATATATACATGTATATATATATATATATATATATATATATATATATACATGTGTGTATATAGGCAGCATATCTTCAATCAAGCATGTTTGATTGAATAATCTAGGCATATTATTTCTATTATTATTTTATTCCTCTCGAATTCTCGGATGAACTTCTTAATGTTGAATTCGAAAATTCCACCTGAAGAAGGCCGGAGCATGCAACAGTCGAAACGTTGTGAATCTGGCAACAATGATGAGAACAACAGTCCGAACAATGTAAATATTGTAAATAATTACAATAGCTCATCTCAGAAACGCCGGATTTGTAATTTATGTGAATGTTTCACTGCCAACATTTCTGATTATCTAGATGGCGTTTTACTTTCCCATAGCAAAAAAGTTTTTTCATATATTCCCGATACGTTTGATTTAACTCTAAAATCAATAATATTCTCAGAATGAAAAATGATTTAATGATTGCTTTTTAGTCACCGTCTCTTTATACTAACATTGATCCCGATGAAAGGATTAAAACATTCAACAACATTTTATAGTCGTTCTCTCACAGACGTGCCGTCGCTTCTCTCTGTCTTTTCTACAAATACGTTCCCGGTAACTGCTCCGACGAGCTACCTTCGCTGGTTCCCAAACTGTATGAATTTAAACATGCTACTTGGTTGTCATCTTAGTCCCAGCCTTCCACTGTCGAAACGGATAAATATAGCCGTCTTTTCTACTCCAATAGCTTCATGTCTAGCACTTCCCGTCTGTGGAACTCCCTTCCTCTTACTTGCTTCCCTGATAGCTATAATCTTCGAATATTCAATGCAATGTCCATCGACATCTCCAGATGCATTGATCGATTCCCCGTCCTTCTCGTCATACATTCGTCTCTCACGCCTCTTTACTCTGGCGCCCACTCTCTGTAACACCTTGCGTCCTAGTGGCACCCCCATGTTCCTTGGGATGAAATGCTTAAAAAACACACACTCAAAAAAAAAAAAAAAGCTTTTAAGAAACACACAAAAAATCTTTCTCTGTGGACTTATATGGTTTGTCTTGGAAATTTTTAACCACCAGACCAAAGGATGTGCAATTGGAACCCCCAATAGCCAGTATTTTTTTGACAAACTTCGAATAAAGGCTACTTGACGTTTTCAAATCACACTATGGCCATGAACCAATATTTTGGTTGCGATGTATGTTTTCAGGATTGCTGAGAAGCTTTTTGACAGAGGATGGTAAGTGCGACACTGAGATCCGTAGACGTATTGGGATGGCCAAGAACGCATTCCAAAAGCTGGGCAGAGTATTGCGAGACAGGATAATTTCTTTCGTAACAAAGAAAAGAAAACTGAGCTGTTACGTGACATCTGTCCTTCCTTATGGCAGCGAATGTTGAACGATTTCATCAAAGAAGAAGAGACTCGAGGCGACGGAAATGTTGTTCTACAGAAGAATGCTAAGGATATCATAGACCGAGCGTGTGAGCAACGATGAGGTGGTTGCTTATACTTAACATCAGGAAGAAGCAGCTGAAGTTTCTGAGACGCATAATGAGGAAAGAGGGCCTGGAGAATCTGATACTCACGGATCAAATAGAAGGAAAAAGAGACAAGGGAAAACAACGGATGGCATACCTGGCGGATTTAAGCAAGTAGATGACAGAAGGTGGTCTAGGGGAGGTAGCAGAGGGGAGGAACTTGTTGAGTGCTGCAAGGGATAGAGGGAGAAGTTTGGTTTGGTTTGTTTTACGGCATATCAACCTCAATGGATTATTTAATGCCGACAAGATTTTTATTGCTGGTAATATTTATTTTCAAAAATTTATTTCTGCTAATTTTTTTTTCAAAATATTCTGGTAATATTTTTTTTCTTAAAAAGTTCATTGTTCTTTCTTTCTTTGTTTTGTTTTGTTTTACGGCATATCAACTTCAATGGGTTATTTAATGCCGACAAAATTTTTATTGTTGGTAATTTTCCTTAAAAATTTATTTCTGGTAATATTTTTTTCTTCAAAATTGTATCGATTGTAATATTTTTTACAAAATGTATTGCTGGTAATAATTTTTTCTTCAAAAACTTATTGCTGGTAATAACGTTTTTTGTAAACTATTCCTGGTATTAAAACCTATTTTTACACTTTCATAGAGTCTTGACCCCAGTTTGGGGAGTAACTATTTACCCATAGTTGGGACCCTAACATGTGCTACTACCCAAAGTTTCGGTGAACCTGGGAACGCCAGCAATTAAAAGATGGTTCCACGCTCCACAAAACCTCCTGATCAGAGGCCTCCTTGCTGCTGGAAGGTAGTTTATCGTCTTACCCAGGACGCGGATGTAGTTTATCATCATACCTAGAACGGATAGAGGGAGGTGGAGAGCCATGGTCGCCTACACCCTGAAAGGACAGGGCACATAAAAAGAAGAAAGAATTTAGTTACCGTTGATGACTCGTCACTTTAGCCTAACACTGATCACGATGACATTTTGTTTAACATTCTTTCAAATTACTTCATAATGTTCACTGACATGCCCGATTATGTACAACACAGATCCACACATGCATATATAAATAAATGCATCCGGCATATACGTAATTGTTAATTTCACTTTCATTTCGAAATATTGTCTCCATTAAATTCATATCGACTTTTCCTGATGGAGTTAACCGATAAAACATGGGCGTGGTTTTGTCCTGCTTCCCTCCATCTGTAATCCTGCCGCCGCATGAAATTATGAACGACACTGCTTCTTCTGTTAGTGCTTATCCGCCAGGATCCTTTCATTAATCAGCCGCCTATTTGTCGGCTGTTTTCTAAGCCGACAACACAGAGGCATTGCATTCCGAAAATGTGCCCGCTGGGTACGAGGCAATTGTGTGCCTGTTTTCGTAGGACGACAATACCTACGTCTGCAGCAGTAGGCGTCGTTTTTTTTTTTTTTTTTTTTTCTTTAATGTTGAATGAATAGGACTTGTGTGAATGAATCTCTTTCATGTTTACCAGTAATTTTGTTAAGAGCCAGGGATTATAAACATTTTTTTTCTTCTTTCGACACGAACCGGCTGACAATTTGAACGCCAGCGGATGCTTTATCTTAATAAATAAGGCGGATCTTAAGAGAACACTTACATTTCCCGGTGCGTTTATTTGCAAGCTCAAGCGCGTGCATGGATGTACAGGTAGTTTAATGGCTCGCCTCTGGGAACAAGAAATCAGCGGGCCGAGTTCGAATTCTGGTTGAGTTCATGAGATTCACTTTCTCACAAATACGCTTGGCAATGGTTTTAATCTGTTGCAGTAGGCAAAGGTTAATAAATTAAACAAAATAAAAATACTTCTTAAATGCCCCTGGAAAGTATCGGCAAATTATCTTCTGCTTCATACCTCATTAACATTAACACCGGACTTCTTTAGGGACAGATCAATCAGCTTTGTTTTCTGAAACCATATATCTTGGATAAGCGAAAACAAAATATCAAAAACCCAGTACCAAACCGAAGGGCAATCTTACACGCACTCACCAATCACTAACCTTCAGTGAATATAGCTCTCTATAGGTTTTTTATCGTTTATAACTTGGAGCAATGTTATTATTATTATTATTATTATTATTATTATTATTATTATTCCTCACGCTCTTCTGCTATCCATTGTTAAATATGTTGACGCTATCTTCAGTGGCTCTTGAGCCTTGTATTGGGTGATTTTTTTTGCAAAATAACAAAACAAAAATACAAGTCAGCGGACGTTGACTGAATTTTATGCGTTTTTTAATTTAATTTTTTAAAAAACAACAACAAAACAAAAAGGCGCAATTATCTTATGAAACGCTTTCAGCTACATGTAGTTTATCTAACAGTTTGCATAAAGCATCGACTTTTTCTCTCTTCTTTTTTATTTTATTAAAAATCGATTGTTTATGCAGTTTTTTGGGGTTTTTTTTTTTTTAATTTTGTATTTAAACAAACCTTGACATATTTTTCTTATGACGAGACTTGATACGAGACTTGCACGCCGAGATCAGGCAATCAGTTTGTTTGTATAAACGTTAGTGTCGTGTTGCGGTGTTTTTCTTTTCTTTTTACAAGTGGCAGAGACAGAACGTGAATGCACTAAACAAAATAAAAATCACAAAAGCCTGAGAAACTCGGTAATTCTCGAGCTACACAAATCTTTATCCTCAATTAAAACAAATGCGTAGATCCATCAAAGAAGGAGAAAAAAAAGAGATGGTTTTAACCCTTTCTGCTCACAAGAAATATCTTAACTGCTATCAATACGGAAAAGCCAAGCACCGAATTAATAAATAAGAAAGTTTTGAAACTTCATTTGTTTTCGTTGGTCTTCCAAGCACAACGTATTAAGAGATCGACTTCATATTCACTGCACCTCTTCTACAGTACATAGGCGATCATAGTTCTCCACATCTTCCTATCCTTCGTAGCTCATAATAACGTTTCTCCTTTCACCATTACACCCAGTCCCTGTTCTGCCGTCCATTTATACAAGCTTTTTGTGCCGTATCAAACGATAAAAATCATAGGTGTCCATCCTTCTGCATTTTGATTGTTCTTTCTGATATCATTCTAAGCATAAATATTGCATTCCTTGTTCCAGTGTCTTTAACAAACCTACACTGTTCTTGTCCTATTCCCGGTCTAAATCTGTGGCTCGCTAGGCTCACCAGAATTCGCAGGATATGTTTTATTATATGGCTCATTTGGCTGATAGTCCGATGGAGTTCTCATTTGTTTGCATCTTATTTCTTAGTGCTATGAAAATGCACCTACTTAGGTCTCCTACTGAGTGGATCAGTGAGATACACGCGTAGGCGATCATGTATCTTTCGATATGACGAGGTCGCCATTTCTTTCTGCGGTAGACCAGTTGCCATCCAAGAACCCAGTCTGTCTATTTACCCATAGGGGAGAAGAAAGGATTTATACCTTTCCCAAGGGTATTAGCACGTAATGAATGTAGTGGATTCGACTGGAATTCGAACTCGGCTCTCTGAATCCTCAATCCGAGCCGTTATCCATTACTCCACCGAGTGGATACCAACTTCAAATAAAATTGAATTTAATTTTAATTCACGGAGAAAGTGAATAATATAGCACAATTAAATCACATATAACCTTATTAATCCTTAAAGAAAATGGCAGCTAAGGATTGCATTTCAAACACGTTTACCCAGTAAAAACGTCTATAGTGATACGGAAATACGCGTTCTGTTCATCAGAATTCGGATATGTTACGTTATATCACTCCTTAGGCTGATTCTCCAATGGCACTCGCATTCATGAATATCAGATTTGGAAGACTGTGACATCAGTCTTTCAAAAGGGAATGGTTTTCTTTCTTAAAACCATGTCCCTTCAAGGTGTAGGCGATCATGGCTCTCTGAAATTTCCTTTTCTTTATGTACCCGGTTTGCAATCCTCCCTGATTTTCTGAACAGAAGTATAGGTTTATCCCTTCTTTCCTGTTTAGGGTTGGGCTTCCGATTCCTTCTAAAGTCTACTTCAACTCTATTCTTTTAAAGTCTTTACCTATACTCTGAAATTTTATTTATTATTTATCTATATTTTTTACCTCAGTAGGAGTAGATAAGTTCGCCTATGTCCGTTTCACACTCCTCTCCGGTTTTTGAAAAAGAGTAGAGGTTTATCCTTTGTTTCCTGCTTAGAATTGGGTTTCCGATTCCTTCTAAAGTCTGCTACAGTTTTCTACTCCTAACGTCTGCGCCTGAACTCTGAAATTTTATTTATTTTTTCTCTCCTCCACCAATAGGAGTAGATAGGTACTCCTATCATCCAGTTCACACTCCTCCTCGGTCTTTTGAACAGGAGTAGAGGTTTATCCCTTGTTTCCTGTTTAGGACTGGATTTCCGATTCATTCTAAAGCCTAATTCAGCTCTATACTCCTAACACTTGTCCTTTCTTACGCTAACTCCACACTATAGCCATCTACTTTGAGTGGCACTTGGGCCTTTTATTGCATGAGCTTTAGTAAAAATAAATATATTCCTTCAAGATGTATGTGATCATGGCTCTCCGCGATTTCCTTTTCTTTATATATCCCTTCCTGATGTTGGCGATCATGGGGCTCACTACAATTTTCTTTTCTTTAATATATATGAATATTAACTTTTGATATTGACCTTCAAGAAGATTTTGGTATTGTGACTCCGCTGGTTGATTTCCATATTTAGGACGCCCCTAACATAACAGTCCAGAGGATAGGAATCAGAAGACATTGGAGGCCATATGTTCAAAGCGACACGATCAGAAAAATTATCAGTTTGCCTCACTGGATCACGTAGAAAAGCTTCACTCTTTCGATCCAGTGTTTGACCAGTGTGACCAGGGCAACGATGTAGCCGATGACTTTGAACCTGAGGCCTTGAAAGAAATTGAGTCGTACCGTGTGCCTCTCGTTCCTCACCCTGTGTAGCGGTTTCTCGTTGCATTCTCCACGATTTTGAATTCAGAATTGTCTCCCCCTTTCAGGTACGAAGGCGATCATGACACTCCGCAGATTCCATTTTTTTTTATTGTCTGTTTTATTGCCATGTTTTGTCATGTCAACGAACACTTGTTTGACACTTTTGTAATGTCAACGAATACTCATTGTCACTTTCGTAATGCACGTTGTAGTAGAGACTTTGTAATCGCAGATACAACTATAGTAACGCCGTTGAACAATACTGGTGTCAGACGCCTTCGAATAACAATCGCACTAATAGTACATTCTCGATAATACTCGCTCGAATAGTAACGACTGAATTGTGGTCCGAATAGTAATCCATATAGTAATGATATTCACTAACCGCTCCATGCCGCCGGATGTGGCACAAGGCCAAGTTTATAGTGGGATATCCGAGCCCGTAGGTTCGGGCAAAAATTCCTCGTACACCCCCTAAAAACGGGATTGGGTAGCTGTCTACCACCCCCAGATGAGACTCTGCTCTTTGGCGCAGCCTCGTCTGGGTTCCACTCAGCCCAGAAACAGAGACTTTGACAAGCACACTTCCGAAATAATCCGGATAGTCATGATATTCACTAACCGTTCCACGCGGTCTGATGTGGCACAAGGCCGAGTTTATTGTGGGGTATCCGAGTCCGTAAGCTCGGGCAAAAATTCTCCGTAGTCCCCGTAAAAACGTGGTCGGGTAGCTGTCTACCACCCCAGACGAGACTCTGCCCTTTGGCATAGCCTCGTCTGGGTTCCTCTCTACCCAGAGGCAGAGAGTCCGACAAGCACGCCTCCGAAGTAATCCGGAGAGTTATCATTTAGACGCCACGCTAATTCCCATATATACATTTCCTTTACCATCACGTGATATATTTATTCAAAATGGGATCGCCCCGTGGGTGATCTGTGTTCAAACTCCAGTGTCTGCAGCGACATTTTATTCCTCTATAACAATAACAATAACACTTATTAAGAGCTACAAGGGACAGGAGGATGTGGAGGGCCATGATCGCCTACGTCCTGAAGGGACACAGTACATAAAAGAAGAATTTGACCAGCATGTTCAGCACAATGATTTAGGCGATGACATTGAAGCCGAGGCCGTGAAAGAAATGAAGCGACATCTAGTCACTGACCCCCATCACCAGGATTATTAAAGACGACAAGTGCTTCCCCTTGAATACCTACGCGGAATCACCTCTTTCGCCCTGTTCACTTGATCTCTCTTTGGCATTAAGTGTCTCCGGTCACTTTCTGTTTTTTTCATTTATTAGGTTGGTGCAAAAATAGTGTCGTTTTCTCACATAGTAACACATGTGAGAAAACGACATTATTTTTGCACAAACCTAATGATATGCCAGATTGGTAAGGCACTTAATTAACCTGAAAGATAAATAAGAATTTTAAAATAAATCTCACCATATATATATATATATATATATATATATATATATATATATATGGTATCAAATGACAATTGGAAAAAATCTTACATTTTGCCGACGCGTTTCGTCTTCCGACTTTTTCAAGGCAAAAATGAAATCGAATTGTTTTTGTTGCTATAGTTACATTAAAAATCCAAATTTAAAAACAAAAACATTTCGATTTCATTTTGTCTTGAAAAAGTCGGAAGACAAAACGCGTCGGCAAAATGTAACATTTTTTTGCAATTGTCATTTAATACCAATCTGTCTTGTCCACAGAATTTATCTGGGAATTTAACTATATATATATATATATATATATATATATATATATATATATAGTAAACACTAGTAAATTAATTACCGATACTGTTCGAACTGCAAGACACCTGCTTCAATGCTTTGCTTTTTTATTATAAGTGACTTTATTGCCGCCTATATATATATATATATATATATATATATATATATATATATATAAAGGAAGGAAAACGAAAATGAATTTATTGAAACAAGGTGTTTGGAAACAAAATTCATTTCGCTTTTTGCCTTGAAAATGTCCACATTGAACGAAACGCGTCGGCTAAAACTACACAATTTTCCTATTGTCTTTTTTCTTTTATACATATTGTCTTTTTCTACAGGTTAATTCTGCTAAATTTTTACATACACATATACACGCGCACACACACATACGCACATGCACACACAGACACGCATATATATATATATATATATATATATATATATATATATATATATATATAGTTCTCAAATTGTGTGTGTGTATGTATGTATGCGTGTGTGTATGTATGTGTGATCGGATGTTTATGCACTTCCAGTTTTCATCCGATTTCGATTAAATTTTTTTGTTTGTTGGATAATTCTTCAGTGCCAGTTTTGAGTCCAAATTATAGGCGACTATGGCTCTTCACTACTTCCTATCAATTATAACTCTCAGCAACGTTTGACTATTTAGTATCTGTTCTTGGATATATATCTTTCATAAAAACTTTAATATAAAATAAATAGTTTAAATTATTGCAATAATATTATTTATTATTATACAGTTCCCTTTTCAGCCCCACCCCTTCAAATTGTAAACCCCCTCCCCCATTTGGGGACGTGCCTCAGTTGTACTCAAATATGTTACTAATATTGATTTTTCGGGTGGGCTGACTTTAAACTTCAACTGCTCCGACTGAACGGCAAAAATTCCCAGTGGTGAAAGACCCGGTCAAAGACAGGTTATACTGCTAGTATATATATATATATATATATATATAGAGAGAGAGAGAGAGAGAGAGAACAACATATTTACCATTCGGTTACATGAACATCTGCAATTTCTTCAGGAAATTTCATAATTCTGCCATCCAAGAACTTTTGGTCGTTTAAAAAAAAAAACTGCTCTCAATGCTTCTGTAGTTATACAAACAATTTCATTTTCTCCTGAAAAGATAATTGATAAATATTAGGTTGATGCAAAAATAATGACGTAATAATGTCGTTTTTTGACGTATTTTTCACGTCAAAAAACGACATTATTACGTCATTATTTTTGCACCAACCTAATAACTTGAAAATGTAATATCTGCTGAATATGGCACATGAGTGAAAGCTACTTTGGTTTGCTCATGGAAGAAACTTGTGGTTCCTAACGGACACTTATTCCTCGATTGTTGCTTTCAGTTGTTGAGATCTGGATTAATACTTATTTGTAGGTTCGCTTATAGACCGGTTCACTTTTTAACAGGAGTAGAAGTTTATCCTTTCTTTACTGTTTTGGATTGAGTTTCTGGTTCTCTCTAAAACCTTCTCATTCTCTTTTACTCCCAGTAGTCCTCTTTGAGTCTTAGTGGCATTATCACCTTGCTTGGGGGGAACTGATTATAAAAAAAATGTTTTTGTGTTCCGGCAGGTACTGCTTGTAGATGATTTCTTTTAATCCCGGAAGTACTGTTTTCTTCGGATAAATATCAATCTTTATTATACCCAATGGTTATCGATTTCGCGTACTACACGATCTTTTGCGTAAAACGTTTTAAATTATCTGCTTTTCATAGACCTTCACAAAGCCACAAATATCTCAAACTGTTACAAATGATTTGGTCGGTGAGGCTTTTTTTGCATTAGCTGACAAAACTGATATATATTATATATATATATATATATATATATATATATATATATATATATATATATATTGAATGAGGTGGAAAGCATACTTCTACCTTCGTGGGAATAACTCAACCAATAAAGAACGCGAAGTTTACGGCTTTAAAAGTAAAAAAGTTGCACCATTCAACAAACAGCTATACGAATTTGAAAAAGACCTACTCAACATTATCAACAACATCTCCTTTCAAAAAAAGAAAAGCCACTTCCAAAAACATCCTGACCAAATAGTTAAAAGCATCAATGATTGTGATAAATTACTAGTTAAGTCCGACAAAACGGGCAACTTCTATAAATTGGCAGCAGATGACTACAACAACTTAATTAAGAAAAACTTAACCAGGACTTATAAAAAAGCTTGCAACAACAACATAAATATGATTGACAGCATAGACAGAACAAGTAAAAAAATAACTGATAAATTAAAAATTAGCGATAGAGTAGGCAAACTTGCTGAAAAGGAATGTTACATAACCCTTAAGGACCATAAGCATGATTTTCTGGAAAACCCTACTGCTAGGATAATTAACCCTACCCGACCCGACATAGGAAAGATCAGCAAAAGAATCCTGAAAAGAATCACTTGCCAAATAAAAAAAACAGCTTGGATTAAAATTATGGATCAATACTAAAGATGTAATCAATTGGTTTAACAATATTGACAATAAACCGAACTGCACCCTGATACAATTCGATATCGTTGATTACTACCCATCAATTTCGAAGGATCTATTTATGACTGCCCTTGACTTTGCTGCTGTCTATTCTAACCTGGCAAAGGAAGAAACAGATATAATCCTCAGCGCAAAAAAATCTGTCCTCGTTCATAATGGGGAACATTGGATAAAAAACAATAACGACCTATTTGACATTACTATGGGATCATTAGACTCTGCAGAGTCTTCTGACCTTGTTGGTCTTTTATTGCTGTACAATTTAACCGCGCACCGCGAAATCGATATTAAGGACATCGGGCTGTATAGAGATGACGGGCTCATGGTGGTGAGGAATTCTACTAGTTTTAAAATAGAGAAAATCAGAAAAATTATATTTAGTGAATTTAAAAATCTAAACTTAAAGATAACGGTGTGTACCAAATTGAAAAGGGTAAACTTCCTCGACGTAACTCTAGATTAAACAAGCAACACATACCAACCCTATAGAAACCCAAATACTAACCCCTTATATATACACCCGAAGTCAAACCACCCTCCATCCTTAATTAAACATATATGCTCATCAATAGAAAATAGAATAAGCATTAACTCCGCTAACGAAGAAATATTCCAACAACACAATGGCTTCTATAATGCTGCCCTAAAAATAGTGGTTACAAAAATGCAAACATTAACTATAGAAACAATTACACTAGCCAGAAGTAAAAAACAGGAAAAGAAAAATCATTTGGTATACCCCTCCGTTCAACCAAATGGTTAGTATTAAACTAGGACATGAATTCTTAGCCCTAATTGATAAACACTTCCCCACCAATAGTAGACTTAGTAATATATTTAATAAGAACACCCTAAAATTGAGTTACAGCTGCACTGAAAACCTAGAAAGTATAATAAAAAAACATAATAATAAAATCATGAACAAACCGCCATGCCTGAATAGTATTAATAAAAACCCTACACTTAAGTCTGACAATAACAGTGAAAAATTGTGTAATTGTAGAAACCCAGAAGACTGCCCATTAGAAAATAAATGCTGCATCAAATCTGTGGTATACCAATGTACTATCTCATCCACTGAGAGTCCTAATACTAATATGATATATATGAGTCCACGAAGAATGATTTTAAAGCTAGATGGAGGCAGCATAAGTGCTTTCAACAATATAAATAAAATAAATCAGACTTCTCTATCTAAATATTTTTGGCATCTGAAGGAAATAAATAGAACACCTAAGGTAAAATGGAAAATTATAAACAGGACTAGAACTTGTAAAACTTGGGATGACCCATGCCCTTTATGCCTCCATGAGAAACTGCACATTATTAAGTTTCTAAATAATAAAAATCTATTAAACAATAGACATGAGTTAACGGTTTTTTGCCGACATCATCAAATTCACGCATTGAATAATTTAGCTTAAAAACTAACATACAATAAATTAACTTTTATAATCCATGGCCCCAATAAAAAGTTTTAACACCCTACAAAAAATGATAGCCCTTTATGAAGTCGTCAAATAACAAATGTTACGAATGTTTTTATACATAAAATAAAAAAATAAATAAATCTCCATAGACAAGTAAACCTGATTGATTGAAAACATCTTCCGCTTTAAATTCAGACACCCCCACCTTACCCTGACTTGACATCTATGAAAGTAACTCTATGTTGATACATATCATTAGCAGACAACACTCCTACCTATTTTAAAAATTCACCATGGCTGTCACCATGGGGATTTTTTATTTCAATTGTAAATATACTATAAAAACACGTAAATTTCAGAAATAAGTTATTCCAAACAAAATTTTGCTTGAAGATGAAACAGCTTACTTTAACTCAATTTAATCCTAATAATTACATTGAAGTTTTCGGCTCTTGTTTTTGAAACATGAGACCTCTTATGTAGCGTGTTGGAATCATATTTTTAAATATATAATTATATATATATATATATATATATATATATATATATATATATATATATATATATATATATGAAATAAATTTATTTCTCTTCAACCTTACGAAGGTTGATTGTTCTGTAAGGTCCCCAATTCTATAAAACACGTTTTAGACCAGATAGAATATTGTAACTGGCATCAAAATGAAGGAGCGGGGTATGATAAAATTTTAAAAAAATCAAGATGCAGGCGAGATCTGTTTTTTTTCAGATTTAATGGGACTCCTTTGAACTAATTAGAAACCATTTCAAATATTTGGGCCCTTCTAGTTTGAGTGGGTCTTTTATATTATACTTTGGATTGTTTTAGAAGCCACAACTAACTCAAACTATTACAAATGGTTTCGTGGATGAATCTTTGCTTCTAGCAGTCGACAAAATTTATACACGCGCGCGCGCACACACACACACACACAGACACACACACACATATATATATATATATATATATATCCGGCATAAATAGTGTATACAATTCTTCTATAATAAACAATTTATATAATTCTTCTATAATAAACAATTTATACATTTCTATAATGAACAGTTTATACATTCCCGTCATAAACAATTTATTCATTCCTATAATAAACAGCTCATACATTTATTCTATAATGAAAAAAGTTTATATATTTAATTTATAATAAGCAGTTTTAACATTTTCCTATAATAAACAGTTCATACTTTGCTATAATAAACAGTTTATAAATTTCCTATAAGCAGCTTATGCATTTATTCTATAATAAACAGTTTATACATTTCTCGACATATAGTTTCTGGTCCAAGTTACACAAGAATTACAGAATTTAAAACGTCTACATTCAAAAATAGAAAAAGAAAGGAAAAGAAAGTCATTGGTGTTTCTTTTGTTAACGAGTTCGATTAAATTTCTATACAGACAGATAAAATTCCGAGAAGCTTGGAAAACGAAAAGAGAAAGAAAGAATAAAATTAAAAAAAAAAAACAGGATCAGATGACCAAGTTGCTAGTTAGCTGCTTCACGTTACAAACACGAGACATGAATCTGAGGTTGCATCTGCAGCATGCAATGTCATTGCACTGTAATCTGCTGTGCCTGGAATGTCGGTGAATTCTTTCAAATAAACAAAAAAGAATCAATATTCTAGAGACAAACTACGTAGTATAAAATCCTGATTAGTAACGACCAACCAAAACTCGAGACAAGCAACAATTCGGTATTTACGTCAAAATGGATGTGCGAGTAGTGTGATAGATAAGCGACTCGGAATGTGAAATCGGAAAGCCGAGTTCGAATTCTAGTCGGATTCGTTACATTCACTTACATTTAGAAATACTCTTGAGAAAAGTATGAACTCACCTCTTCTGCCCACTATGGGGTAAATGACAGGCCAGGCTGGGCGCTCTTTAACCATGGTTGACAACCAGCCTAGGATAAGGACAAATCTGAATATAGAACTGGCTGGTTCATAGGCTTAGCAACTTCATCCTGCAAAAACCTACTTGCTACGGGTTCGAACCACAGCAGCAGCGCCTCGTGTTGTTGTGAACTGTGTCACGCATACTCCCCAGTGGACAAGTGTGTATGTATGTACGGCTACCATAAAATTTATTGGCTTAGAAAGTGTAATCGGCAAGCCGGGTTCAAATTCAGACCTCGTCTTCTGCGTTCACTTTCGCATTAATAACGTTGGGAAAGATATAAATAAATGAAAAAAAAACTTTCTTTTTTTTTCATCAATCTTTCTTTCCTTCCTACAAAATTTCTTATTTTCTCTTCATCCAATTTTGCTTCTTTGCTGATTCCAGCAATCTTTCTTTCTTTCTTTCTTTCTTTCTTTCTTTCTTTCTTTCTTTCTTTCTTAAATCTTTACTTTTTTTAGTTTTTTTCTCTCTTTGTTTTTTTCTCTTTTCCCTTGTTCAACGTTGCTTCTTTTTTGTTTCCTGTTTATTTTCTTTCTTTCTTTTCCCCCAATCCTTTCTTTCTTTCTTTCTTTCTTTCTTTCTTTGTCCAATTTTGCTTTTTTCTGTTTTCTTTCTTTCTTTCTTTCTTTCTTCAATCTTTTTTTCTTCCTTTCTTTTTCCTCATTCAAATTTGCTTCTTTTCTCTTTCTTACTCGTTTTCGGTTTTTATTTTGTTTCATCAATCTTTTTTCTTTCTTTCTTTCTTTCTTTCTTTCTTTCTTTCTTTCTTTCTTTCTTTCTTTCTCCAGCAATCTTTTCGTTCTTTTTTTTTTCGTCCAACTTTGTTTCTTTTCTGTTTCCTGTTTACTTTCTTTTTTTCAGCACTCTTTTCGTCCCCCCCCCCTCTCTCTCTCTCTCTCTCTCTCTCTCTCTCTCTTTCTTACTTCAATCTTTGTTTGTTTGTTTGTTTCTTTCTTTCTTTAATCTTTTCTTTATTTTTCTTCGTACATCTTTTCTGTTTGCTGCTTTCTCTCTATTTTTTTTTATCCTCATTCAACTTTGCTTCTTTTCTATCTTGTCTTTCTTTCTTGCCACTGGCATTCTTCCATTTATCCACACACATTCCCTTGCATACAAATAGCCTCAGAACCAATAGTGCTACCACTTTATTAATAAGTTATTCTTCAATTATTGCTTCATAAGTCTATAATGATTTCAGTAATTACTTATCAATAAATCAATGTGTGTACGTTCGATCCTTCGTGTTTTAAACTAGAACAGCGTTTATTGCATATTATGCATTACGCGTTCTTTAATAAAGTGTGTGTAATATTATTAGACGGAGTCATAAGTAATTTCCGTTTGGGGGAACTAATTGTAATGACGAACGGGTCCTTCTCACTTAAAATATATCATCACAGGCAATGGAAACTAAGTTAGATAAAACAATGTTCAACGCAAAAGGTATTGTAGTGAATTGTTCAAGAATAAACCAACACAACCGACCCCGAAAGGTGAACTCCCTGGAAGAAAGGTAATTGTGTGAGTGTGACGGGATCGTTTAGTTCTTTAAATGCAAAGAAATAGTAAATGCACATTTATACGTCCAGCAGTTGCAACATGTCCATAAAGCACCCTGCGCTCTTCAACATACGGCTCTCATCCATTACAATGCAGAATTGCAAAATGCAAGAATATCAAAGGAAAGAATTTTGGAACTAGGTTGGTCCGTTCTACCCAGCTCGTCATATTCGCCTGACCTTGCTCCAACCGATTATTTTATTCTTCTGTGTGCCAACAGAAGAGCAAATACAACAAGAATAGCACAATAATTTTTTTTTTTTTTTTTGGTGGGGTAACTCGGTTGGTCTGGTCTACCCAGCCTGCCATATGCACCTAATCTTGCAACGGTTGATCATTACTGTTATTTGATTGCTGCAAAAAGCTTTGATGCGAAAACCTTTCTCTAATGAAAACCAGATTCAAGTGTTCGTCGAAAGCTTTTCACGTCAAAACCTGAGGAGCTTTACTCCAAAGCGTTCGAAAAGCTGCTTGGCAAGTGACAACAAGTCATTGCAAATGATGGCGAATATGTTTGAAAGCGTCAGTAGAAAGAAAAACTAAATGTTTGAATAAAGTGAATGTTTGTGCGTAAAATTTACCCCAGGATTAATTTTGGCAATTTTTTTTTTCGCGTGTTTGTAGTTTGTAGTTTTGCTTCCTCTTGAAATTCCGCATTTTCTGTATTTTTTAGGATAAAGCTGTATTCAAAAAGATCATACTCAGTCTCTCTCGCATATCTCTCTCTATATATATCTATATATCTATATAGATATAGATATAGTCATCTACAGACTGTTCCGCTATATCACAGCTCATAAGTGTGACGAGATGTCCGGTTGCCTCTAGCTAGGATCGAAACTTGGATGAATTAGCGTCAATCGGAGAATCTACCCCTAGCCCGTTAGTGCACGGCAGAGATGTAGGTGAATTTAAGCGTATTTATTTTTAGATAAACATGCCAGTGACTGAGATAACTCGATTCATTTTATCGAAGAGTATTGCATTAGTAGCAGTATTAGTTACTGTTTATAAATTCACACTTTCTCCTCTGAGAGCTCAACCGAAATATTTTTTCATGAGAATATATGTATAAAATCCTTTGGTTATGCTGATAATCCCGAGAAGTTCCTAAACTGTGAATATCCAGCGAAAACTAAGAAATTATACAGAGCAATATAATTAAGAAAAATTTTAAAGAAAAACCTTACATTTGAATTTTCCGGCTATAAACAGCGGTTATGGCATATTATGCAATACGCGTTCCGCAATAAGGTGTGTACAATATTATTAGACGGTGTCATAAGTAATTTCCGTTTTGGGGAAATAATTGTGACATCTAACTTTTATTTCTTATGTTTAGTGCATTTAAACTAGTTTGAAGATGCAGTGTAAACCAACTGTTGAAATAAATTTAAGTTTATAACTGGAAAATTCAAATGTAAGGTTTTTCTTAATTATATATATATATATATATATATATATATATATATATATATATATATATATATAAATATGAATATATATATGAATATATATATATATATATATATATATATATATATATATATATATATATATATATATATATTGAGGACGCTTGTTTTTATAGTTGTAACTTGTTTCTAACTTGTTCTGATTGTCATTTTTGTCATTATTTTGTCAATTATATTTTGGAGTGTTTTGGAAGCCACAACTAACTCAAACTATTACAAATGGTTTTGTGGGTGAATCTTTGCTTCTAGTAGTCGACAAAATTAATACACGCGCGCGCACCCACACATACACACACACACACATATATATATATATATATATATATATATATATATATATATTGAAGACGCTTCTTTTAATAGTTGTAACTTGTTTCTAACTTGTCCTGATTGTCATTTTTTTCTTCTGATAAATGATGGCAAACATCAAACTCACGTATTACTTTTAAGTCTTTTTAGTTTGCGGATTTATAATTTTTTTTCATTTCGCTTTTTTTCTTAGTTTTTTTTTTTTTATTATTTTTTGTTTTTTTTTTGGGGGGGGTGTACTTTTGAGAGTAAAACTCTATTCAAAGATATCATACTTACTGTCGCTTTATTTTAAGTCACACACTGACACGGCTTGACGTTGCTTAACTATGATAATCGTTCGGGAACCGGTGTTTACAAAGTGATGTAACTCCAAAGAAAGAAAGAAAGAAGAGAAATAGGAAAAGGGGATAATAAGAAAAAGCTAAAAGGCCAAGGAGTGGGCAAAGACTTCAGAGGACGGATGGACGGAAAAGTATTGGAGATAAAGCTGAGGAGGGAATACAGGAGAAAGAAAGAAAGAATATAAGAGGGGGAAAAGTAAGGGAAAATAGAAGAGAAAAGAAAGAGGAACTGCGCGTGATAAGGAAGAGTGGGGGGAAAATAATTAGGGCGAAAGAGGAAGTAGTAAATCGCGAAGAAAAAGAGGTGGAGACGAATGTTCTATAACATCAATAATGTTGATTATGATGGTGATTGTAAGCACTTCCGGTCCCACTGCACGCAAACAGTTTGAGCGGGTTTTTAATAAAATATTTGTGTTTAACACGTCTCGTGTAGTCTTTGTATTGTTTCAGCTTTTCAATGGTCAGTCTCATATAATCTATTTTCGCACCCTAAGCCCAGTGGAACATCGTGTCAGAAGTGGCATATAATGTTGATTATGATCATGATTGTAAGCACTTCCGGTTCCGCTAGTGAATGCTTGGAGCAAATGAATCGAGCAGGTTTTTGAATGAAATAGTTGTTGAGTTTAGCACGTCTCGTGTAGTCTTTCGGCCAGTCTCATATAATTTATCTTTCCACTCTCAGCCCATTGTAACAAGAAGAGAGAATAAAGGAAAAAAAAGACGGGGGATAGTAAAGAAAAAAGGTGGAATGAAAAAAAGGGAGTAGGAGGAGTAAACGTTCGAAGTTTTCAAAATAAAGCGATGCTGATGAAAGTTAAGAGACATCATGAGTAGAAGGAGGAGGAGGAAGAGAAGAATGGGATTAGGAAAGAGGGAAATAATGTGTAGAGAGAGAGATAGAGGGGAGGAGCAACAATAAAAAGTCTTGATTTAAAAAAAATGGAAGTTAACAGGCGACAATTTTTTGGCTTTTTTTTTTTTTTAAACAAAAAAGCAAAAAGGATGAAAGTTATTTACACTATTTACATTGTCCAGACTGTTGTCCTCATCTTTATTGTCACATTCACAACATTTCGACCGTTGTAAGCTCCGGCCTTCTTCAGATAATATTTGTTTGGATTTCGAACAGAACCCAGCGTAGTTACTCCGTATGCTGGGGTTTCTGAAGATTGGTTCGATGACGTTTGTCTAGATGTCCTTCTTATGTTTATTTCCTGACATTGCCTGACATATAACCTTCACAATCCTGGGTCGCTCAGTAATGTCACTGACAGTCTTTTCCATTTCCTACACCCACTGCTTGCAACCCGTAGTTGCCCTACCGTTAAAATGAAGAATGAAAAAATGAGAATTCAAATGCAAAAGCCGCCACCTTTATTTTGTTCCGTTGGCGTCGCTGCACAATGCGTACGCCACAGATGTTTTCGAAAGTGACATAGCTATTGCGAATAATGAAGCCCATGCTAGTTGATTTGTAGTGCTTCAGGACTTGGTAGGAAGAAAAAAACGGGATTTTCTTCGAATAAGGCTGTCTTCTGTGGCTTTTATTCCCACTTGAGTCCAGCTAATTCTTTTGTTAGCTTTAGACAGAACAATATCGTAACCTGTCTGACCAACTTGGAAAATATTGGATAAGTCAATATTGCTATTTGTAGTACTGGATAATGAAGAGGACTCCATCCTTAAATGGATATAAGTTGTTGGGGAACGCCAGAGTAGTTCATAATTATTCACTATTCAAAACATGGCGTGGGTGGCAATCAGTATTTTGCTGTTCGCCTTCCGAATCAAGAGAAATAATTATAGACCAATTGTGTACAAGTAATTACAGTCAGCTGTAATGCACTTCACTGATCGAATCACATTTGTGCGCTCACAAAAGTATACAAAATATGTATAATAGTAATAAAGTGAATGTAAAAGCGACTAAGTGCACATATAAAATTAAAGTTTGTAATGAATGCTTTCATTCAGTATATTTATATAAATGCGAATGTAAATATGTTACACTTTTTCAACTTTACTCTGAGAGGGCTGTAATCCAATATATCATACCATTTTAGAATAAGGTCCACTCAGTGAGCCAATTAAAAACATTCCAGGTCGGATCTGGACCCCAAATCCTGAAATTTCGGATTCCCAAGTTTTCCTTACTGCGATTGTTTTCAACAATTTTTACGTGATTTTTTTGCGGTGAATTTTTTTTTTTTTTTTTTTTTTTTTTTGTACGATAACAACTTTTATAACTTGGAAATAAAATTGGTAATAATTAATTAATTGCGAAAGTTACCTATGAAATAAAAATAATTGTTTGGGCGTGGAAAAAAATTCGTCACCCACAAGTACTCGGAGACGTTTGTGAACTCTCTCGAGACTGGAAAGTGAAGACTGGGCAGCTACCGCCCAAATATGTAAACATTCCGCTATTTTCGACCTGATCGGGCGCGTCGATGCTGCTATTCGTGTGGAAACTGTTGTAGAGTAGCTAGCAACCCTTCAACACTCTACCAGATTGTCTGGCTCATAGCCTTAAATAGTCTACGATTAAGTACTTCAACAGTTGATTAATAAGTTGATACTGATTAATATTCAGACTGAACTTCGTTTGGCTATACAGCATTTGACCCTCTTCTATTCCTTGTAAGTTGTCTTGTTAATTGTTTTGTAACTTATTGTTCTATGTTTTTTGTATGTATCCGTTAGCACTGGATACTGGTGCTGAATAGATATAGTAAACGCTCATTCTTCTCTTTGTATCATTCACCTCGACAATACAACAGTACCGAAAGTAAGGACCTACGTACATAAAGTTATCTTTAAATTAATTGTAGAAGAATTATCGTTGAATTTTTAAAAGGTAAGCTTAAGTATTAATGCAATACATAAATCAGTGATCAATTTTGAGTTCTTCTGTAGTTTATTGTTGCCTATCGCATCTACTCCTCCCGACCTATTGTGATAAGGGCTCAATCAAGAGTCCTCCGCAGGAGCTAGCTTAAAATATATAAGCTAGTTGTAAATAAGCTAGTTATAAATACACGCACAAAATATCTTAGATAGGGGAAACCCCTGTATATTCCTGGGTATTTTTCTCTCGCTGAGCAAAGTTCAATTATCCTATGAAGGAATGCACATTTCTTTTTATGATCTTTCCCGTATCTGCTAACTCCTCTCATATCCGAAACATAAATAAAGTCATTTCTAAATAAATAAAGTAATTTCTAAGTAATTCAAGTAGTATCATGGATATAATAATGCCCATAATGGGGGAAATGCGAACTGGGAGAATATTCCTTTTTTTTCCATAGCTCACCCATTATTTGCTGATATACCCGATATGATAATATTTTCACACATTATCTGGTCACCCATACGTGACATTATTAGTATCCCATAAACTGATGACTTATATAGATTTATAATAATGATTGACCGCTCGTATTCGAGAATGCCAATCCCTATTACAGACGCCTGCTCAGGCACATTTATGTTTGTTCAACACCCACAAAGTCCTGTGGTTTATACTGCAACTCTGCAAGAGCGGACCCTAGAGTTTCTGGGAGAGGACGGATTATCTGGCGTGATCGACAGCTTGAACAAAGCCAGTACGTTCAAACCCTCGATTACGGTGACTTGTGACTTCGTGCTAACACAAGCATCGACGGCTCCCAAACAGTTCTGTCTACATAATTTCACTCACAAGCTGCGGGTCAACCCGTTGTATGGTTCTCTCAGCTACTCCGTTTTGTCTGTGAATTAAGTTGTTCTTATATCAGAGATATAATAATACCCATAATAGGGGAAACCAGAATGTGGAGAATATTCCTTTCATGGTACTCAGGCACTTTCCGCACGCTGGGATCGCTCCTAGGCCGAGGAAATAGTTTCCTGACAGATCGACCATGAGCCTCATCGTCGGAAAACGAACTATTCGGCCTCGCGCCCATTAAAGTATAAATAAGAAAACTATTCCTAATTTTTATGTAATTTAGAAGAGAGGAGATCAAGGCTCTCCACAACTTCCTGTCTGTTGCTGCTCTAAGTAACTTTTTACCATCACTCATTGTCCTTATTCACATAAACTTGTTAACTTGTTTCCCTCCGATTCTCTTGTCTTTTGAGTGTTATATTATCTAAGTCTACTTTCCTTATTATGTGTCCTATGTGTTTCATCTGTCTTTCTGATTTCAAGGTTTCTGATTTTCAATGGATAACACACACTGGGAAACCTATTTTTCCTGAAAATTTGTTTTAAGAGAAAGATTTTATAAACTCCAGCCGAAAGCAATACTGGCGGCTCGGTCGATGAAGGCTAAGGTTTCCTTATAGGAAAACGGCTAATACTATTAGGTTGGTGCAAAAATAATGACGTAATAATGTCGTTTTTTTGACGTATTTTTAACGTCAAAAAACGACATTATTACGTCATTATTTTTGCACCAACCTAATACCATTATATGTAACAAATGTTTTTTTGTTTTTTTTGCTTTTACCGATTATTTTTCTTACTTGGTTTTCATTGACTCTTGCATCTGGGCAAATAGGTCTCCACGTCGACCTATGGCAACAGATGTTTTTGTTTTTATACTAATTATATAAACTAGTTCATAATTTCACGCTGAATACACAACAATTCCAGAAATAAAAAGTAGTCGTTCCCAAACTTTTTAAGCTTGGAGCGAACTTTAGCAGCTATAAAAATATTTTTTGGCATACTTTGTGCGTATTATACTATTTCACTTTCAAAATGAGAATGGCACTAATCAAAATGGAATTTTAATAGTAATATCAGCCATTTCCTTACAAGGAAACATTCGGCATTCATTAAGTGAGCAATCTGTGCTACTAGAGTTACGTTTTTCCTCATGTTTTGACCGACTGTTCGGTTATACTCTCATCCTACGGACGGGAGGAACCCGAAGGAGGCTACGCCGAAGGAGGCTACGCCGAAGGGCGGAGTCTCCTTCGAGGAGGTAGACCGGCCCTGAACCCGTTTATACGGGTTCAATGGGCATATTTTTGGTCGAGCCCACGGGTTCGGAAAGGCCACTTTAAAAAGGCCTTGTGCCACATGACACCCTCGTGGGGGGGTGACTAAATATCGTTACGTTTTTCTTCATTCCTGGGATCAAAGTGTAGTATCTGATCTCACGAGAATAAACTAAATTTTGTCTCTCAACTATGTGTCTGTCCTCGTATAGAGCGCAACCGAATAATAATATTGATAAGTGTCCGGTAGCGGGGTAACAGTTACCCGTGACAGTACCTCATTTATTGCACTAAAGAGTGTAGGATCGGTAATAATGCCGATGCCAGCGTAATCAACGGTTTCCGGAGACTAGGATATTTTGGGGACATGTCCCGAGTACACGCGCTCGGGCTTCCCACATTAAACTGACCTTGCGTCACATCCTACCAGCCTGGGACAATAAGTAAAATTCTAAATGTTTTGTCTGTTATCCTCATCTCTAATGGTAACGCTATCAACCCGTAGAAAGATTTTATAAATTTCAGACTGAGACTGAGATTTCAAGCTTTGGTTGGCAACCATTCCAGTAGAAGGACAATTCTTAATTTGAAACTGGTTGCAACTCCATGCCATTAACATAAAATGCATCAACGCCAAGCACAGGTGATCAGTAGTCCTATAATCTATGGCAATAGGAAGCGGGTTTCACAAGAATTAATAACATGTTTCCTGCTGGTAAAAAAAAAAAGTTTAGTGTTATTCCAGACATTTTTTTCTTGTCTGAATCCGTCATTTACATTTATAAATCTACCATTCGTCCGTACATTGAATATTCTTGGTGCGCTAGATTCTGGGCAAAATCTAAAGAAGAGTCTGTAATGTTTTTAGTCCTAACCTGGCATCTCGACTTCAATCACTTTCCCACCACCACAGCATAGCTTCCGTTTTTTTTTGTTTTGTTTTTTTCGATAACTATTGTCATGGCAGTTGTTCTAATAAGCTCTCCTCTTTGGTACCTTAACTACATGGATTTAATAATACTACTGTATTGGCAATTAGGTCTCATTCTCTTGCCGTTGAAATTGTTTGATGTAACAGCAAATTCCATTTTAATACTTTTTTTCCCTTTCCTGTGGAACTCTCTTCTAATTTTTTGTTCCCTATCACCTATAATCCACAAAAATTTAAATGCAATGCCAATTACTATCTTCTATCTTTATAGAATCTGTTCTTTTGTCCTTTCTCCTCATTAAAGCCGTCACATTCTCTTCCACTCCCAGTATACCCTTGCGTCTTAGTGGCTTTATTGCTTTACTTAGGGTGAAATGATTAAAACAAAAAAAAAATGTCCAAGTCCAGTGGCTGTTATCGCTCTTTCCAGTATTAATGGGGTTTTCTTCCTAACCTTTTGTTTGAAGTAGGGTGGAATATCATCATGTTGATTATGTCATTATTTTCTCTTCGAGTTACATGTGCTATCCATTTTAGTTGTTGTTGCTGTTGAAAGTCCTAAAGTGATTTGGCTGCTGTTATTTGGTACAGTTCTTGGTTTGTGATTCTGTAGCGCCAGACCACAAGGTTTGAAGAAGAATGGATCTCGCTGAGAGTAATATCAAAATAGAATAAAAAGTT
>OZ010582.1:65688766-65691266 GCA_963932145.1 Acanthosepion lycidas | reverse complement strand
ATATATATATATATATATATATATATATATATATGTATGTATGTATTAGATTAACTCGAGATAACATTCGCGGCTGGCATGAAGTGGAAATTCTATATTGAATCCATTGCTAGGTTAGCTGCTAAGAAAATTGGTTCACTGTGTCGTGCTAGACAATTTTTCTCTCCAGCATCTATCCTACAAAACTCGAAGTCTACCATTCGGCCATGCTTAGAATATTGCTGCCCCACATGGGGCGGTGCTATATATTTAGATATTCTTTATAAAATCTAAAGAAGAATAAGCAATATTACTGGTTCTGACTTGGCGTCTCAGCTTCAGTCGCTTTCCCAACGCCATAAAGTTACCTTTTATGTGACTTTTCTGTAAATAATTTCATGGTAAATGTTCGGATGAGCTCGCCGCTATGGTACCTAGACTTTATGAATTTAAGCGCAGTTCTAGACTGGCAACAATGTCACCTCAATTTACAGTTGAATTGGGTAGAGGTAACAGTAAGATCTATGCTAAAAGTTTCCTTTCTCGCACTTCTCGCTTGTGGAACTCTCATCCGGCTCCATGCTTTGCAGCCAACTTTGATCTTCAAAAATTTTAATGCAATATTTATCGTTATCTTCTGTTTTCCTGATTACGCTGATTATTGCTCTCACTCCTTCGTAACGATTCTATTTGTTTTCTCATTCTTTCACACTCCTTGTGTCTTAATGTCTTTACTGCCCTGCTTGGGGTATATATATATATATATATATATATATATATATATATATATATATATATATATATATATATATATACAGCAGTTCAATAGTCTTTTCATTGTTTCTGAAAATAGTTTCCTGTCTTTTAATACTTAATTTACTTGACCTTGTGCAGGTTTACTTACCTTTTCCCGCCTTTTCTTTTCTTTCATTACAGGTAAGTACAAAAAGAATATGCGGATGAGAATACAGGTAAGTAATAAATCTATTTAAATAAGTCAAATTAATTGATAAATAAATGGTTAAAAGACTTATCTTTACGAATTCAAGTTCCGTAGATAGTTCATCGTGTTGCAATAGGTGCGTGTTGCGGTACTAGTTAGACTAAAGCAGCTGCAACAGTATTTTTCACATGTAAATGACGGGTGTCAGAAACCAAATGAAACATCAACAGGGTGATATTTTATATTTATGCCTTTATACACAGGGTGCGATATATAAATTGTCGTCTAAATTGCGCTAAAATGAAAATAACACCGACATCTTATTTTAACAGATATATTTACCAAAATTACACAAAAATATCTTCAAATACGAGAGAATAATGGATGTATGAAAGCATAATGTCACCATCACTAGTGATCACATCCCAAACACCATTTGTTATTCCCACTGGAATCATTCAACTCTTTCTGAAACTTTTTCACTGTCTTCAGATTGACAGCCAAACCCTCTGAAACACTCTGTATTGGAGCGTTAGGAAAATGATTAAATTTTCAACAAGGCAATATTTGATATGTTTCATTTTTATAAAACTCAGTAACAAAAGAGAGAAAATACATGAGTATGCATGTAAAAGAAAGAAGACGTTAAAGATTGGGAATTGTGTGTGCGCTTGTTTGTGCGTGTGAGCGTGAGTGTGTGTGTTCGTGTGTGTGTGTGTGAATGGGCAGATATCCCCGTACCCGGGTGAAGTTACCGATCGGTGTATATTTATTACAATTGCTTTCACCCCCCCCCCCATATATATATATATATATATATATACATAAAGGGTGTTTCATCCCTTTAATCCCTTTGTATAAGCCCGGTGTAATCTTATTTGCAACTTGATGCAAATTGGTGAAAATTTATTTATTTCTCTCTTGGATCATGTTATTTAAATCATGGCAATTATGTGTGAAAAATAATATCGCCCAAATGTCCGCCAAATCTGAAAAAAAAAGAAAGGAAAAAAATCATTAGACGCTTAAACTTAATTCACATTAAAATCGGTCCAAGTTAATGGAACAACCTATATATATATATATATATATATATATATATATATATATATAGTTTTAAAAACAAGCAATTTATTGATTTTAATTTTATTAGTCTCTAAGGCCCATATAGAGACCTTAGAGCCTTAAGGGCCTTAGAGACTAATAAAATTAAAATCAATAAATTCCTTGTTTTTAAAACTGTATATAAAATTTGCACCTCTAAACATGTGTTCATATATATATATATATATATATATATATATATATATATATATATAGGTACGTGCAAGTATAATTGCGTATACACGCGTTTTTTATTATACTCATATCTCTCTATCTATCTATCTCTATATATATATAACATGCACACATACACACACACACACACATATATATATATATATATATATATATATATATATACATATCTTCTTCCTTGCTTCAACATCATTACCTGCTATATGAGATTACATATTGTATAGTATTTCCACACTCTTTTCTTTGTTTCTGAAAATAGTTTCATACTTAATTTGCATA
>OZ010582.1:65683766-65686266 GCA_963932145.1 Acanthosepion lycidas | reverse complement strand
ATGAATATCTCTCAAGATTCTTATACATTTATATAAATAAATTGTATAGGAAAATGTAAGGTGCGTTAATGTGTGTGTGTGTGTGTGTTTATCGTGTAATTTTTAATTTTGTTCAGAATGACCCAAAGTACGCATAGAGATAAGTGTCCATTGTTACGTCAGTAATCTTATCCGAGACGGCGCTGGGCGACCATGTTAATTTTTCTTTCTTTTTCATTTTTTTCTTATTCTTTTTTTACTTTTACTTTTTAACTTACCATTCGCGGGCCTTTCTTGAATTCATGTAAGACCAACCGTTAATCCTTGTCCACTTAGAAAACTTGACTCGCTTCAAAATAACGCCATTTCATAGCAACACCGGAATTTGCATGAATAAAGATTCATTTCTATAAGTTTGCGCCCACTGATGATCCTACTTTTTATGCAGTTTTAAAATAGCATTGACTTATGAAGTGGTGAATAAAGACTTAATACGTTGAACGCCATCTTGAGAATCAGAGATAAAAAAGAAATATTTTAAGGAGGAAAGACTTTCCAGAACAGTGAACGAAAATAATTGTCTTTTATATATATATATATATATATATATATATATATATATATATATATATATATATACACTCTACAGTTCAAAAGTTAGAAGCAACCCCCAGAATAAGCGTGGGATAAACTTAACAGAAGAATGTAAGAAAAAAGAAAAAAACTGTTAGAATCATTGAAAAAAAAAATGGAATCAATTATCAAACATATACTTTGAGAAACTTTTGCAACGAATGCCAAAAATTTGTGCTAAATTTAAAGGAAGATATTTTGACGAGATCAAAATTTAATCATCAAATGCTTTTTTTTTTTTTTCTCATAATATAATTTCTAATAAAAATCATGTCTCACTTTTTTAACCATGTATAATAATTTTCTCTTATCTAAATTACAAAACAACTACTTTTGGGGCCAATTTAAAAAATTACCAAACCTTAAACTTTTGGACTATATATATATATATATATATATATATATATATATATATATATATATATGTGTGTGTAAAGGAATATAGTCTTAAGGTGTGCTATCTTTATGGGATAAAGTGCTCAATATCAGAGACAGAGCGTATGTAAATATATATATATATATATATATATATATATATATATATATATATATATATATATATAGGGTGATTGAAAGGTAATTTCCTATTTTATGTATGAGTGGCCATCCAGGAGTCCCGACTTAATATTTTTTTTTTGGGGGGGGGGGTAAAGGAGCAAGTCTGCTATACCAAACCAAGACTTCCATGCCACAAGAATTCCTGTTGAAATCAGTTGACGCGATTCTTGGGAGACTCGAAAAGCTGGTAGCGAAATTTGTTGCCCATATCGAATTTTAAGTAACACCTCATGCCAAACGCTTTCCTCTCATATCCATTTCTTGTAAAAATTATGCTTAATAAATCAATTATAAGTATTTTAAAATGGAGAGTTACTTTTCAATCACCCTTTATGCACACACACACACACATACACACATATATTATTTATCTGCTATTTTCCCTTTTATCTTTTGTTAAGCCAAAAATTATTCGCACTTTTGCTATACTATAAATTTAGGTTTGACACACTGCTCATGCGTGCTTATAGTTGGTACGTGATCGAAATTTTTTTTACTGGTGTTACAGTATAAACATGGCCTCTCCGCTAGCAGTGTGCACTAAAGAGTATTTATTTATTCATATTTTGTCAGACATTTTTTCAGTCCACTGCATGGCACGGAACTTCCACAAGGCCTGACAGACATGAGGAGTAATTATCCTTACCTTCTTCGTGTTGGCAAGATGTAAATTTGAGAATTGTCCTACCAATAAACCCTGCCAAACCTACTGTTTTACTTATGGCCAAAAAAATATTAGGAGAAAATGAATTCATACATTAACCAAAGTGTGGAAAAAAACACATGTCTTGGCGGGAATTTGAATTTATGTTGCCGGTTCCATTTTCCAACCTGATAACCGTTAAGCCATAGAAAGATTTGTATGAATTTTTTAAAAAAAGAAGGGGAAAAGTCCTGATTGGTTTTTAGTGCATGTTACGTCATTCGAAATGCATTGTGGGTCGAGTGTTGTGCTAAATCAAATGACATTATGCGTTATACACAAGTACAGACTTGTGGCATTGTTTGAATCGTTACAATTAATTAAACTGGCACAGATTTACGTCAGTCTCGGGACAGAATTAAAACCCTGAGTTATTTAACAACCGCCGCGGGCAAAGTGAACAAAAATTGTCGTTTTTCGTCTGAAAGCCGAATTATTTTATTTCGCTTAGGTTAATAACCCTTGATCTACAATTTTTAAGTAGATTCTGTATACGATCACAAAAAATTCATCCTACCTCTGTCCAATAGCAAATAGTAGATATCCATACATATTTCATTTATTAATTGTACTAATTATTATGGGACAGTAGTAATGTATATATATACTACCGCTGTCCCATAACAG
>OZ010582.1:65633766-65678766 GCA_963932145.1 Acanthosepion lycidas | reverse complement strand
CCGATGATTAGGGATTTAATTAAACTCAATCATATGAAAGTGGATTTATACATTTTCTTTAGTCTTTATAGAATTGAAGACAAAGATATTAAATACTATTTATTTATTTATTTATTATTATTATTATTATTATTATTATTATTATTATTATTATTATTATTTGTTAGGACGTTCGCTTTCTGATTATGAGACCCGGGGTTCGAATCTCACCATAATTTGACAGGAAGGAGACTTCTTCATGTTATCGGAGATCCCAGCGTGCAGCATCTGTCTGAAAACCATACCAAGCCTTGTGTGTGAAATTGGGTAGTTGATAGCTGTGCTAGCACGAAGTCACAAGTCATCGTGACCAAGGGTTTGAGTGTGCTGACCTTGATCAGATTGTTGATCACGCTATATAACACGCTCTTCCCCAAAAACTGTAATTAAAATCTGCTCAGCATAGTATAAACCACAGGTTGAACAAACACAAGTGTGCCTGAGCAAGCGTCTGCAGTAGTGATTGGTTAGCCGCCCTAGCACACGAGTATCCTCGAATACGAGTGGCCAGCTATAGATAGATTATTATTATTATTATATTATATTGAATATTATATTATATATATTATATATTATTATTATTATATATTATATATTATATTAAATATTATATTAAATATTATATTATACATATTATATATATTATTATATATTATATTAAATATTATATATTATTATTATTGTTACGATTATTATTTATTATATTGCTTATTTACAAGAATAATTTGATATTTACGATTATAAAAATACGTGAACCATTTATAATGAAATGGTAATTATTTACCATTTTAGAAATATAAAAAGAATTTTTTTCTTCATGAATTCATGAAAATGTCTGTGAACAATAAAATCTAAATAGACGCATAACGACGACTAATTTATTATAAATTTTGAAAGAAAAAATGTCTTTTTTCCTGGCATTTCTTTCACTTGCTCACATCACATCAATTTACTAAAATATATTGGGAGCATCTCTTCCTCTCATATATTTTGAAAGACGGTTCGGAAAAAAGACACTGAGAATACCACGTATTGTACAATTGAGCAAAAACTAAGTTTTTAGAGAAAATGGAAACAAAAAGGAGACTATTATTCGCATTAGAAAGAGACAGTTGAAATTTCTAAGGCATATAATCGAAGGATCGAAGGCTTGGAGAATTTGACACTCACAGGATTTATTGAAGGAAGAGAGACAGAGGAAAGTAGTGCGTGACATACCTAACGAGCTTGTGTAAATGGTTACTAAAATAGGGATTAGGAGAAACAGCAAAAAAAATTACTAAAGGCTACAAAAGATAGGAAATTGTGGAGAACCATGATCGCCCATGTCCTGAAGGGACATGGTACATAGTAGAAGAAAAAGAATGAGCTTATCTAAATGGATGACAAAACAGGCTTTAGGAGCTATAGCGAACAAACAAAATGTATTAAGCGCCACAAAGAACAGGAAATTGAGGGGAGCCATGATCGCCAACGCCCCGAAGGGACACGGTACATAGAAGAAGAAAAAGAACGAGCTTGCGTAAATTGATGGCAGAACAGTGTTTAGGGGAGATAGGAGAAAGACAAACTTTACTAAGCGCTACAAAGAACAGGAAATTGTGGAGAGCCTTGATCGCCTACGTCCTGAAGGGCAAAGAAGAAGATGTGCAAATATACAATAGTTGGAATGTTGGATGCCTACGTAATTACAAAATAAAATAGTATTTTGCCCTAATTGCATTTCTAAATCCAGTGGAAAACGTCTGATACAAATATAAACATTACATGAAAACAAAACAAAAAACAGAGTCAATAAAACGTCGACAGTTGTAGTCAACGTCTCTGTCCGCGAATAGATCCAGTATTGATTCGATAATGTGCAGTTAATTAATCAGCAAGCACTTTCATTTGATGCGTACTGCAGTAACAATCGGGAGTTGGACGAACAATATAATCGATTTAATGTTCTATGTTGAAAGTCGGAAATTACTATAGAGTTTCTGGTCGAACTGTCGCCATATGTTTTCTGTCAGTTATAAGCTGCATTCCTATTTTCAGTAAGTGTATCTAAATATACACAAACTATAATTTTGGAAAGTAAAAATTTCACTGAAATATGTTGTAGAACATCGAAGCTTTCATTCGGAATCAAGAAAAGGCAAACTTAAGCAAAACACTTACAATATAAAGAAAAAAGAAGGCGTCTGTTTAACTCATAGCCTCCTAGTGAGTTTAAATTGACACTTTCTTTTCTATCCATATATGTATGCAATTACAGGGTTGCTCAGTTCTTCGAGGACATTCGCATGAATTTGATAAAAGGTGTATAAGTCACGAAAGAAGAGCTTTATTTCAGAAGAAAATTGGCGTCAATATTCTTGAGACATTTTGACGTATCTACTTAACGAATATTTCGTCATTAGACAAAATAAATACTGTTTAAAATAAACGAAGCGTCTACTCAAAAGTGCGTATATATATATATATATATATATATATATATATATATATATATATGTGGGGGGCGTGGAGAAGTATCTTCAATAGAAGGAACTGCATCCGGAAATATATTGTATTTTTTACTAGTATGTTGCAGATAGAGTTTGGTAGGTTTCCGTGTGTGTTTAAATCAGTCCTAATTAAACTATGGTCAGATAGTTGTAATGTGAGTTTTCTAGATAGGCATGTAGTGGTATGTTCAATATAATTATCTATGAGTTTGATTTGATCAGGAACAGACTTTATGTCCAGAAAAGAAAACATACGAACACGAGAAAAATTAAATCAAATATATATATATATATATATATATATATATATATATATATATATATATATATATATATATATACTAACAGAAATCTTATAAGTATAAGAAACTATACTCGTTCGGAAAACCTTCGGTGTCTTGATTTGCAAATAATCAAACCAATACCAAAGGGAAAAAAATGTATAAAAAAAAAAGAACCAAGAACATGTACGTTAGCCGAAAATAATCGTCTCGCATGCATATCCAAAGCCCAAAGAAAAAAACCCGATACGATTAGGCAAATTAACTAAATAAATACAATGAGTAGAGAAAACTTAGTTAAACCTAGAGAACCAGACAAACCTACCAAGGTTTCACCTAAGCGGATCGTCAGGGAAGCCAGCCTTCCCTGGCGATCCGCTTAGGTTAAACCTTGGTAGGTTTATCTGGCTTTCTAGGTTTAACTATATATATATATATATATATATATATATATATATATATATATATATATATATATATATATATACAGTAGCGGCCATAATATAAGGAACGGAATCAACAAAGACATAAATATGTGTATTACTTAGAAAGTAATGCATGATTAGCAATGAAATTTTTACCGAATAAAGATTAGAGTGTAATGCATAAATATTATACAAAGTTACAAAAATTTACATAATAGTTCGTTTTTTTTTTTAATAAAGATTAAATGGAACAAAGGAAATGAGCTACTGGACAAAAGTTAAGGAACGATTTTGTTAATACTTGATTGTGAACAAAATATCAACAAAATTTAATATTTGGTAAACATCCCCTTATTTTCAATGACTTCTCTGCATCGTTGACCACATGATCTAATTAATTTCTTGCAAAAATCTGCAGTAATTCCCTCCTATTCGTCTTTCAATAACTCCCATAGGTGATCCTGGTTTTTCGGGTTTCTTTTCTGAGCCCTTTCTCCAATTATCTTCCAAACATTTTCTATTGGATTCAGGTCGGGGCTCTGGGCTGGCCACTTCATTAGAGCAAATTCCTTCTTCTTCAAATAAATCCATAACCTTCTGAGCCTTGTGGCAAAGTGCATTGTCCTGCATGAAAATAGGAGATTCATAAAGATTATGGTGTAATCTTGGTACCACATCCTGTTGAAGAAGCCTTTTATAAATCTCAGCATTGATATTGCGGATGATAGGGCCAACCCGTGCAGATGAAACCATTCCCCACACCATCATACTGCCGCCACCAAACTTAACGGTTTTCTTGACACATTGAGAAGACATTCTTTCACCTGTTCTATGGCGTATGTAAGTTTTGCCCTCAGAACCAAATATAATAAACTTGGACTCATCACTGAAGTGAACTGTATCCCATTGTGCGTCAGTCCAAACAACATGTTCTCTCGCATACTCCAGGCGTGCCCTTTGGTTTCGCTTTGAAATGAGAGGCTTCGAAGCTGGAATACGAACATGCAATCCTGCATTTTTTAACCTGCGAGCAACCGTTATCCTTGAGATCTTATTATCTGTCTCTTCATTAAATTTACGGGCAATCGATGTGGCAGTTTCAAAACGGTTTTTGTAGATATTCTAACAATTCTCCGATCTTCTCTTTGCGATATTTTTGAAGGTCTGCCGGTTTTTGGTTTTGCATCTAACGTTTTATCTGTTTTATACCTGCTAATTACACGATGAACGACACTTTTAGACCTATGAACAATATCAGAAATTTCTGAAATTGACTTTTTTTCTTGATAGTTAGCGATAATGAGTCTTTTTTTTTATTCAAAAGAGAATGTTTTGCGTGTAGAATTTGCCATATTGCTTAAAAATAAAGTCCTAATGATAAATGAACTTTTACTTATCGTTGAAAAGCTC
Source organism: Acanthosepion lycidas (assembly GCA_963932145.1). NCBI lineage: Eukaryota > Metazoa > Mollusca > Cephalopoda > Sepiida > Sepiidae > Acanthosepion > Acanthosepion lycidas. The sequence continues at coordinate 65,674,119 of OZ010582.1, read as the reverse complement.
CATCGAGTTTTTTAACAATGTAAATTAAAAGTTTATGCAAATTATTAACATCATTCCTTAAATTTTGTCCAGTAGCTTATTTCCTTTCTCCCATTTAATCTTTATTTTTAAAAAACTATTGTGTAAATTTTTGTAACTTTGTATAATATTTATACATTACACCCTAATCTTTATTCGGTAAAAATTTCATTGCTAATCATGCATTACATTCTAAGTAATACACATATTTATGTCTTTGTTGATTCCGTTCCTTATATTATGGCCGCTACTGTATATATATATATATATATATATATATATATATATATATATATATATATATATTAAAATAATATGTTTATTCTTCTAAATATTAAATAGCTCTGCACTTTCCAATTTTTTTAACTGTGCATTGAGAACATTTTAATGTATATATATATATATATATATATATATATATATATATATATATATATATATATATATATATATATAAATGATGTGTGTGTGGTCTGAAGACAGCCAGAATTGTAAAACTAAGAGTCACTATGTAGCAAATGATCTATCATATCTCTGATATTGAGCACACTTACCCCAAATATATAACAAATTTTAAACACATACATACAACTTTCTCTCTCTCACTCTCTCCATATATATATATATATATATATATATATATAGATAGATAGATAGATAGATAGATAATTTATATTCAGATAAAGAGATAGATAATGAACAGACTGAAAGAAAGATAGATAGATAGATAGATAGATAGATAGATAGATAATTTATATTCAGATAAAGAGATAGATAATGAACAGACTGAAAGAAAGATAGATAGATAGATAGATAGATAGATAGTGTGTGAAGTGTCAGATATCGCAGGAAATTTTCTCTTGTCCCATGAAGTGACACAGCTGAAATATATCTTGACGGCAAACTGATTGTTTGTTTGTTTTTTTGTTGTTTTTTTCTTCTTATCCATTTTTTCTTTCTTTCTTTCCAGCATAACTAGAATCGGGTATGAAGAACTCTTAGGATTTCGCCCTAGAACTGGAATAAGTCGGTCACTCAAACGAGCGAGATATTATTTCTGTATTCTGACGACTTACCCATTCTCACAAATATCATCTATTTGTTTTTCAAACTGTTACTGCTTTTCCGAAAATCTGCTCCGAATAGCAAAATGAAAATTGCAATAAAACTATTTAATTAGATAAACTTTTAACTGCTTTTATAAATAATATATTAAGGACATTATAGACTTAAGAATTTTTTTTCCTTTTTTTTTTTTTTTTTTTTTTTTTGGATGAATAATGAATTTTTGCAAGAATTGGTTTCATTTTTTTTAATTATAATAATAAAATTTCAAAAATCTTTTAAAACTTCTTCAGAACTGTGACCTCGTTAGGTTATCAATTTATTAAATGAAGACTATTTACTAAGCGAAAATTGGAAAGCTTAACACAAATCATCACACATTAAGATTTTTAAAATAAATTTTTATTTTTTTTATGAACATAAATGTGCCCATTTTGAAATTATGGGTGACCATACACGACATTATCAGGAAGTAAGATCGATGACAATAATTAATTTAAAATAAATATTTCTAAAATTAGATTACGAAGAATATTTCCAACATTTTTAAGATGACTGGGTACTTAAAAATAATATTAAAAAAAAAAAAAGTGTTTATCGCCTGTCATTTTCTTGAATTATGTTTTAACAAATAAAGTCTCCGTAGAATAGCAATGAACCTATCAACATTTCAGTGCTTATTAAGTTAATGACGGGTGATAAAAAGCAAATAAACTACCGCTAATATTTGTTTTAACAACCCATTACTCTGTTATTTTCAAATCAGATTAATTATACTTTAAATCAGCTAATATTCTTCAAATAAAGTTCCAGAAAAGTATATTTTACTTTTGGAAGATTTTTTTTTTTAATACAGAGAATTACATTGCGGCCGGGGGGGGGGGCTGTTAAATAATATAACACTAACAGGGAATTACATTGCGATGAAAAACTTCTAAAACCGGGCGATCACCAGCTATTTAAACAAAAAAATAAACACCCATTACAATCAATACAATTTCTGTTTGAAATACACCATAGTATTTTGTTTGCTGGAAATATTAGGTTGGTGCAAAAATAATGACGTAATAATGTCGTTTTTTGACGTATTTTTTAACGTCAAAAAACGACATTATTACGTCATTATGTTTGCACCAACCTAATAGTAAATTTAAAACTTTAGCTTTCAGTTAAAGCTAAAATGAAAGTTTCAAGAAAGCTTTTTCATTGATGAAAATTCATTCCAATCCTAAGGTATCGCAGTTTTGGCGGAGGTACCTCGAAAATATATTTCGGTGTGTCAATATTTTGACAGTGGAACTCGGTCTGGTAGACAAACTTTATCGTCTGTTATGAAAAGTGGCGAGGACAACGTTTACCTCATCAGAGAATGAATGAAGTTGGATTCCACTGCTCATACTAAAATGTTTTTCGGCTTTCCTCCTTAAAGGACAAGTGCATACTACCCCCTCCCCCCGAACACCCCGACTGGGAAGGAGTCTCATTATGAGCCCCGGACAGTGCTTAGTGACCCTCGGTGTCTTAAAATTAGCTTTTTTTGTACTTACATACGTTATTCTGGGGGTCTTTTTCCGTCTAAACTAAACTAAGCACAACTATGAAAGAATGAAAAGTTTTCGCTGATTTTGACGTTATTTTTATTTTTTTGTTCAAATCTGTTAATTTGTTTTGTTCATACTAAGTCTCAAAAAACACTATATAAAATTCACTATTTTTTTATCCATAATGTTGTAAATATTATTCCAGTTTTTAACAAGAAAATGTCAAGTTAATGTTAAAACATTGTTATGACGTCTGATTTGTATTAGGTTGAATTGTTCATCTATATTACATATGATCCATTACTATACATAAAATGAAATTTGTATTTTATATGAATACTATCTTACGAAAATTGATATGTAGTAGACTGGGTCACAGATTCGGGTTGTGAGGCACGAGACCCTAGCATCGGCCCTGTTCCCAACACTCCATAGATCACTTGCGAGTCTGGGTGAACCCTCAGAAAAAAAATAGTTTCGAGTAAAACGAGGTCGGTGAGTGGCTTGAAAACAGAAAGACGTTGGATTCCGATTACTTTGAGTTTCTCTTTACGCAAATGGTTCTGGGGGCAACGGGATACCAATACCTCTTTGGATTCGCCTTGTTTTGTGTATTACCAGGGTCGAGGAAAAAATTGGCTGCTCTCGGGTCTAAGACTTTAGTCTTAAGTCAGCTTAAGTCACACATATGGAGCGCTTCAGTAGAAATGATCGACCAGAATAGCTCGCTAACCATTGCTCAACGGCAAGCGACAGTAATTGTACTGAATTGATGTTACAAGGCATTGTTTAGGAAGTTTAAAAAATGCTAAGGGAGGGTGTAATAAAGCAAAATCAGCAACAAGCAGGAACAAGGCAATAGATGAAAGTCGGCGGCGGCTATTGTCTTTGTTGCTGGTTGATTGTTTTAAATTTAAAAAGTGACTATATAAATGAGGTCATCGTAAGTTTTCTTAGTGCTTTAGTAAAACATACAGACTTGGTACATATTTTCCCCTCCTTTGTATGTCTCGTGTTTTCTTTCTTTCTTTTTTCCACACCAACCTTTTGTCCTTTTCTATCTTTTTTGCTTTCTTGTTCTTTCTTTCTTTCTTTTTTTCTTTCTTTCTTTTTTTCTTTCTTTCTTTCTTTTTTCTTTCTTTTTTCTTCACATCAATCTTTTATGGTTTTCTGTCTTTTTTGTTGCCTTGTTATTTTTTTGTTTCTTCTTTCTTTGTTTTTTCTTTCCTTCTTTCTTTCTCACTCTTTTCATTCTTTCTGCTTGACTCCCATTCTTATTCGTTCATTCTTTCCTTCTGCATCCATTTTTCTTCCTTTATTTCCTCCATCTTTTCTTACTAAGATTCTACAGATCTGTTGCTAAGGTCCCCCGTGTGTGTGTGTGTGTGTGTGTGTGTGTGTGGTCAACTAATTAATATAAGTTTAATTGACTACTCTTTCGACCGACTTCATCAGGGTAAGCAAACAACCAAACCGTATTGAACAGTTCGTAACTTTTTGTACCTGATGATTGTAAAAGTCATGAAACTCGTATTGTAAATGTAGGTATATGAGTAATTATTAATATATACTTTATCGCTCTATTTAACTACATTGAGCAGTGTTTTATCTACACCATTGATTAAATAGTTATTTGCTCACCTGTATGTCTACGTAATCGCTCATATATATCTCTTTATTTGGATAATTTCAACATTTATATCTAATATATATATATATATATATATATATATATATATATATATATATATAGGTAACTATACTCGTCTCGAAAAACCTTCGAATTTTTGATTTGCCAATAATCAAATCAATCTCGAAGGAAAAAAAGGTTTTGAAAAGAAAGAACTAGAAACATGAAAGTCTGTCGAAAAAAAATCGCACAGATACAGGTTCAAAGCCCAAAGAAAAACCCCGACACGAGTAAACAACTAACTAAAAAGAGCTCAATACAACCGTAGAGCAGACCTAGTCAAACCTAGTGAAAGCTGGCTTTCCCTGACGATCCGCTTAGGTGAAACCTGGGTAGGTTTGTCTGGCTCACTAGGTTTGACTTTATATATATATATATATATATATATATATATTTGACTTTATATATATATGTATATATATATTTGACTTTATATATATATATATATATATATATATATAGTGTGTGTGTGTATTTCATTGAATAATATAGACATATTGTGTCTACCTATTTTTATAATAGTCTTTTCCAGTTCTTTAATCAGTTTCTTGATGTTAAGATGAATTTCATCAAAGAAGCCGTCGTACTTTTTTTTAACCCAAGTACTTTCGACCTTTTCTGAGATCATCCTCAGGGGTAAATTACAAAGACAAACTTATTGTAACTGTGATAAAATCTGCATTCCGTTGTGATACTGATTTTTAAAAAACCACGCGAACACGCTCTGTTATTGTTTTTTTTAGAGTATAAAATTTATCCGCTGTAGTTTTGTAATTTTTTGAAAAGCAAGCGTTTCAGTGTAGGGGAACTGACCCGAAATTGGTAGAAAATGAAATGGAATGAAATGTTATATGTCTATATAATACAATGAAACATGTTTAAATGAAGATATGCTACCTATATATATATATATATATATATATATAAAAGTGAACATCAGAATCGGCGGCCTGACTATTGCGCCTAGCATGAAACAGCCTGTCGCCTCTGAGTGTTGACTTCAATGTTCACTTTTATATTTGTTTACATACGCTCTATCTCTGATATTGAGCACTTTATCCCATAAATACACCACGCCTTAAAACTATATTTCTTCATATATATATATATATATATATATATATATATATATATATATATATATATATAATTCTTGCAATTGTATAGTCGTATCGATGTGAACATCATTTTAGTCCGATGAAGTCCTGAAGGACGAAAAACGTCACACATTTAAAATTAGCCCGATAGCGTCTGTTTAATGTTTTTGTGCCATTTTTTCAATTTCCGAATAAGTTGTTTTACATCAAAACACAAAACTGTTTTGTTAATCATTTTCCTCCAAGCAAGGCAATAAAGCCACTAAGACGCAAGGGAGTTACTGAGTGTGAGAGAATATGGGAAAAATCATTAAGTAGAGAGAACAATCAAAGAATAGGATTTAAGAGAAGACAGAAGATAACGTTTGGCATTGCATTTACATTTTTGAATATCAAAGTTGACTGGAATGCGAGAAACCGGAAGAGTGCTCCACATGCGAGAAGTGCGATAGAAGAAACTGTTAGCATAGAACTTACGGTTACATCTAGCCATTTCAAATGTAAAATGTGACCTCGCCGCCAATCTAGTACTGTGCTTAAATAAAGTCTAGGTACAAAAGAGCTCATCAAAACAATTATGTTACGGCTGCTGGAAAGTGACTGAAGCCGAGACGCCAGGTCAAGACCAATAACATTGCAGATCCTTCTCTTTTTTCTTTATCATAGTTATCATAATTCTTTTCAATATATAAAGATTTATATATCGTTCTCCCATATATAATCTCATCTTTCCTGAAATAATTACGACTTTCCCAAGCCAACATACACGACCACAAATATGTAGAAAAATCAAAATAAAACGCTTAAATCCATCGCCACATGTTTTTGAAGATGTGCAGCACGTACAACCATCTCATACTATAACAATCTAATCAAGATCTAAACAATATTCATTTAATAAAAAATTCTCTAATATTTCTCGCTTACTTTTTACCAGACTTGAATTATAATAGTTTGTGTCCTCCATATCCACCTTTCAACCACTTGATGGATATTCATGAACGTTCTCAGATTTAAAAGTCTTGATAAACAAATGACATAATCACATTTGTATATAAAATAAATTCTACATTGTCTTGATAAAGTCCCCCAAAGGACGAAACGCGTTGGCTAAGAGTTGTAACCTAGGGAAGTTTACTGAATAGAATAATCAACCGTAGGTTGGAAATGAACGATAATACTTAGGACAAGAACAACATATATAAGAATCGCTAGCGGTGCGTAGAAGTAGTAGTCAACTGCTAGAAGTGATTCAAGTGAATTCCACCATGAATATTCAACTTCAGACCAACATACAGCATTTACTACTGTATTTATGTGAATGGGGACATACCCATTATCGTCCGTACGTATGCTACAGCACTAAGCATAGTTTTTTTTCTCTTGTCTCCTTTTATTTATTTTGTTCCTTTACAGATATACTCTAATGGAAAATAATATATATATATATATATATATATATATATATATATATATATATATATATATATATATATATATATATAAGGCAGGGTGTGTGTGTGTGTGTGTGTGTGTGTGCAACGAATGCACGGCCGCAATTTACGACGGATTTGCACCAAAATTTACATGCACATGCTCCAAGTTCGCGGAAAGGCCAAGACCGACTTTGCATTTCCCAACTCCCATCGATAATGGAAATAATCGATGTTTTCATGTTTCTACGCCAGTTTTCATGTAGTTTGCGGCCATTTTCTACTGGCCAGCGTGAGAGCTAACAGCTGACTGACACGAATGTTAACTAGCATGCAAAAAATCGATAGCTGCATTCGTCACAAGTGGGAAAAATTTTAATTTGCCTGGCACTTTACTCCAATTGGCTCATTCGCTTGCTTAAACTCAACGTTGATTCTGATTCCGCAGAACTGGGTTGGATGTGAAAAAGTATTTGTTGTTAACAGTCTTTTTTCATTCGGTTTTTCCAGTTACGAGTCTTTTTTAAAGCTGATCGTTTTGTGTTCATTTTGTTTAGTTCTTTTTTCTTAACAAATTTAATGTTTAGTATAGACCTTAGAAAAAATTAGCAATGCGAGATAGGCAAGAAGTAAGGCATGTAGCAACATCAGCACGGCAAAGGGCACTCCTTTAAAGGCAAGGAAGGGCAAAAAATAAGTCAAGTGATAGCGATTGCTGTATGAGTCGTACGATTTTTGAATCAAGCACGGGCAACGGCGGACCATGCTGCTAGGATATATATATATATATATATATATATATATATATATATATATATATATATATATGAGTGTTTGCAAAAGTAGATTCAAAAGCCAACATCTAGTGACAACAGTTTGTTTCATGCCTGAGCGCAGTCCTCAGGTGTGAAGATTGCTTTCAAGACTGAAACAGACTCACGCTACCCAGAACTCTATTTTTAGGATATATATATATATATATATATATATATATATATATATATATTAGGTTGGTGCAAAAATAATGTCGTTTTCTCACATATGTTACTATGTGAGAAAACGACATTATTTTTGCACCAATCTAATATATATATATATATATATATATATATATATATATATATATATATATATAATCAGAGAAAAAGATAAGCCGCTCCAAAAAGTATCTGCCTAAAATTGCACAAACTACGCCCACCGACTGCCTGAGGATTGCGTAAAAGTGCATGAAACTAGCAGTCATAGTCGCTCACCGCCAACCTGAATAAATATATATATATATATATATATATATATATATATATATATATATATATATATATATATATATATATATATACTCTAAAGCCTCAAATTAATGGCCCTAGAACCAACGGACTTCGGATTTTATATAGTAACTTAAAAATAAAATACACGTACTCATGTACAGTGTTTACATTTATTCATAATAATTTCGTACTGTACTGGGTATTTTTAGCCCACGAAAAAAAGCTGCTTCAAATTAACGGACAAACAGATTTAACGGACGATCCACGAGGGACCAAACCGGGTATTGCTGGTATTTTTACAATAAAAATGTATTTTTAAACGTTTATAGTGTTTTTCGGGGGTGGAGGCGTCACTATGTTACTATTACTGTGGAGAAAGAGGCTGTACGGTTGAAAATAATTTATGGCCCACAAGACTGCTTAAACACTTTTGAACTCAGTCAAGACTGGAAATTGAGGATTGGGCAACTCCCCAACCCAGATATGGCGGTCATACTCCATTTTTAAGTTCCACTTGATGTCTGGAGTGAACTTGAGACCCAATAGGCGTTCAAATCAGAGAGCCTCCTTCAGAGCACAGTCGTTCATCGGAATATGCGAAAATCCATGGTCTGCTTTGTGATGAGGGAACGTTATTAGCTTTTTGGAGGTATCGAATGATACAAGCCCCTCTGTGCTCTATTGAGCTGTTAGAGCTTAATCAGATTAGAGATCAGTTGCCAGGCTCTGATCAACAAGATTTACTTATATTGTCTGAAGGGCTGTCGGAATCAACTGTCGGTGTATTTTTATTTCTATTTTCCGCTTTTCGTCTCCCATTCCAAAATTGTTAGAATTTTCTTTTTTTTTAAATAAATAATGCTTTCTGTGTTTAGAAATGTAAGCGTATTAAAAACTACAAACTAAACCATCAAAAGTTTCTACAAGATTACAAAGCCATGTTTGGCTTTGTGGTTGAAGCAGTTGAATCTTCCCAGCGCCAGGGATTGACGCTTGTGCCAAATTAACATCAAGGGGACAATAGTGCGAGTGTAAATAATGTCAATAAAAACCAAGATTTCTGTTGATCTTGAAGGTAAGTCATACCTATCCACTTAGAAAGAGCGCTTTCAACCTTTCTATTTTGTCGTGTTTTGCTATGTGCTGGTCTTGGTAGGACTAAGTAAATATTAATGTCGATATTATTAAAATAAATAAATCAAAGATATGATCGTTGTTATTCCAGTAATGTAGCGCAAAGCTGAACGCGTGTATTTTGCCTGTAAAGAAAGAAAGAAAGAAAGAAAGAAACAAACAAACAAACAAACAAAAGAGATATTATATATTTTACGAGAAAGAAGAAAGAAAAAAAGAAAGAAAAGAGATATTATATATTTTGCGAGAAAGAAGAAAGAAAAAAGAAAGAAAGAAAAGAGATATATATTTTGCGAGAAAGAAGAAAGAAAAAGAAAGAAAGAAAAGAGATATATATTTTGAGAGAAAGAAGAAAGAAAAGAGAAAGAAAAGAGACATTATATATTTTGCGAGAAAGAAAGAAAGAATGACAGAAAGAAAGAAAAGAAACATTCTATATTTTGCAAGAAAGAAAGAAAGAAAAGTGACATCATATATTTTACAAGAAAGAAAGAGACATATGTTTTGCGAGAAAGGAGGAAAGAAAAAGAGACATTATGTATTTTGTGAGAAAGAAGAAAGAAAGAAAGAAAGAAAAGGGACATCATATGTTTTGCGAGAAAGAAAGAAAGAAAGAAAAGAGACATATTTTGCGAGAAATAAATAAATAAATAAAAGAGACATATTTTGCGAAAAAGAAAGAAAGAATATGAAAACGAGAAAGAAAGAAAGAAAGAAAGAATGTGAAAACGAGAAAGAAAGAAAGAAAGAATGTGAAAACGAGAAAGCAAGAAGGAATGAATGTGAAAGCGAGCAAGCAAGAAAAAAGAAAGAAGAATCTGAAAGAAATAAAGAAAGTCAAAAAGGACGTGAAAGAAAGAACGAAAGAATGTGAAAACAGGCACGCAAGAAAGTAACAAGAAAAAAGAAAGAAAGTAATAAGAAAAAAGAAAGAAAGTAATAAGAAAAAGAAAGAAAGTAATAAGAAAAAGAAAGAAAGTAATAAGAAAAAAGAAAGAAAGTAATAAGAAAAAAGAAAGAAAGTAATAAGAAAAAAGAAAGAAAGTAATAAGAAAAAAGAAAGAAAGTAATAAGAAAAAAGAAAGAAAGTAATAAGAAAAAAAGAAAGAAATTAATAAGAAAGAACGAATATGAAAACAAGTAAACAAGAAAGGAAAAAAGAATACGAAAGCAATCAAGAGAGAAAGTAATAAAAAAGAAAGAAAGAAAGAAAGAAAGAAAGAATGAAATCATTATACCTTCGGCGAGAGAGAGAAAAAGATACAAAGTATTTACAGTTCTTCAAATGAGCAGGGAAGTTTGACGAGGGTAGATAAAAAAATTCAACAATGAAACAAGAAATTTAAAAAAGTTTATTGAAATTTTCAAGACTTTTACTTTTTTATTTACATTATTCTTTAAAGAAACATGGATGACACACGTACCAAGACCTTAACTGTCGTTCGGTTGCCTGTCAGTAAAATATACGTCTCCCATTAACGAGCTTTCAAGCACTTGTCAATATTGAAACGTCGTTTGAGTGTCTCGCCGTTGGCTACTCTACTTTTTCTTTTCATTTATGCAATGATATTCGCCCTGTACAAGGCCCAAGAACCACTCGAGGTAGAAGGTTACAGAATAAGAGTCACGACCCCAAGCAAGGAGATAATGCCTCCAAGAGACAAGGGACAACCGGAAGTGAAAGAGAATGAAAACCTTTCGAAGGAACTGGAAATGCAATCCTAAACAAGAAACAAGGGATAAACCCTCTACTCCTGTTCAAAAGAGCGGGGAAGGTACGTGAACCGAGTGGATATATCTATAGTTAGAATTGCGTACATTTGCTTATAAAACAGTTGTTCATTTTCAAAAGTCCCAGGAATCGCGGCAACTGATTTTACTAGGAATCGTTGTGGTATGGAAGACTTTATGTTTATATATCTCATAAGAAGTTCTTCCAAAGTTTTTGTTTGGTACAGTAGACTGGCTCGTTTAACCAAACCCATCAAAAAAGTTACAGCGGGTTAAGTCAGGACTCCTGGCTGGCCACTCATATATAAAATACGAAGTAACGTCAAAAAACGACATTATTACGTCATTATTTTTGCACCAACCTAATATATATATATATATATATATATATATATATATATATATATATATACTTTTAAAGAACACCAAAACCTTTGACGGAACCAACGAACAACTTGCCAAGACCTAAAGCTCTATACAATACTGTAAAAAGAAAGAGAAAAAAGGCCTAAGGCAAATTTACCGACTCAATAAAGTGCTCGAAGTCCAGATCGAACAAGAAACGCTTCACAACGTTAAATCTTATGAAAGGATAGCCCTAGTCGTAACTATATATATATATATATATATATATATATATATATGTATATATATATATATATATATATATATATATGTATATGTATATATATATATATATATATATATATATATATTATAAATTAACAGTTTTATCGTTACACAGGAATTACCATGTTTCAAAAACAGAAAACAAAAATTTCAAATTCAATTATATTAAATTAAAATCATTAGTTCTGTTTCATCTTCAAGCGAATTTTAGAATAACTTATTTTAAATTTTAGCGATGAAACTATATTTTTAAATCAGTTAATTTATAATATTTACGCTCTGTAAATTTACATTGAGCACTGTTTTGTAAAAATAAAAAATAAACATTATATATATATATATATATATATATATATATATATATAGATATATATATATACATACAATAGTCCGAATAATGTTAATAGTATACAAAATACCTCATCTCAGAAATGTAGACAGATACTAAAAAAACAGAATTAATGGATTTTTTTTTTTTTTAATCCGACATATTTCAAAGTTATTTTTAATGGATGCCGTATTTGAGTAAACTCTCAGTATTGATTTCATCTACCGGTCTGCGTACTCGAAAAACTTAGTTTTGTGCCTTCCGACAGGATTCGAATGTACGACCCCTTTGCGGGAGAAGCCACCGTCTGATCCGGTGTGCTTTTACCGCTCGGCTACGGAGTGCTTCACAGTAAAGCGAGGTTTTATTTTGCCTTCAAGGCATATTGACTCGTTCAGATTTCCCCGATAACATAAAGTCTACTGTGCTGACAAGTTTCGTATCTGAAATGTAAACAAAACAATTTCTATTTCTGAAAACGGGGGATGCAAGTTCGAATACTACCCCCATTTTTTTTTTCTTTATTAAGTTTTCTCGAGTACACTTACCAGTAGACGAAACAAATGCTGTTTAAACTAAACGGAGCGTTTATTCAAATAGGGGTATCCACTAAAAATAGCGTTTAAAGTAATAAGTGCGCGCGTGCGTGTGTGTGTGTGTGTGTGTGTGTGTGTGTATGTATGATGTCATAGTTTTTCATAGTTGAGATAAGAATGATCTTGAACAAAAAAAATAAATAAACAAAAAAATAAATAAATAAACATCCTCTTCCAAGTGTTCCAAGAAATAGGACTTAATAGAAACCATTCCAAAACAAACTATGATTTGGAGATAGAATAAAAGCAATTAATGGCACCGACCCTGATTCCATCATAAAAATTCAGGCTGTGGAATTAGTAAATACTAAATACTTCCAATGCATCGGTGTATGGATCAGTTATAACAAATTAAATATAAGAGAAAAGGAAATCGAACATAGAATAAGCTGCACCAGAGGTAGTTTTGCCCAATACCGCAAATTGCCTCAAAACCAAAACATCAACCTGAAAATTCGAGTCATGTTCTTAAATAGCCTCGTCAGAAATATGTCGACTGTCAGCTGCATGCTACTGCTTCCTAAGATCAATGGTTAAAAACGCCTTTGAGTGAGTGAAGTCCGTACGTCATGTTGGAGACGAACCTCGTGGTCTCGCGCTACAGAATCACAAGCAAAGCGCTGCATCAAATCAGAGAAACCGCATCATTTGAGGACTACCAACAGCCGAAGAACTAAAATAGATAGCACATATAACCCGAAGAGAAAATCATGACATAATCAAGATGTTGATATTCCATACTACTTCAAGCAAAAGGTTAAGAAGGAAACCTCCATCAATACTAGAATGTGCTATAACAGCTACTGGACTTGCGAAACCTATTTTCTCGAAAAATTGTTTTAAGTGAAAGATTTTATAAATATCAACAGAAAGCAGTACTGGCTGTTCGGTTAATGAATGCCAAATGTTTCCTTATAGGGAAACGGTTAATATTACAATTACTATTGCTGCCATATATGGTCTGGTGCCCCTTCTGTTTGCCTCGGGGTTCTTGATAGGCTCCAGAGGCGGATATGCAATGTAGTTGGCCCTGCTCTGTCGTCTCGTCTGCAGTCACTTTCTCACAGACGCGCCGTCGCCTCCCTATGTCTGTTCTACAAATACTTCCATGGAAATTGCTCCGAGGAGCGGCATTCGCTGGTTCCCAGACGTCATGAGTTCAAGCGCCATACGATGCTGGCATCCCGCTCTCACCCCTTCACTGTTGAAACTCCTAAATGTAGCTGTCTCTTCTACTCCAATAGCTTCATGTCTCGCACCTCTCGCCTGTGGAACTCCCTTCCCTATTCCTGTTTCCCTGTGAGCTATAATCTCCACCTATTCAAGTGTAATGTCAATCGACATCTCCAGTTGCCTTGATCTATCCACTACCCTCATCTTTTCTTCTATCACTCCTATCTGATCTTGCTCTAAATTTTCTGTAACGTCTTGCGTCCTAGTGGCTCCCGCCTTGCTTCGGGTGAAATGCTTAAAAAAAAAAACTTAAGATTCTGACCGTATTTGGATTGCTTAATTTTTCGCAAGAATTGGTGCTTAAGTTGTCTAAATGGTTGATTATATGTCTCTTATGTTTGGGCATTAATTATAACTAAATTAGAATGCATCATAAAATAACGTATTTAGTGACTTTTTATCATGTCACTCCAAGAAAGGCGATAATGTCTTTAAGCCGCAAGGGGTTATGGGAGTGAAAGAAAATGAGAAAACTTTCGAAGAAGGATCCGGAAACCCAATCCTAAACAGGAAAACGGATAAACCTGTACTCCTGTTCAAAACAAGGTGAAAGTGAGTGAATCGGGTGATGGGCGAACATATCTATAGTCAGAAGTTTATTTTGCTTATAAAAGAGTTGATTATAAAAGAGTCGTTCATTTTCAAATATTCATCTATGGGATCTATTCCAGCTAAACAGTCGAAACTCTCTGCCTCTGAGCAGAGAGGAACCCGGACGAGGCTCCGCGAAAGGGCAGAGTCTCGTTCGGGGAGGTAGACTGCCCCTGAACCCGTTTATACGGGTTCAAAAGGAAATATTTTTGGCCGAGCCTACGGGCTCGGAGAACCCACGCTAAACCGGCCTTGTGCCACATGCAACCCTCGTGGTAGGATAGCTAAATATTCTGGTGGGGTCTGTTCTCTAGACAGACAGCGTCTCCTTCTCATATTCAAATGGGAAATTCATCTGTCTCGCTGATGTCTGCAACTTGCACTTTTTAGATATTTATATATATATATATATATATATATATATATATATATATATATATATATATATATTAGGGTCTGTGCTGGAATTTTACAGTAAAGTGGCGTTGTAAAACTTATACGTCTCGTGATCAACGCAAAGTTGCGCAAATCAAATTTTCTCCACAAAGCGAATAAAAAGACGGATCGATTTTTTTTTTTGTTTTGTTTTGTTTTTTTATTCCTTTGGTGCAGTTTTAAGAAAATTTAAATTGTAAGTTTTCTTTTCTTACATAATTAAATAATGTGGTCTTCTTTTGCTTGATGTCACAAAAACTGGCGCCGTGTTTTTATATTTTATTTTTGTTGTCATCGGTGTTGAGAGGAACTTTACAGCTAACCCTGACGACAAGTGCGTCTCTCACTGCTACTACAGCAATGCCTGCTGCTGCTTGCGAAGAAGCAGAGTGAGTAAGTGAAAAAGGGACAGAAACGACCAACTCGGTTAGCAACCAGGACAGAATGAGTGAAAATGTTAACGCGTGCATATGTTTACTGCTGTTAATGTGACTCCTTTTCCTTGCCAACAGACACCATGTATTTCCAAGCGCTACTCGCCTTACAGCATAGTTTATTACTCACGATTAATAAGAAGACTGAGAAAGCAGCATGTTGCAGTGGGAAAATTCGTTTTCTTGCATTTACAAGAAACTGACGCGCACACAGTTGGTTTTATTAACGTCAAAGCTTTCAGTTCAAGATTTTCTTTCTTTCTTTCTTTCTGTAGCAAGTTGAAGTAGACGGAGTTTTTATTCATTAATTTTATTATTAATTTACGTTTTAAGTTTAGTTTTCTTCTGCCTCTCTCTTACATTAAATTTTACCCTCTCTCTCAGAGAGAGGATAAAATTTAATATATATATTTTTTTTATTAGTCTATTTTTCACTTTGACATTGCTTGCTAGCTTTTAAAAAAGAAAAAAAAACACAATCAAACACATATACGGAAAATACTTGTAAAAAAGATACACTTTAAAAAAAAAAAAAAAAAAAGTCGCTGAATTTTCAGGTGCTAAACCTTGGAAAAATAAAAAGGATAATGGATTATTTAGACAGCTTCACCAAGTGGAATTTACAATAACATTACAAGTGGAATATACGTTCATTTTTTTTTTTTTATCTACACTAGATACCCTCTTCTTGTTTAACCGATTGAAACAGGAAAAAGGATATAAAATCTATCTCTCAATTGAAGAAATCATGGTCCACTTTCGAGGTTTCCAACGACATCTACATTTAAAATGGCCGGCAGTCCCACAAATCCTCACCTGTGCTGTATTCAGCGCCACAACGATACGTTTTAACTTGTCACTGATTCAAATTGTATTACCTAGCTTTGCGACAACATCTGTCAGCAACCTGTAGACAACTATGCAAACATGGTAAGTCGATTTTAAATTATATTAAGTCGAAAAAATATATTTAAACAGCTACAGTTTAAAAGTAAAACTTAAGTATATATATTTTTTTTTAAACAAACTCAGGTGTGTCATGTGTAGTCACCGTCTAGTAGTAGTAATATTAACAATAGCCGGATTGTAATCAACAGGTAAGCAAAGAGACGGAAGTGTTTTAAGTAAGTTGTATACAAAAAAAAAATTTTCTTTTTAGAAAAAAAGAAAGAAATATATTTAGAAATAACTTAAAAACGACTGATAAAGAAACAATAAGATTTGACCCTACTTTTACAAACTTAAAAGGAATGCTACAACGGCAGTAATTTACGTTTATTAACAATAAGATGGTCTCTTTTATTTCATTTTTTTAAATACTTATTCTTGTTTCAAAGCACTCTCAAAATATCTTGTCAATATTCTTTTAAACTAAAAAGTGTTACGGGTTTCTATTTTTTAATCTACGAAATGTAGGTCGATTTATTTATTGTTTAGTAGACTCGATACTAGTTTGAACTGTTTACCTAGTATGCGCTACAGGTAAGTAGTGACCTTTCAGCCTAAGGGCCGGCTAAGACTTAAGTTTTTAAAACTCTCCAAGTGTTACAGTCACTTTTTAGCGTTCTTTCCAAAATTATCCATTTATTTACTAGTTCTGGTGTAAGGCTACGAGTAGAATTGAACTCGCTACCCACAAACAAACAGTACACTGACTAGACTACCTTTTTAAAATCACAATCGGTATCCGACGGCAAGAGACTACCCAATTCATTGATCTTTTTTTACTGATCTCCTAATTCATTGGGTATAAGTACCTTTTTAAAAACTTTTGACGACCTCGTTGTATTTTTATGTGCTTTCATAATCAGAGTAAGGACCATATCTATCACGAAAGAACTAAGAAACTGAAGATATATTTTTGAATTTGCGTAATTATTTTTGTTGGTGCGATTAGTGGTGCTATGTAACGAAAAATAAAGAATATGCAATACTTCTTGTTTTGAAGTTTAAACTCTGGTTTGGCGTAAGAAAAAGACGATTAGTCGGTCATTCAATTTTTAACAATTGACGAGTTCTGTTTCACACTGAGCGCTTAAATGAATACATTATAAAAAATCTAAAAAGTAAATCTAATTTAAAATAAAAATTAAAATGGAGTAGAATTTTAAAATTTAATATGTATATAAAAATAATAGAATGTAATATGATGTAATTCAAAATTTACAACAAATAAAAATAAAATGAGAACTTTACAAGAAATAAATAAAATTTAAAAAATTTCAAACATAATATTAAAAATCATAAAATAAAAATTAATAAAATAGAACATTTTCACTCTTTTTAAGCAGAAAGACTTGATCTGGGTTTCATTTTTATGTTTGTTATATTAACCATGCTTAAGAAATAGATGCATAAAATAACACGATGTCATTGTGTGCAATGACGAGGAACCTCCCCGTAATTCTTTTTTTTTTTTTTTTTTTTTTTTTTAAATAATGCTCTCCTCGTCATTAAATATACTCTTTGATTTGAATTTTACTTTAGTCAATCATAGATCCGGCCTTTCATTTTTTTTTTTTTTTTTTTTTTATTTATTTATTTATTTTTTTTTTAAACAAATATCGACGATCATGAATCAGAATGTGGGTGCACTAAAAAAAACTGACAGCAAACTCCGGTTTGTTTTTATTACTTAGTAAAGTACCCCGCCTTAAAATATACGTGTGTATTGATCGGTAATTTTGTCAAGAATCAAGACTTTGCGCTCCTCCTAAGATCAAAGCGGCACGCCTCGGATCATCGAAGAAGAATGCAGGTAGTGTCTGTAGTGTAGTGTACTGTAAATGCCATACGCTCAGTATAGCATATACGTGTGTGTGTGTGTATATATACACACCGAGAAAGAACACAGTTAGAATCCACAGTTCTTAGCATTTACTTTTTAAAATACGCACACACAAAAAAAAAAAAAATAATAATAATTAAATCATAAATCTCTTGTTACTGCGAGATCGACCAATTTCAGTAGAAATGCTCAATAATACGTTCCGTAGAGCAATATTCGAAAATTAAATAAAAAAAGATATAAAACGGCCTTACCAAGTTACCGCGTTAGCTTGGTAAGGTTGTTATATTTTCATATAAAATGCAAGAAAAATATAAAAAGCCCGCACACATCATATAACATACATGCATATATATATATATGCATGCTCGTGTGTGGATTATTGATTCAATCTTCTGATATTTACCTTTGTCATTACTCCTACGTACAATGTTTAACTTTACTACTTGCATAATCGAAGAAAAAAACACAACACTCTCATGTCTTCCCCGACACTCACGTCATTAAAAATCATTTCCTGGTCGTGGGACGTTTCCTTTATTTTTTATTTATTTATTTTATTTATTTATTTTATTTATTTATTTAATGGTTTTTTTCCCCCCCATTCTCCTACTTAGTTCTCATTTCCCAAGCAAGGTTATATCAATTTTTAATTTTAAAATAAACTTAGTATTTACTCAACTGCTATCTACAGGTGAGATTGTTGTGGCTTTTTTTTTTTTTTTTTTTTGAAAAAGTGATTCCGTCTTCTTTTTTAATCAAATGTCATTATCATACTTTCGACGCATTAAAAACGTTTCATGAACTTTAAATCTTCTTAATTTAATAATCGACCAGTTCTACTTAGCAAATTTCTAGTTTCATACGAAGAAAAAGATTTTTTTTTTCTCCTAGGAAATAAAATAATAGAGAAAGGGAGTTTTTTTTTTATTTATTTACTAACTTAGTCTTTCCCGCTTCCATTATTTTCAACCCGTCAAATTTTCTCTCGTCTGAAAAAATAAATGTCGCGAATTTTTTGTATCTGTTTATTGGTCATTTTGTAGACATTTTTTTTCTCCTTTAAACTTGAAATGTTACCTACTTTTATAAAATATTGAAACTACCTGTTAATTTAGATTGTTTTTTTAACTTTTTAATACCCGTATCCGCCTGGCGTAAGTTTAAGCTGACGCTTTCCTTACCCCCCCCCCCATATAATGTGACCATTTTGCTTAAAATTCGTATCTTCTTGAGTTACAGTGAAAACTTAAACATATTTCGGTGATTTTTTTTTACTTTATAATATAAGTTTAAGTTCCTGTTCCTTCTAAAAAAAAAAGCTGCTTCTAACGTCTCCGTCTAAAACTGAAATTTATACTATTGGATTTCCAGTTCCTTCTAATGTATTTTCCTTCTCTTTCACTTCCTGTAGCCCCCCTTGTGTCTTAGTGGCGTTATCGCCTTACTTGGGGTGAATTGATTAAAATCAAAAATATTAACGGGGAAAACGTGTCAGCTTTAAACTGATGCCAGATTTGTCGTCACCAGCAAACTGTCTAACTTTTAATGTTTTCCCCTTGTCATTTAAATCTTTTTTTTCTTTTTTTTTTTCTTTCATTCTCTCTGTCCGACAAAGTACATCTTGTGTTGGGCGCCTTGTTGTAGTCTAGTGCAAGGTTTCACAATGTGATCCATATTGCATCCTTGGAGGCCATGAGATACTTTCAGCGGCACAAGTTTGAAAAATAGTGGTCTTCAATGGGGCACAGAAAATTTAGGACCCACGAAATACATATATGAGGTATTTTGTAATAAATAATTATTATTTAAACTAAAATATTAAATTTATTATTAAGTTAATCTAAGCCATTTTGTTAACATAAATATCTATTGTATTTTTATTTATTTTTTTTTTTTTTATGCGAAATGGCCGTTTTTAGTTTTCAATTTCTTAAAATTTAAAACTCTTAATTTAAAATTTAAATTAAGGTATATTGTCACCAATTTGTCTTTGAATTTTGAAAAGATAAATGTCCTGAACAAAGGCTCCAAGGAAATGACTCCACCCTGTTTTTCTTGCAAGGAGGCAATTAACGCATTTACGGGAAACTGACTGTTCTGGTTGAACGTTGGGAGATGGGAGTTTGCAAAGTTTCCTTCCTTAGATGCTTGATGATGACCTAGCAGTGTATGTTGATCTTTTGAAGCAGTTGCATAATGATATGAAAACTCGCTTCTCTGATCTACTCCAAATGACAGTGTCGCACTGGTTTGTGGATCCCTTCTAAAGTTGATATCACCCCTACAAGAAAGTTTCATTGAACTTCAAAATAACACAGCAGCTCAAGCTAGGTTCAGGCGTAGAGGATACTAGAAGCTGTGGATAAGTGAAGATGGACAAAAGAATTTACCCACTACTCTGGAAAGATGTGAAGTTGCTCTTATTCGCTTTTCCCCACATCTTATTCGGTTGAGTCTGGTTTCAGTCGGATGATGCATCTGTTGTCAAAGACTCCAAATCTCAAGTTGGCATAAAGAACTCTCATTGGATTGAAGGGGGCCACGACCAGAATAAGTTAAAGAAACGTTCGTCTAGTGCAGTTTTTCTCAAACTGATATGGCGGACCGGCATTTTTTTCTCTCAATGTGTCACGTACCACGTATTCCGTGGTAATATCAATTTAAACCAGAAACGATATATATATAATGAATATAATAAAAGTTGATTATTTTTTTTATCTCCTTCATTTTGAAAAAAAAAAAAAATTCATTATCAAAACTTATAAAAAGTAGCGTCCTGGATAAGACGATAAACTACGTCCAGCAGCAAGGCCTCTGATCAGGAGGTTTTGAGTAGCGTGGAACCACATCTCTTAATTGCTGGTGTTCCCAGATCCATCTTGACCCGGGGTGGTAGCACCTGTTAGTGTCCCAACTAAGGGCAAATAATTAACTCCCAAACTAGGGTCAAAGTGTAAAAATAAGTTTTAATACCAGAAATACTTTGTAAAAAAAAAAAAAAAAAGTAAATAAAAATTATTACCAGTAATACATTTTTTTCGAAAACAAATATTACCAGCAATACATTTATGGATAAATAAATAATTACCAGCAATACATATTTGAAAGAATATTATTACCAGAAATAGATTTATGAAGAAAATTTTTTTATCCGAAATTGATTTGTTGTAGAAAAAAAATATTGCCAAAAATAGATTTCTGAAAAAAAAAAAATATTACCAACAATAAAAATTGTCGGCATTAAATAACCCATTGAGGTTGATATAACGTAAAACAACAAAACAAACCAATATAAAAAGCAATAAAAAAAAAAGCTGTTTATTAACACAAAAAGAAAAATTATATAGCCTTAATCTTTACAAACGATTTCTTATTTTGGCCTGGACACTGGCCGCGTACCGATAGCTGATGGTTCGCGTACCGGCACCGGTTCGCGGACCACCAGTTTGAGTAGCACTGCTCTATTGTAATAGTTTACAATCTGGATTCGCTGATATTCATTGCTGAGTTCGATAATTTTAATTAAATATATAGACGTTATGTTCTCATTTCGCTCTCTGTCTAGAGATATCTTGTTCATTTTTAGTACTGCTTAGTTATTGCTTGCCTTAAGTTTGTACTATCCGGCCCTGAGATTGAACTCATAATTATTATGCAACCAAATTAACAAACCAATGCTTTAATCTACTAATTGGACGATAGCATAGTGGATTAAAACATTGGGTTGAACACTCGTTAGAAAGATGGCAAGCAATAATTGCAATTATACCAACAACAAAAAAAAAAAGAAAAAAGAAAACCAGATGAGATATCTCGATACATCAAAAGCAAAACAAGAACTATATACCTCATAGATTAAATAAAGTGTTCGAAATTCCCTGAAAGTTAGCTGGATAGACAAACACCCGAAGAATGCTAGCGAGCGCAAAACGTTGTGATAACAAAGATGAGGGTGTTAGACCAAATGTGTATAAATCCCTACACCCCAAAAGCGAGCACATGAATATTTTAGAGGTATGTCTGAAAGCCACATATCTAACTGCTAAGATGCTGGGGGCGGGGGAAACCACCGACAAATAAAATCTGTTCATGGCAGAAATGTTTTCACATAAGCACCCTTGAGGAGGCACGGTGGAGTAATGGATAGCGGCTCGGATTAAATTCGAATTCCAGTCGAATACATTACTGGTATGAATCCTCTTTTCTCCCTCTCCCCAACTATGGGTAAATAGCAGGATAAACCGGGTTCATGGATGGCAACTGGTCTACCGCAGAAATAAATGGCAACCTACTGCGGGAAAAAAAATCTGCCTCGTCTGTCATGTATCGCATGGCACGTAAATTACACTTGTGGAAAGCCTGCATCCACTACTCTCCCAGCTGTTTTGAGCTATTTTGATAATAGGTCAGGTTAAAGAGAGTTCTGTACTGCTGATAACATAGAACATTACTTTGAGAGACATGCGCCGCCAGTAATTTCCATTGTCCATAGCGATATTGTAAGTCCTATGCTAACACAGGTTCCTCTCTCGTATTCCTCGCTTGTGAAACTCTCTTCTAGCTGCTTGCTTTCCAGTCAACTTTGATCTTCACAAATTTAAATGCAATGTCAATCGTTACCTTCCCTCTTAATTCTTGTTCTTTTATTGTCCTCTCTCTTGGATTTTTTTTTCTCATATTCTTCGACTCGGTAAACCTTTGCGTCTGAGTGGCTTTATTACCATGCTAGGGGTGAAATTGTTTTTTTTAAAATAGAAAAATCAGCCAGTACAACATGTCGATGATCAATACGTCCGGCGAAACGTCTGCAGGCATTTGAAATCTTGATGACAACAG
Source organism: Acanthosepion lycidas (assembly GCA_963932145.1). NCBI lineage: Eukaryota > Metazoa > Mollusca > Cephalopoda > Sepiida > Sepiidae > Acanthosepion > Acanthosepion lycidas. The sequence continues at coordinate 65,651,268 of OZ010582.1, read as the reverse complement.
CTGTTCCGTGTTGGATGAATTGGTAAAAAGATAATCAATGTATAAAAGGATTTCTGATGTTTCGATAAAGCCGTAACAAAAAAGTTATTTTAAGAATCACATCTGATGGATCATGGGAACTGTATTGAGATTAAACATTTAAATCGGTTTGAACTGTTGGCTCAATCGTATTAGAGAACCTTACCTGTCTTCCATTCGCGTGGCTGATGCTAACCTCTAGGAGAGTGACTCACTGGGCGTTATCAGGCTAACATTTTCCTCTATCATGAAGTAAAAAGATTATATTGAATCAATTGCTGGGTCTGCTGCGAAGAAAGTTGGTTCACTAGGTTGTGCTAGACAATTTTTTAATGAATCTATCTTAAAAACATAAATCTAACATTTATTCTTGCTTCGAATATTGCTGGCACATCTGGTTTGGTGATTTCTGCTATGCATTTAGCTATTCTTGATAAAATCCAATGAATCTACAATGTTATCTATCCTGATTTGGCATCTCAACTTCAGTCACTTTTCCACCACCGTATCGTAGCTTCTTTTTTTCTATAAATGCTTTCCTCTTTGGTACTCGAGCTTACGAATTTAAGCGCAGTACTAGATTGACAATTAGGTCTCTTATCATTTTACTATTGAAACTCCTATATGTAACCAGTTTTATACCAAGTTTCTTTTCTTGCACTTCACACTTGTGGAACTCTCACCCAGCCTCTTGCGTTCCATTTTAACATTGGTTTTCAAGAATTTAAATGCAAATGCAATCGTTATCTTTTCTCGTCCTAATTCCGGTTCTTTTATTGTTCTCTCTCCTGTTCTCTTCTTTTCCTTTTTTTTTTTTTTTTTTTTTTTTTTTCTTTTTTTTTTTTTTTTTTCCGTAGCTTACGACCTTACCATCTTTTAAAGGCCGGTTCTCATACAATCATCGAATTTAAGCAATGTCAAGCCTGGTCAGTATCTAGATGGGTGACCACTTGGGAATACCAGGTGCTGTAAGCTTGGATGCGCTAGTGGTGTCATGGATAACGGTTCCAAATTGGAAATCGGAGAGCAGAGATCCAATTTCCTGTCCTTTGTAGCTCTTAGTTTTTTGTTATCTCTCTTAAACCCTGTTCTGCCCTCCACTTATGCAAATTCGTTCTTTTTCTTCTATGTGCCATGTTCATTCGGGACGTTGGTGACCATGCCTCTCCACAATTCTGTTTTTGTAGCTCTTAATAAATGTTGCCCTTTTGTTGTCTCTCCTAAACTTTGTTCGGCCATCCATTTACTTAAGTTCTCTGGATAGGATATGCGTTGTTTTCCTGTCGTTTTTGCCTTCAATTTGTTTTCAGTATCAACTTTCCAAGCCTTCTTTCCTCATTATATGCCTTAGAAATTTCAACAATCTATTTCTGATGTTAAGTATAAGGATCCTTTTTGTTACCATTTTCTCTGAAACTTCGTTGTTGCTCATATGTTCAGTCCATGGTATTCTCTACATCCTTCTGTAGAACCACATTTCTGTTGCTTTAAGTCTCTTCATCTGCGAGGAGCACTTTACTCAAAAAATTTGGTGCTCAATGCATCTATAAATTAAACAAGGCAGTAACACCTAACATATCCAAATCCTTATACGTCCTGAGTAAGACGAAAAACTACATCTGCGTTCAGGGTAAGACGTTAAACTACGTCCAACAGCAAGGCCTCTGATCAGGAGGTTTTGAGGAGCGTGGAACCACCTCTTAATTGCTGATGTTCTCAGCTCCACCGTGACCTGGGGTGGGAGAACCTGTTAGGGTCCCAGCTATAGGCAAATAGCTAATCCTAAGCTGGTGTCAAAACGCTATGAAAGTGTAAAAATATGTTTTAATACCAGCAATGAATTTTTAAAGAAAAGAATTATTACCAGCAACACATTATTACCAGCAATACATTTTTTTAAAAAATATTAGCAGCAATAAAAATCTTGTCGGCATTAAATAACCCATTGAGGTTGATATGCCGTAAAACCACACCAAATCAAAATCAAATCATTATGCACACAAAGCAATAATTAGACAAGAACCAATGGGGGATATAATATAGCGATTTTCCAAGCGTAGCTTAGATGTGGCACAAGGCCGAAAGTGTGTGGCACCCAGTGAGGATCGAACTCCCTACTCATTTGTAATTGTTTTAGCAAGACAAGCTTGCTAACCATTACACCGTCTCGAGGTGCCCAACCAAGACGGATATGATATATATTGGACCATATTCTACTGATAAAACCTATTCATTTAAATTTTATTCATCTAAAATATAAATCAGATGGCATGTGCAACCACTTGAAATCCTGAGAAATAAATATGAAAATTAACTTTACTCTCTGTGTGCATGGAAGTTTATATCTACCAACATATATCATATCTAGGTTAACTTAGCTGTACTTGCTTAATAAAGACAATTTGCGTATTTCATTATGAAAATCGGTTTTTAAATAATTGTTTTATCACTCATTTCCAGTTTGGTCTTTCATAATCTTTGTGAATAAGTGATAGTTTTATAGACGACTTTTATAATTACTTATTCAAATAAAACTTCCTCTTCTGAAAATAGTAACCACCTTAGTATTTTGAACACAGCATAGAAATAAATTAAGAGAAGCAACAAATGCTAAGATTATTTTCTTTTCTTTTTATGTGTCATGTCCTTTCAGGACATAGGTGATCATGGCTCTCCACCTCCCTCTATCCCTTGCAGCTCTCAGCAAGTTCCTTCCTACTGCTATCTCCCCCAGACCACGTTCTGTCATCCACCTGCCCAAGCCCTCCAGAAATCCCTTGTCGTTCTTTCCCTCTATTCGACCTGTGAGTATCAGATTCTCCTAGTCCTACTTCCTCATTATGTGTCCCAGAAACTTCAGCTGCCTCTTCCGGGTGGTAAGCATGAGCCTCTACCTTGTCTGCATCCTCTTTAAGACCTCATCGTTGATCACACGCTCGGTCCACGAAATTCTCGGCATCCTTCTGAAGGACCACATCTCCGTCGCCTCGAGTCTCTTCTTCATCCTTGAGGAAATCGTCCAGCATTTGCTGCCGTAATGGAGAGCAGATATCACGTATTATTTTCTTTGTTACCAAAAAAAAAAAATCCTCCTGTTTAACAATACTCTGCCCAGCCTTTGGAATGCGTCCTTGGCCATCCCATACGTCTACAGATCTCGGTGTCGCTGACATTATTAAAATATGCTATAAAAAATCTAATCAATATCATAAATTGTAACGTACTATTATAGCCTAATCATATATGCAATGAAGGATTATTAAAATGATTTTAATGGCAGCTTTACCTCTTTTTTTTTTTTTTTTTTTTTTTTTGAATTGACAAAACGACAAATGGAGACAAGACGTAGTTAAGATAAACAAGACATTTTATTTCCCTATGTTTTGCAATGTTTGATCATTTGCTCATTCCAGGGTATCATACGTCATACTGCGAGTTCAAATTTTGTACGATTAATTTAAATGCGCCACACAAACATTCACTTCCTTTCAGTACGTGTTGCAATATGGACATATTTTAAAGTTATAATAAAATCTATTTATTTGAAAAATATATGCTTATGACCAGGGGCGTATCCTTTTAGCACTTTCGCAAAGGACGTGTAATAAATATAAAATCACTGAAATGAATAAGAAGTGGCTTAGTTTCTTTTCATCAAAAGGATGCAATGCGCCACAGGTTGGCCATCCTTGATTTGGAGTATAACACAAGTTAGTCGTTGAGACACATACAGAGAAAATCAACATACATATTTAACCTTTAGTACTCTGCATTATTATCACTTCTCTTTCCACTGTATTCTTTTTCAGGGCCTCTCAATTGCAGTATCCTCATTGTTAATTTCGCTCAAAGCTGTTTTCCGTTGCCATAGAAGGATATGACAATATAACTATAAAATTCAAACAAACTATTGTTAAGGGATCAGTTATCTTCAGTGGCAGGATAAAATTTTTGTACAGGAAATAAATTCTCATACAAAGTGATTGAAGTTAATTGAGAGAGGCGTGTGGAGAAAATCAACATACGCACATTTTTAATGTAGCGAAATAGACGCGAGGAGAAAATTATAACACGCATATTCAATCGAACAAAATAGAATCGTGGGAAGAAAATCAACATACACGCATTTAATCGTGTGAGGTAACCATAGGGAGAAATATGCCACGATTTATCACATTGTCGAGAGTTGGTCTCTGCTATTGCTGATGGTTTTGTCGTTGGCAGAAGGTATTGACACCTGGGTGTCACCGCTGATGTTCTGGTTACGCTTGACTGTCATGGGGGTCCATTGCTAATACCAACCAGGTTGGATCTACCTTCATGAAATCAATATTGGCTTTATAGTAGGTCAGTGGCTTAGAAACGGCTGCTGCGAAAACAGCATGGACTTTTTTTCTGATTGCTTAGAAAAGTTGTATGACCATAGAATTGTGGTGGTGGGTGAATAGAGCTGGACAACATTAAGGTTTTTTTATGAGCTAAAGAATTGGAGTTCCAACTGGGTGGGGCATGTTTACAACCGACAAATTGTATCACGGTAATTTTGTTAATACACTTTTACATGTTCAAATCTCTCGCAAAAATTACGTCAGTGTGCAATGTAGTAAACGAAATGGATATTAGGACAGGTTTATTTTTAAATTATTTTTTTTTTTTTTTTTTTTTTTAGAAAAGCAATATTGCACTCGATATGAAGTCTGAGGTCTGATGTGATAAGTACTGGCACCAAAAATTAGATTTGTACCTTTCATCAATTTTTGAGCATTTAGTTTTAAAGACCGTCTGAAAAAGTACATAAATGCCTAATTTCCACAGGTTTTTTTCTTACAAACCAACTTCAAAATTTTACGATTTCAAGAATAAATCCAAATGAAGTTGACATTTTTGTAAAAGATTACAAGAAAGGCTACTCAATTTCTTATATCATAATTAGTAAGGACAAAAAATAGATAAGTGTATAACACCATAATACTGCCGGTCACAAATTATAAGTCGAACATATTTTACATTTGTATTGTTTATTGAAAATCAAACTAAAATAACTGCGCTTTATAACATTATTACGTCATATAACTAAATTGTTTTCCCTTTGAAGTAAATGAAGGTCTTTTTTGATGGCACAATGATTCGGTAATAATGCTCTTATGCCATGCATCTTGTCCATATACAATTTGTAATGCTTTCGTAAATTATACATTTGATAAGGTTGTGCGATAAGGCTTTCACTAATCACCGGATTTAAATCCAACACTCAGATTACGAACCTAAACTGAAACTTTTAAACTTATTTCCTTAAAAGACGGTGAGGGTTTGAAAAGATAGTTTGTCACAATTTATCATTTCAACCCCCAATTTTTAAATTGAGTGTAATACCACGGTTCCAAAAGTAACCTGCCCTAATGAACATGACACCATTACTAGTACATTTATTAAGAAGACTTTTCTTTGGCCCTCAAAATGTCTTGAATATATATATGACCCTCCTCTTACTGGAGGTTTTGGAAACAACTGAATTTCTCACATGATATACTTTCTTTGATCCATTCTGCAAATTTTATTTTCTTTGCTGTGTTCTTTCAAGGTTATTTCTAAATTCATTTCTTCCTCTTTGATTATGGCTAATGACCATATCACATTGAAATACCAGTTCTTGTACGACCACCAAAGTTAAACATGTCGAGCCTGGTCAGTAACTAGATTGGAGGAATTTCGGGGGACACAAGGTGCTGTAAGCTTGGATGTGTGGGTGGTGTAATGGATAACGCCTCTGAATTGGAAATCGGAAGACTAACTTCCAATTCCAGTCAGATTTATTTGAGATATTTTATTATGTGCAAATACCTTAGGTAAGGTATGAATCAACCTCTTCTCCCCCCTGCTATGAATTAATTAGGACTTGTATCAGTAATTCATTATTATCTCCCAAAATATTCTTACAATCTAAAATATTGTTTGGCTTTAAATAACCTGCAAAAGGTTGATAAACCATAAAAATCAGATCAATCCTCTTTGACCTTGATGTTGATCTACCTCTGGGATAATTTATGGTACATTTTTGCACTACCGTACCAAAGGATTGAACTCTGGACTTTTTAGGGTATCAACTGAAATTTACCTGGCTTAAAAAATGAATGCAAAATGTTTATGCAATTGATTTATTGAGTTGTTTTTATGGCTTATCAACCTTTTGCAGGATATTTAAAGCCAGAAAATATTTTTTAGATTATAAGAATTATTTTTTATTTTTTTATAAGAATGATTTAGTTTTAATCCATAGCTGGGGGAGAAAAGATGAGTTCATACCTTTCTCAAGAGTATTTGTATACAATGAACTCAATCTAGGTACTGGTCAGGCTCGATGTTGCTTAACTTCAGTGATCATATGAGAACCATTATTTCAGTTGATATGTCAATAAGCTAAATATTAGGTTGGTGCAAAAATAATGACGTAATAATGTCGTTTTTTGACGTATTTTTAACGTCAAAAAAACGACATTATTACGTCATTATTTTTGCACCAACCTAATATATAACAAGCCCGACTGGAATATATATATATATATATATATATATATATATATATATATATAAAGCTCTATCTGTGCTTTCTAATAAGTACTGCACATATAATATATAAATAATTATATATATACACACATTTTTTTTTTTTTTTTTTTTTTACTAATCCAACATATATTACCATTTTAAACGTTATTTTTAGTTTGATCTGACATGCTTCTCATACCAAGGAGGACACAGTTTCAAATCATGGTGCACATTTTCTTTAATATTTTTTAAATAGTCTGGTCGGTAGATGAAAAAATAAATAATAAAAAAAAAAAAAAAACTAGAAATGACGTTTAAAGTGAAAAATCAGCAGGAACATGAATAATAAAAAAAGGAATATAAATTACTTTTTTATTTTAATATAAAAATATTGAAACTATTAATTTTTGGTTGATTGTAACTTCTTTAAAATGTTACAGTGTGTCAAGATAGATTACTTTTTAGACTGGCTTGCTATGTTGACTTTTGGTCACTTCAGATGAATATTTCCTATAACTTTTGCACATTTCCTTCCAATCAGGATGTTGAAAGACAACCGCTTCCGTGGTGGCATCTACCACAGATCCGCTACACATCAGCTTGGAATTACAATTTCTGTTGTTTTAGGCATTTACTAAAACCCAGTATACTGTGCCACCATCTCTGCACTTGTATCATGAACCACCACACTTTGTAACAGGATGCTAGCTGAGCATATTCATGCAGGGTGACCTGTCTCCATTTCCTTTGTTCTGGTTTACAATTGTCACTCTGAAATAAAAACTGAAATTAGCAATTCGGCTGATTTTGGGATTACATTATATTTTGTTTCAGGCAAATGTGGTAATATTAAAAATACTTATTAGTAATTTTCAATCAAATTTCTCTGAACTTTTTTATTAAATTTTTTCAAATTTCCAAAAGATTGTGTTTTGTGTATATTTACAGAACTGTTTTTGGATTAATTCCAGCATACTCATGTTTGCTGGAACAAGTTTCAAGTCATTCAAGGTGACATCAGTGGAATGGGAATTATTTTTGTGCATATATATATATATATATATATATATATATATATATATATAATGAATCATTCATACAAAAAACAAATATAGAGGTTAATGATTTAAATATATTTGTTTTTTGTATGAATGATTCATGTAATTTTAAATTGAACTGCACCTATAATCGAAATTAAAATAACTGATCCAATGTGCAACTTTCGGATAATAAGTGTGACATTTCTGTAATTATTGAACAATATAGTTCATGCCACATTGACGGAAAACCCACCAGTACAAAAGAATTCTCTTATTTCTATATTTGTACAAAAATGCACAACCTTAAAATTTAAAATTCAAACTCAGCGTTGCGACCGCACGTTCCAAAACAACACATTTCTCATAGCATTTTTTCGGATTACATCTCTATTTTCGTTGTCCTCTTATTACCGAGAAGTAAAAAACAAGAACAAATCTATTTCCATACCAGAGGATGTCTGTAGGAACAGATGAAAGCTTGTAAAAACTAAAAAAGACCTTATGAAACTGGAATTTATAAACAGGGATCATATCATTCATATACAGGTTCGGAGTTAGTGTACCTTATTGAAATTGTTTGCGAAGATGTATTCTCGCCATTTAAATCATTAACCTCTATATTTGTTTTTTTGTATGAATGATTCATGTAATTATAAATTGAACTGCACCTATAATCGAAATTGTGTGTATATGTATGTATGTGTGTGTATATATATATATATATAATTAGTTGCAGTATAAACCACTGGTGAGCTCTATGGATGTTGAACACAAATGTGCCTGGATGTCTGCAATAGGGATTGCTAATAGACAGGTATTCTCAAATATGAGTGGGTAGTTATATATATATATTATAAGTTAATGGTCAGAGTTGAACTAGACCAGGAAAAATTATGGATTATACAAAATATTTAAAGAAAAAATACATTAAGCTACAAAAGAAAGACATAATGCTAGAAATTTCAAAAATAATCTGTAGCAAAACATTGTTAACAGTAATATATGCAGCTGTAGAAATAAAAGTAGATGTCCATTTGATGTTGTTTGCAAAACTGAAGCTGTAATTTACAAGGCTTAAGTAATAGATGCAAATGGCCAAAAAAAAAATTACATTGGGTGTACTCAAAGTAACTTTAAAAGGGGGTACAATCACAGGTCATCTTTTAAGCTAGAAAGTCTTGGGAATTCTACTAAACTAGCCCACCATGTGTGGAAATTATGAAAATTAAAGTAAAGAAAAAAGATCTGATTGTAAACTGGAAAATTTAAAAAAAATAATAAAATAAAATAAAGAAGCAAAACCTTACAACAATCATAGTAATATCTGCAACCTTTGTCAACAAGAAAAGATAGCTATAACATTTCCAGACCAAAAAAAACATTTTGAATGAGAGCTCGGAAATTATGACCCATTATATACATACTAGAACGTTCCTTCTGAGTTCATATGAAGTGGGATGAAAAAGTATATGTATTTCATTTAACTGCCACCAATATATTACCAATACATTTGCTTTCCTCCTCCTCCTCACCTATCACACCTGATGTCATGCACATATTTATTTTTAAATAATATAGGGTTCATTTTTTTTTTTTTTTTTTTTTTTTAATAAAGTGTTAGGAAATCAATTAGCCAAAATCACCTGAAGATTCCCAAAGGTTGAAACCAAGGTGGCAGAATCGGCCGATCTCCTAACATATATAATTTTCATGTGCCATGACTTGTGAGATAATTCAGTATCAGTTAATTTCATTTAGTAACTCAACTCTCTAAGTTTTTGTACTCTTTGCTGTGGCCAGGTTTTGAACTCCTAACACATAAGGACAAGCCACTTTTTGGATTGCTCAATCAATGCTTTTAGCCACTGGGTCATGTGACCTTGGGGTTAATTTGTAAGACTTTTATCAGAAGGAGGTTGAAGCATTCAAATGTCTGAAACATTGTGAATATGGCAATAAAGATGAGTACAACAGTCAGAATTGTGTAAATAGTGTAATAGTTACAATACCTCATCTCGGAAATATAGACGGACAGTATCAATATATTGATGTCTTGGTATTCAAAATGTCTGATTGAATGTTGATACATAATCAAAGAACTGTTCGGTAAGTTCAGTTTGTGCAGACATTGCTTTTGAGAAGCTTGAAAGTTAAAAAAAAAAAAAATCTTACAATTCTTTCAGAATTTCAAATGTCAGTTGAACTGGGAATGTTAGCAGTCAATAAAATCTTAGGAATAGGCTTGTACCAAGCTTCTTATGACAATGGCATTATGAACTTGTTTAATATTTATTTTCTCTATTTTGATGGTGGGAAGGGGGATTCTAGTTGGGCTTTTTATATAGAAAACATAATCTTATTATGCAGGTCTAATAAACAGTCTTAGGAATAATAATAATAATAAAATTTTTATGCATTTCAAATGCATCTGCTTTGGATTATCTTTGTGATTATCTGTTAATCTGCTGTCCATTTTTATTAACCTAGATAAGTACAGTGAATTTTGCTTTTTAGCCCCCCCCCCCACTACCGTTGAAAAGCATATACAACATGGTAAGGTGGGTTTCTCAGCTTGATCCTCTGCCTACAATATGACTGAAGTTCAAAATAGAAGTGTAGGTTGGAAAATTCATTCCAAATTAATTTGTTTTCTGAAGCAAAATGGAAATAAACAGAGCTTGGAGAAAAAGTAGAAAATAATTGGGTATGGGGGTCTGGAATAACTGTAGGTTGGAAAGAAAGGATAAGATTAGAGAAAAATGTTTAAATGCCATTGTGAGGGTTTCATGCGCACACACACACACACACACACACACACACACACATATATATATATATATACTGTTGATATCCCTGTTGAGTGGATGGAGTGATTGCTGGAGGGTCCATCTATGAAATTCTAGAATTGGGATGCTGAAGGTAATGCAGTCAGTTAAATGATAACCTTTCTATTAGTTGTATGTATGTGCAAATATATATATATATATATGTGCATACATACAGAATTAATATAATTATTTTTATATTTTGTAACAAACTATTTTCATTCTGCTCTGATGTAAAAGAGTATTTTGAAAAATTCAAAATTAATTTGCCTCTGAACAAAAATGGAGAGAGAAGAGGTTTCAATAAATGAACAGGGTGGAATAAACAGATAAGTTAGAAAAAAAAAATGGAGGATAATATAAACATTGAGTCTGGAATAACAGTGGGTTGGTTGTGAAAAAAAAAATCTAAATTTAAATAATTTGGTAAATCTATTCTAAATGTGAGACTAAAGTAGCAAACCTCAGTTGATTTTGCTTTTTAAATTTTAATTTTTTTTTAATTTCCTAAATATTTTTAAAATATTTTTATATTTTATCATTTGACATTTAAATTTTTAGCATTTTCGGGAAATTAAGAACATCATATTGTCAACATACTTGCTTGAGAATGTTATCAGAAATGAACAATATGTACTGTCATATTAATTCATATTCCAACCATCTCGCCTTTATTGTGAGCAGATGCAAACAGTATTTTTTATTTATGCTTTTTGCTTATTTCACATACTTATTTCTCCCTCTTTCCCCCATCTTTTCTCCCTCTTTCCCCCATCTCTTCTCCCTCTCTTTCCCCCATCTCTTCTCCCTCTCTTTCCCCCATCTCTTCTCCCTCTCTTTCCCCCATCTCTTCTCTCTCTCTTTCCCCCATCTCTTCTCTCTCTCTTTCCCCCATCTCTTCTCTCTCTCTTTCCCCCATCTCTTCTCTCTCTCTTTCCCCCATCTCTTCTCTCTCTCTTTCCCCCATCTCTTCTCTCTCTCTTTCCCCCATCTCTTCTCTCTCTCTTTCCCCCATCTCTTCTCTCTCTCTTTCCCCCATCTCTTCTCTCTCTCTTTCCCCCATCTCTTCTCTCTCTCTTTCCCCCATCTCTTCTCTCTCTCTTTCCCCCATCTCTTCTCTCTCTCTTTCCCCCATCTCTTCTCTCTCTCTTTCCCCCATCTCTTCTCTCTCTCTTTCCCCCATCTCTTCTCTCTCTCTTTCCCCCATCTCTTCTCTCTCTCTTTCCCCCATCTCTTCTCTCTCTCTTTCCCCCATCTCTTCTCTCTCTCTTTCCCCCATCTCTTCTCTCTCTCTTTCCCCCATCTCTTCTCTCTCTCTTTCCCCCATCTCTTCTCTCTCTCTTTCCCCCATCTCTTCTCTCTCTCTTTCCCCCATCTCTTCTCTCTCTCTTTCCCCCATCTCTTCTCTCTCTCTTTCCCCCATCTCTTCTCTCTCTCTTTCCCCCATCTCTTCTCTCTCTCTTTCCCCCATCTCTTCTCTCTCTCTTTCCCCCATCTCTTCTCTCTCTCTTTCCCCCATCTCTTCTCTCTCTCTTTCCCCCATCTCTTCTCTCTCTCTTTCCCCCATCTCTTCTCTCTCTCTTTCCCCCATCTCTTCTCTCTCTCTTTCCCCCATCTCTTCTCTCTCTCTTTCCCCCATCTCTTCTCTCTCTCTTTCCCCCATCTCTTCTCTCTCTCTTTCCCCCATCTCTTCTCTCTCTCTTTCCCCCATCTCTTCTCTCTCTCTTTCCCCCATCTCTTCTCTCTCTCTTTCCCCCATCTCTTCTCTCTCTCTTTCCCCCATCTCTTGTGTGTCTCTTGTCCCCCATCTCTTGTGTGTCTCTTGTCCCCCATCTCTTGTGTGTCTCTTGTCCCCCATCTCTTGTGTGTCTCTTGTCCCCCATCTCTTGTGTGTCTCTTGTCCCCCATCTCTTGTGTGTCTCTTGTCCCCCATCTCTTGTGTGTCTCTTGTCCCCCATCTCTTGTGTGTCTCTTGTCCCCCATCTCTTGTGTGTCTCTTGTCCCCCATCTCTTGTGTGTCTCTTGTCCCCCATCTCTTGTGTGTCTCTTGTCCCCCATCTCTTGTGTGTCTCTTGTCCCCCATCTCTTGTGTGTCTCTTGTCCCCCATCTCTTGTGTGTCTCTTGTCCCCCATCTCTTGTGTGTCTCTTGTCCCCCATCTCTTGTGTGTCTCTTGTCCCCCATCTCTTGTGTGTCTCTTGTCCCCCATCTCTTGTGTGTCTCTTGTCCCCCATCTCTTGTGTGTCTCTTGTCCCTCTCTCTCTCTCTCGTCTCTCTCTTGTCCCTCTCTCTCTCTCTTGTCCCTCTCTCTCTCGTCCCCCTCCCTCTCTCTCTCTCTCTCGTCCCCCTCCCTCTCTCTCTCGTCCCCCTCCCTCTCTCTCTCTCTCTCGTCCCCCTCCCTCTCTCTCTCTCTCTCGTCCCCCTCCCTCTCTCTCTCTTGTCCCCCTCCCTCTCTCTCTCTTGTCCCCCTCTCTCTTGTCCCTCTCTCTCGTCCCCTCTCTCTCTCTCTCTCGTCCCCTCTCTCTCTCTCTCTCGTCCCCCCTCTCTCTCTCTCTCGTCCCCCCCCTCTCTCTCTCTCTCTCGTCCCCCTCTCTCTCTCTCTCTCTCGTCCCCCTCTCTCTCTCTCTCTCTCTTGTCCCTCTCTCTCTCTCTCTCTCTTGTCCCTCTCTCTTATACCAATATCTCTATCTTTTCCCCCCATCTTTCCTTTCAAAACTGAATAGTCCATTATTTGAGCTAAAAACAGGCTGTAACATATATACTAACTATGGAACAAGCAGAATTATAATACGGGGATAATTTTGTCATTTTATAAATTCAGGTAGAAAATCTATTTTAGAAATCTTTCTACTGAATTGTTGTTGTTCTGAGGTTTGTTTTTTTTTTTTTTTTTTTTTTTTTTTTTTTTTTTTGTTGTTCCTATTCTTCTAAAAACTTAATTTGTCACATGTTCTGCCTATAGTATTCTGAACAAATAGCTCCATCAGATAATTAGATTACCTTAACAAAGGCAATCTGATTATCACAGTTAAAAATGCTGAAATTTAATCAGTTTTAAACTATTTTCCTTATTCAGTAAAAAAAAAAAATCATTACTTTGAAATAAGGATACTTAAAATTGCCTTTCATCTATGATACCATTGTGTCTACCTAGCTTCCTGCGTAAGGTGAATGTCGCAATCCAGAAGAGAAGGGGGGGGGAAGAGAAATAATGGTTGGAAAAAAACAAACTTGAAGCAGCAATATCACCCACCCTGCTGCCTGTTTGTCTGTCCATCTTCTCTGCCAGTAATAATTTTTTATTTTGATTTGCAATATTTATTTAAATTATAAGTTTCTTCATATTTTGATATTCTTCCTTTTCTATGGGATGTGTCCCTTAAGAACATATGATCATGGCTCTCCACAACTTCCTATCCTTTGTTTGTCTTTCACTATTCCTTTCTTTGTTCTGCCATCCATTTTCCACAAGCTTGTCAAGTAGGTTACTCACCATTTCTCTTTACCACTCTTGCTTCCAATATGTCTTCAGTGTGCCAAATTTTGGGAGTCTTCTTTTTTCATGTGTCCTAGAAATTTCTGTTTTTTTTTTTTTTTTTTTTCTGATTTTAATCCTTCATACAGCTGTAAAAGATATTATATTGCACATAATATATAATTCATTACCAACAAATGACAAGAATCCTGGAATAAGTGTGTCACATGTACAACAGAAGAAATATATAAAGAAAAGTAATGCGAGCAACAGAAGACCAAATACATTTTATAGTAGACAAAAAGTTTTTATTTTACTTTTAGTGATTATGTTCGGTGGCTAAAAAGGAAAAAAAAAAAGGCTTATGGACAAGAAGTTAGAAATATAGCTTAAAATAACTTCAGTCGGGACTTTCTAGGTTTTGCAGTATAATTTACATGTCAGGTCAGCAAAAGATAGTAAACGGACAACAATGAAGTAGGTTTTGGCAACAAATGACTTAGCCAAGGGACTAGCTTAATTTTGCCACTGACCAACAGATACCAATACCATCACTGGTAAGATCAAATGACTCGGAACTAAAAGTTTAATTCATAAAAAATATTCTCTAAACAAGTATGCACAAAACAAACTTCAAAATTTCAACCTGCCATTGGAGAATGGCCTCTAGAGCAGAGATGGGAAACCACTGACCCACAGGTCATGAACTGACCCACTATCAACTTTTCAGGGACTCAGTCAGTGAAATAATGTCATGAAATAAGGCTTGGCCAATCAAATTTAGCAATTTTTTTGCCAAGTTTTCCATGCATCATTTTGATACCTAAACAAATCTAGTTGATACTTAAACATATCTAGCTGATACCTAAACATATCTAGCTGATACTCAGCCAGTTTTTATGTTTCACATTGAGGAATCTGGGAGCTGAGTTCGAATTCCATTTGAATCCATTACATTCACTTACATGCTAATACCGTTGGGAAAGGTATGAATCCTCTTCTCCCCGCCCCCAGCTATGGGTAAATAGCAGCACAGACTGGGTTCTATAGCCTTGGATGGCAACTGATCTACCACAGAAAGAAATGCTGGAAAAAATCTGTCTCTTCAGTCATGTATCAAAAGATACATAATCACCTAAGCATGTATCACACATGGCACATAACTGACTGACAATTGTGTAGGAAGGTTTTGTTTCTCATTGCAGTCTCATCTATTTTTAGTATCTGCTCTGTGACTATTCTGAATTTATTTGTGACAGTTCCTTTATAGTTACCTTAAATTAAAACATTAGCAACTATGATACAGCAACAAGTTTCTCATTAAAAAAAATATTAGTAAGTATATGAGTGACCCATTTATGTCAATGAAAAATTTTGAAGTATCAAAAATGATCCAGCAACTATAAAGTTTTGCCATCTCTCCTCTATGGTACAAGCTTGTCTATCATCCAGTTCACACACACCTCACCATTCTTTGAACAGGAATAGAGGTTCATCCTTTGTTCCCTGTTTAACATCAGGTTTCTGGTTCCTTTTTAAAGTCATTTTCATTGTCTTTTACTCCCAGTAGCCCCTTGTGTCATAGTGGAGTTATCACCTTGGTTGTGGTTAATTGATTAACAAAAACTAAAAGTTTAGAGCAAATTATAACTAATTTTTTTTTTTTTTTTTTTTTTTTTTTTTAACTTTGTTGGCCGATATAAAACAAATTTTCCAGGCTATTCAAAAATGGAAGGTATGATGTATTTTCTGTAGAGTGTTAATGAAATCAATTATAAATGGTTGACAGTTGACTTCTTTTTTGTGGCAAGCTAACTTGATGCAGGAAAATAAAAATAATAATTTAAAAAAAGAAAATGAGAGGGATTTTTTTTTTTTTTTTTTTTTTTTTTTATATACTAATTTATTGGTTGGTATCATATTTATTATAATCTCTTCCAGCCATCTTTTTTCAAAATTTGGAATGACATGCTTATGGCTTGTCTTTTGATAAAAATCTCTTTGTTTGGTGTTTGAATGTCTAAAACAGGCATGGGCGACCGTTTTCAAGCAGTGAGCCACATAAGTTCATGAATTCATCATAAAGCAAGCTGTACAAAAAAAAATATTAAACACAATTTTTTGTTGAAGGATTATTATAAAATAGAATTAATTTCATAAAACGCATGCATATGTGCATAAAGACAAAAGGAAAAATTTTCTTTACAGATACATTTTTGTCCTCCAATGGGCTTCATCAAGCCAGATGTAAAGATTTCATTTTTCAGTATTTCTTTTGTAGAAATATATTTTGATACTATTTACATTGTTTGAACTATTGTTCTCATCACCATTGGCATATTCACACTGTTTCGGTCATTGTACACCCTAGCCTTCTTCAGATAATTGGAATTTCAAACCCTTTATTTCGTCTACCAGGGTAGATTGTTCGAGTCCCATGTGACATACTGTTTCCAGATTTCTCAGTATCCGTTATCTCACTTTAACTCAACTCTCCAAGGTTTTTTTTTTCATCTTGGCTGTAGCCAAGTATTGAACTCGTAAGTCTTTGGGCCAAGTGACTACATTCAACTGACACTCTTATTTATTGGGCCATGTGTCAGGAATATAGCAACAAAGATGAGGACCACAATCCAAACAATGGAAATAATTACAATGCCTCGTCTCAGAAATATAGACAGATATATTTTTTATTTATCGTATATATTCATATATAAGCCTACTTCATGTAGAGTATGACTCCTGACAATTTTTTTTTTTTTTTTTTTTTTTTTATATAGTTTGCATATAATGTGACCCCACCCCGTTTCTGAGCAATACTAGTAGACCTACCATAGTCAAGTATTACAGTACTAGGCATCATCCTGGACATATTTTATAGCAAGATAAATGGTTATGGTTAGCCAAAGGCACTGTGAGAATGTAGGCCTACCAAATAGGTTATAGTCACTTGAAAATTCGTGAATTTTAGCCACTCCAGAAATTTACCTGCGTGTAGTGCAACTGGTCACCAAAAATGCATGATTTTTAACTTTTTCAAAAAATTTCCTGTGTATAGTGTGATCACCCCGTTATTACCTATGTATATTGTAACCCCCTCCCATTACCTGCGTATAATGCAATCCTCATATTTTTTGCATAAAAAAACTGATCAGAAAACTTTGACCATACTTGAGTACATATGCTATATCTAAAGTTTTACACACACGCACCCACAGACAAGGTGGGTGGAAAGAAACTCGCTATTTAAAATTGTTAACTTTATTAATTATTCGTTGATTGTATGAACCATTTAAAGAATTTACAGTGTGTCAGCATAGATTACTTTTTAGACTGGTTTGCTATGTTGACTTTTGGTCACTTCAGATGAACATTTCCTATAACTTTTGCACATTTCCTTCCAATCAGGATGTTGAAAGACAACCGCTTCCGTGGTGGCATCTACCACAGATCCGCTACAAATCAGCTTGGAATGACAATTTCTGTTGTTTTAGGCATTTACTAAAACCCAGTATACTGTGCCACCATCTCTTCACTTGTATCATGAACCACCACACTTCGTAACAGGATGCTAGCTGAGCATATTCATGCAGGGTGAC
>OZ010582.1:65466266-65628766 GCA_963932145.1 Acanthosepion lycidas | reverse complement strand
GTGTGTATATATATATATGAGTGAACCAATTCCTTCTTGGACTCAGCATTTTTCCTGTGTGAAAAAAAAAACAAAAAACCCACAGCATGTGCTTTCAGTGGAATGACTTGTATAGCACACTAAAGAAAATAGGTTATTTACATTTGTCTCTCACTTGTTATTTTTAATCATTTTGTTCCCACCCCCTTCCTTGCAAATTCTTTAGTTCTTTAAAGTACCTAGATAACATGGTATCTATATTAATTTTAACGTGCATATATCATAACCTTGCATATAAGACAAGGTTTTATTTTTGGGGGTTCTTTTTTCATCCCAAATAGTATCCCATAGTCTGAGAAAATGAAGAATTTTATGAAATATGAAAAGTCTAAATTTCCTAAAAGTCCCAAAGTCTGCTGCATCTTATACTTGAGTCTTTTTTCTATGACTCAAAATGGACAAAATCAGGTCAAATTGGAGTTATTTGTTAACTGAAGAGATGAATTTTAAAATACCAAAAATGACCTGGCAACTATAAAGGTTCTCCATCGCTGCTCTTGAGTATAGAAAGTAGTAGTCCTAGCTAGATTTTACATTGGCCACACCCACCTAATCCATTCTCTTTTTAAAAACAAGGAATGTCCAATATGTACAGCATACCAGGTAATTGCCTTTGACTTTCGTCTGACTTGTTTGAGAGAACTAACAACTGTGTGAAGTATGTCTAAGGCTTTTATTTGTCAAAGCATACTTCTACAGCTGTGAAAACTGCAAATAATTAAAACAAAAACATTAACATTAGATACAAAATAATACAAAATATTGTTTAAACAAACATGCAAACACTTAAAGAATATTGCAACAAATACATCCCAAAAGCCACGTGTGTCACAAAGAAATGGCAAAAAATGTGAAGAGTAGTCAAAATACAAGGGAGAGGAATATTTATACATTAATAAAGTGTGTATAATATATATATATGACTTGTGTATGGCACAAATGGCTAAGAGCTAAACTCTTCTACAATTAAGGTATAAAAACTTACTACTTAAATTTACTAATAAATACATTAGGAGTAAAGAGATAATATTTTGAAAATTCTAGAAAGTTTTCACTTTACCGGAAAGGAAAGTGTTAAAAATAGTATTTTTTATAATTTAGTAAAAAAAAAAAAAAAAAAATAAACTTAGCAATTTTTAAGTAAAAAAAAAAAAAAAAAAAAATTATTTACCTCAATGACAAGTAGGCAGAAAGCAAAAATAAGAATAGGGTAAAAAAAAAAAAAAAAAATACCGACAAACTGAGTCTCCTGGCTAGAGACTAAAATGATCAGATAAGATATGAATTGCGACTATATAAGTGCGCATAGTAATAAAGGCAGACACAAAGCCCAACAAATCAAAATACTTTATGGTCACCCTATCAAACTATCCGCCAAAATCTTTAATATCAAACTTGATAAAAATAAATTCTGTCAAACCTACCAAAGCAAATATTTTGCTTATAAGAAAAACAAAAGGAACTACTTTGTTTTGGTGTTAGGATCCCTTTTTTATTAGGGAGTGATCAGATTCAACATTTCCGTTGGAATTATTTTAGTGAGTGAACTAGACTGACCCAAATTACATAATTTTGGACAGGTACCAAAAGGTACCTGTTTATTTATCCAAAAAGAAACAATAACTAGTGGAAGCCACATACCAAGAACCATAAACAATCAAATGCATACTTATAGAGTATGCATCCTGGGTAAGACGATAAACTACATCCAGCAGCAAGGCCTCTGATCAGGAGGCTTTGAGGAGTGTGGAACCACTTCTTAATTGCTGATGTTCCTAGAGGTCCACCCTGACTTTGGTTAGTAGTACCTGTTAAGGTCCCAGCTTTGGGCAAATAGTTAACCCCCAAACTGGGGTCAAAACACTATGAAAGTGTAAAAATAGGTTTTAATACCAAAAATACTATATAAAAAAAATTATTACCAGAAATATATTTTTGGGAAAAAAAAAAATAAAATAAATAAAAATAAAAAATTATTACCAGCAATAAAATCTTGTCAGCATTAAATAACCCAGTAAGGTTGATATTCCGTAAAACAAACCAAACCAAACTTATAAACTGTAGTGACTTTAACCATATCTAGGGAAAAAAATCTATAAAAAAAATGTAAACCATGAACAAACTTTTCAGACAAAAAAAAAACAAACTCCAAGTAACCTTAAATTTATAAAACAGGTGAGACTTTACACAAAGGTGTAATCTCTCACAATTAAGATTTTTTTTCTTCTTTAGAGGCTGTTTAACTAAAAACTTATCTGTAAAGAATTTAACTACAAACTTTGACAGATAAGTATACTAAATAAAGGATTTGGCCCCAAGGTGGCTGACCAAAGTTGATGTTCCATGAAACAAGACTAAACCAAATGAAACTTTTCTGATTTTAATTATAAGTGTCTTTTTCTTTGTTTTCTTATTTTCATTTTTAACATGCTGACAGTGCAGATATATACTGTAATCCTTTTTCTATAAGACACAGGTTCAGTGGTTTGGTGATGTCCAGTGCCAACTCTTTCATTGTATATCCCTAAGATCTTACAGTATCTAGTACTGAGATATGTGAGAAAAGAAGTCATTTTAAATATGTAAAAAAACAAAAAAAAACATGATGAAACATGAAAAAAACACTTTATTTCAAAAACTAAACTTTTCTTTCACTCTTTGATGGGATCCCCTCCTCATATGGATGCCCAGGGCTGTTACACCCTTTGGCACCTTTTGTGCAGGTTTATTCATTCAAAATTGTACCCAAACACTGGCTGTGTCTTATGCTTTAGCTGAGAACTCTATCCTATTTTTTCCAGAACTCAAAATGAACAAAATTGAGTCAAATTAGATTTATTTTGTTTACTGGAGAGACAATGGCCATCTAATGGTGGATTGCAACAAAGGGAAATAAATATTTCATGATGTTTCTAAGTCTCATATGGTTCTGTACATTTTCTGAATTTCATTGACTCTAGACACCTATGTGAGTTTCGAAATTATTCAATGGTAAAAATATTTAATTTGCAATTTAAAAAAAATTAGAAAATGATGCATAATTTAAAAGTAAAAAAGCAGAGAAAAATTACTTAGATTCCTCACAGTCATTTTTAGTACTACAAAAATGTTTTTGAAGTAAATACCACAGATTATCAGAAAAAAATTAAAATCAAACAAACAAGTTAATATTTATTTTCACAATGTGTATCGGCGATTTTTTTTTTTTTTTTTTTTTTTTTTTTTTTTTTTTTTTTTTGTGGTCTTATATTCCAAAAGACATTATCATATTTTTGTAATGTCTACGAATCATAAAAGCAAAAGTTCCCTTTTTTACTTTCTCTACTGTCATTTTTTTCTCAATCTTTCACAATTTTCTTAGTCATTTTCTTTGCTCTAAAATCAGATGCGTTCTATACATGAAAATAAGCTTTTTCCCTTTGTCTTATACTCCCTAGCAACAGTAGTGTGCAGGAGCATAGGAGAAAAGCATCCATATTGGGAGGGCATCCAATCAAAGTGTGAAATAAAAATTTAGTTTTTGAAATTTGAAATAGTCTCTGTTAACTTCATTGTACAAGTGCCTTACGGTCTTCCTTTCTCACATTTCTCAGTACTAGGCCCTATAGGCGTCCCCCCCACCCACTACTTGTGTCTTAGGGGCCTACAATCCAGGAGTTGGCATCAACAAACCTCTGCATGCCACTGCCTAGCAAAGGATTATAGTAATTTCTTTTCTCAATTATTTCACTCCAAGCATTGCAATAAAGCCAACCAAGGGTGGAAGAAACCAAGAAAACCTTGAGTGGGGAAAGGACAATAAAAGAGCAGAATTCAAAAAGGGAGAAAATAATGATTAATATTGGATTTGAATTTTTGAAGCTCCTACTTGACAGGGAAGGTGGAAGAGTGCTCCACAAGTTAGAAGAAAAAAAAGAAGAAATTATTAGAATTGAACTTATGGTGACAACTAGTAATTTCAACACCAAAATTACGAGACCTAGCTGTTAATCTAGTATTATGCTTAAAGTTGAGATACCAACAGAGAAAGATCATCAAAACAATTACAGCAAAAATATTTATAGCAAAAGCAAAGGGGGAAACTGTTATGGTGGCATAAGTGATTGAAGACAAAATACCAAGTTGAGATCCTTGTTCTGTTGATATTTTCATGATAATCATTCTTGTAAAATCTTCCCCATTGGTACTTTGGATTCGAGTGGAGGATTAAATTGGCAGGCTGGACAATGAGGATCATGCAACTCCATCTCATATATAGCAGCAATACTCATTTTTGGTCTGATCTGGCTCTGAAGTCTGGTAATTTTTGGTGCTGACTATTTTACCAGCATCTTTTAGCAGTGGATCATATGTTGTGAACTTGAATCAACTCCCAACAAAAAAAAAGTGGGTACAAAAAGGTCTTTAAATATAAAAATATAAAATATTTTTATTTTCATGCCTTTACAACTACATTTTTCTCAGTGTGTATGAGTGTTAACCTTTATCATACAGGAGGTAATTTTGCCTGCAAAGCAAAAATTCTATCATGCAACTGCAAGTAACTCAGATGAATAAATAGTAGCATATTTGAATTTTTCATTTGTGTTGTCATATCCTGCTATGGCAACAGAAAATTTCCATGACTGAAATTAAGTAGTGTAGTTGAGCCTCGAAAAACAATGCAGGGGAAAGGAAAGTAGTGAACAATGCAGAGTGTTAAAGGTTAAAGTTCTTGTTTTAAAGTTCCTTGTTTGTAGTTAGTTAAGATGAAAAGAAATGTGAAAAAAAAAAAAAAAAAAAAAAAGTGGCTTTGGAGAAAGTAAAGAGGAAAGTGTAACTTGCATACATCACATAGCTTGGTGAGAAAGACTGGTGAATGAGTAAGGGAATTTCTTTAAAGCTGCTGTGATGAACTGATGTTGCATATATCTGTGTCTATCCCCCTGACTGGTTGCATGCATCTAGTGACTTTACTTAAATACTCATCAAATGGATCACAAAGCATGTTTTTTATTGTCTTTGTAAACACAAACCATTGAAAAATGTGAAATATTTGTTTTCAAAATATTAATTTATTAACCAGAAGGATGTATAAAACCTCCAGCTCAGAAACCATTATTTTTTTTTTTTTTTTTTTTTTTTTGATGTTTGACTGTCTTGCTGTTCATTTCTGTCTTAGCTCCACACATTATGTTAATTTTACTGATGAGCTTTCCTCATTGGTACTTTGAATTCACAAATTTAAATGCAGTACTAGATTGGTAGTTAGGTCTTGTATGTATTTTACTGTAGAACTTGTAACTATAAATTATGCTAATAGATGCTTCTCCTGCACTTCTTGCTTGTGGAACTCTTTTCCAGTTTAATGCTTTCTTGTCAATCTGGAATTTTTTTTTTTTTGTTTTGGTTTTTGGTTTTGATTTTTTTGTTTTGTTTTTGTCTTGTTTTTTGTTGTCCCATATATTATTATCACACTTATTATTAGCACTCCAGATTATGAATTAAAAAGAAAAACGATTTTTTTTTTTTTTAATCATTTCACACCAAGCAAAGCATCAATAATACCACTAGAATGCAGGAGATCACAAGGAATAGAAAGAGAATGAGAAAACTTTAGTGGGAAGGGTTGAGAAAAGGACAAAAATGGAACAGGGTTCAAGAAGACAGAAGATAGTGGCTGGCATTGAATTTAAATTTTTGAAGATTGTAGTTATCAAGGAAGCAAGAAATGAGGTGTTCCCCAAGTGAGAAGTGCGAGAAAAGAAGCTGTTAAAGCAGAAGTGTCAGCTGCATCTAGCTAGTTAAACAGCAAAATTGTGAGACTTAGTTGTCAGTCTAGTAAGTATGCTTACATTCATGTAGTCAGGTCACCAGGGAGCAAAAAAAAAACTCATCAGAGCATTTTCTCTTGAAAATATTTGTAGAAAACTAGTAATTTAAGAGTTTTTTAGAAAACTTGTCAAATGAGCATATTTGTGTTGGCTTCATTAGGTGGGTGGATTTTCATGTCAAATTGACCCCCCTCCCACCCATGAACTTTTATAAAATTCCATAAGTTTTTTGTTTTTTTTATTATTGTTTGTAATCTTCTTAGTTCTTAATCTATGATATGAAAAATTAAAATTTGAAAAAAATGATTAGTTCTGGTCACAAAGCCTATTGTACTTCTCCGACATTAAAATTAATGAATTGTTTTTATTATAAATTTAAAGAAAATAAAATTTAAAGAAAAACATTGTTTAAACATTATTTACTTGCTTGTATTTTATTAAGAAGAAAAGCTAAAGAAACAAACTTCACATGCTTGCACCTACTGACTTGGGCTCTTCCAACTGTCATCCCTTTACCTTTTGAACCTTTCTCATTCATACTTGCTGAAGAATGAAGATCAACCAATGTGCTAAGCCACACTCACGGTGAAATCTGTTTTAACTGAATGTACTCACTTCTTTCCTATAAGGAAATCGACATGAGAAGACTATTTGAAAATACTGAGACAATCAACATAATGCCCTACCTTAAAGAAATAGGTTTTATACCAAAACCTATAAAACCTACAATAGATAATCTGCTAACTATATATCTGGAAAACATATGTTAACTCTAAATGTACAAAATTATGTGCAAAGTATCTGTAGTTGAAGTCATAAAATTGCACTCAAAATATATGTAGCTGAAGCCCTAAAAT
Organism: Acanthosepion lycidas; assembly: GCA_963932145.1. Lineage (NCBI taxonomy): Eukaryota > Metazoa > Mollusca > Cephalopoda > Sepiida > Sepiidae > Acanthosepion > Acanthosepion lycidas. The sequence goes on along the minus strand of OZ010582.1, from coordinate 65,622,057 downwards.
TGTGTGCAAAATATTTAGATTTCAACATTAAATAACCCATAGAAGTGTTGATATGCCACTGAACAAAATCAACCAACCAAACCAATTTACCGTTGACCTCTACTAAAAAAAGACCCTGTGTCAATATATTCTGACTCTATTTCTTTAACAGCTGTTTGTGCCAAATAAATATTAATGCATCTCTGGATAAAAGGTAGCCATTTAACACAACAGCAAAAGACTTGGTTTATCTGGCTTTCTGTTGTAGCTTCACTCAAAATCTTCATTTTGAAAAGTAAAAGAAAATGAAAATTTTATCTTTAAAATAAATTTTGGTTATAGACATGACATCGTTATATTTCGTCATTAGAGAGAATTAAAAATGGATTCCTTGAAAGCAATTGCTTTTAGACATATTATGACAGCTGTCATATTAACAAGCATTCTTAAAAGGGTATTGTCTAAATTGGGTTATTCCTATTTATTGATTCTAACTTTGAAGTTGAAAGTAACTATCTTTATCGTTATTTATCACCAATCTCATGACTGGGTGTGGTCGTATGTTCGCTGCACCACTGACAACCTGAATAACTCCCTCCATATGTCTTGGCCATGTCTAGTTCTATGTGAATGACCTTCCAGTTCATTCAAAATGACATTGTCAACCAATATTTTTCCCTTTTCTGCCTCTTTTAATTTTGCCTAAGGTGGTACCTTGTTGGATGGCAGTGAAACAATTGTTGATTCTTCTAACATACTGTTTCAACTTTCTTTTCTTGACAGTGAATATGAGGTCTTCTAATGGGCCTGTTTTTGTTTTCCTGATGGTATATCGCATTGCATCATTTGTGATATTGTTTACATAGATACTTCAGATCATTCTGCAGCATCTTATTTCTAATGCTTGGATTCTTCACCATAATTCTGCTATTAATGTCAAAGATTCACAGACGTACAAAAAGATTGCGAACTCCAAGGCATGTAACAGTCTTTTGATCTTTGATTTCAAAACAGATATTCTTTTTCTTTCTTTCTTCATCAGTATCACCCCATTAAGGCCACTAAATCACAAAGTATTATAGGGTGTGGAAGAATTAGAAACAGAAACATTAATAATGATGACTGGGAAGAAGAAAGAGTAATCAGGACAGTAAATGTTGCATTTAAAGTTTTGGAGACTAAAGTTGGTTGGAATGCATGGAACTGGAAAGGGAGTTCCACAAGCGAGAAGTGTGAGAAAAGAAACTGTTAGCATAGAATTTACAGTTCAGCTCAACTGTAAATTGGCGAGATCTTGACATCAGTCTAGCACTGCGCTTAAATTCAAAAACTCTATGTACCATAATAAAAAGCTCATCCGAACAATTACCATGAAAGTATTTCTAGAAAAGATGCAGAAAGGCAAACTTATAGCAGTGGGGAAAGTGACTGAAGCCGAGATGCCAGATCAAGACCAGCATTGTTTCTTGAAATTATTTCTATTTTGGAGCCCTTTTGTCATTGATATCATTTGGTTTATGAAACTATTTAGAAGTTACAATATCTAGAAAATTAAAATCATTGCTTTATAAAAGCTACAAGGGCCATAGACTACAGCTTATACTCGTCTAAAGGATGATCCAGTATTGAGCCCTAGGCTGCAACCTATTTGGAGAATGGATTGCATTCTTGATCTTGGCATATAAATGTGTTGAAAACAATCCTCTTATAATGATATATGTGGGTTGAAGCTCACTAAATCTGCAAACTTCAGACCAAGCTGGGATACAAATAACAGATTTTCAGAACAAATAAAAATTAGGCTAAGCAGAAAAGGAATATTATACCTATTCTGTATTAATGATAATAAAAAAAAATGAAATATTGCTGCCATATCTGGGCTGAAGCTGTACAATCTTCCTTTTCCAACCCTGACAGAATTTAAAAGACTTATTCTTTTCCTTGCTTTGCTTCTTGCAAAGTCAAATAAATATGAATTTGTCATATTTATATCATTTCAGTTTGAGACTATTTAGAAGTTATATCATCTAGAAAATTAAAATCATTGCTTTATAAAAGCTAGAGGGGTCATAGGCTGCAGCTTATACAAGCCTAAAGGATAATCCAGACCTGGGCCCCAGGCTACAACCTTTACTAGCTTATAGGATAATCCAGCCCTGGACAGAGATATTATTATTACAACCTCTGTCCCATAATGACTTACATTTTCAGGAATATTTTGGCCACTAAATATAGCAACTATTATGGGACAGATATAGTGATATTTCAGTCATCTTCACAGAACTTTATTTACTATTTTTCTATTAGACTACAATAAAGAAAACAGTCTAGCAAGATATGGACTTTTGTTAAAATTCCTGGAGATAAAGAATGCAAATCCAATCCAAGGTTAATTCTTTATTTCTACTCCATGTTGCACGCTTAATGGTTCTAGAGTGTAAAAACAAGCTTAACATTAGGATTTAAAAGCAACAAAAATAAGATAAAAGGATAAACTAGCCAAAAAAAATCACAATTCTCCCCCAATTATCTGTACCTCAATTTTATGGGCTTCAATTATCCAGATGCGAAATTAACTTCGGTCACATTTCCTGACTGATGAGATGACTCCATCAGTGGTTTTACTTTTTATCACAAGTCTCGTTATATTATACTTCACAATCTGACAATATGAAATTGAAACTACCATGAATTCATATGATAAAAAAAAAAAAATAACAAAAAATGGTAGTGTTATCTGTTGTAGAGAAATTAAATGTTTGTGACATGAGGCAGAAGAAAATTCTGAAAGCAGAGATCATGTATAAGAATTTGAAAGGGATATTAAAGGGAGCAGACTCTTTACCATTCAGAGATCAACCATTGAACTTGAAATGTTTACTAATCTAGGAATCTGAATGGCTAACTGCTGTTCAATCAGGATCCCTTCTTGTAGCCATGCACGAAATTTGATCCTGAAATCTTGCTCTTTTGCAAGTAACACCTGTAATGACCACATGTTTATTGGAGTTGTACTTTCGTTATTGGAGTTAACGGAGCACAAAAGCCATGAGGCTAAAAATCCCACTTTTTCCTTGGACAATATTCTAAAAGTTAAGTCTGCAAATATAAATTCTCAACAAGACAAACTGTTTCTGGTGTCTGGCACATTGATGGGGAGGGAAGGGTCAATTTTTTATCTTTCCAGATTATCTTGCATTTTACTGCCATTAACTCTCACAGCTGAACTAAAGTAGATGCATTCATAAAAGGTAACCTCTGGTTGTAAGTGCAACCAGCTTAAACATTTATCAAACATAGTCCTTGTGGCATCCAGCAACTTAAATTTCTTCAGAAAATGACTTTTACTTTTCTTCATTTATTGATAATACAGGTATTCAATTATCCAGAATTTTAACATTATTTTTTTTTCTTCAACACCTGTACCAAGATGTTCAGATATGAGGAAATATCGTAATGCTGATGCCTCATTTAAGAAATTTAGGCAACTCAAAAAAAAAAAAAAAAAAATTTACTAATCATTAGACAAGATAAATTAAACCTATTAACTTTGTGTCCTGCAGTGATTTAAAGTAATTGATCCGAGCAAGAAATCATTGCAATCCTTAAATGAAAAGTAATATAAAATAGCCTCTGATAAAATGTAAGTAATTATAGACATTTCGATGTATTTAAATACCTTTTATCTCCCTATAAATGACAGGTGTAGAAATTTAATGACTGCTTTTGAGATGTTCTCAACTTGACAGCCATTGGCAAGTGTGCAAATGCTTAAATAAGCTGTCGGCGACATTCAGCTACCAACTAGCCTCATTTTCATTAATAATTTTAAGTAATAGATAGTCAGTATTTTAGTGTCTAAATTAAAAATTTTTTTAAAATTTCTATTTCTGAAACCCCTAGCACAACATGGCCACTCAGCTGCAAACAATATTGCCGTCATCTTGCTATCTTTTTTTTTTTTTTTTTTTTTTTTTTTTTTTTAATTCATTTCACCCACAAGCAAATCAATAAAGCCACTAAGATGCAAGTGGTTACTGAGTGTTAGAGAATATAAGAAAAAAACTTCTATAAGGTTGGTGCAAAAATGTCGTTTTCTCACATAGTAACATACGTGAGAAAACGACATTATTTTTGCAACAACATAATATTGCGGAGAATAAAAGAAAAAAAACAAGAATTGAGATAGAAAAAATAATGATTGACATTTAATTTAAATTCTTGAAGATCAAAGTTGACTGGAAAGTAGGAAGCTAGAAGAGTTGCAAGAGTAAGAGAAACAGCTCTGAGCACAGAACTTAGTTACATCTGGCCATTTTGATAGTAAAATGATGATCTTGCCAACAATCTAGTACTGCACTTAATTTCATTAAATCTAAGGTACCATGAAATCTCTATCTATAAAAGGCAGGATGCTTGTGTGTGTGTGTGTAATGAATGCACGGCCGCAATTTTCGACGAATTTCAACCAAAATTTACATGCACATGCTCCAAGTTCGTGGGAAGACCAAGACTGACTTTGCATTTCCCAACTCCCATCGATAGTGGAAATAATCGTTTTTTTTTTTTTTTTTTTTTTTTTTTCCATATAGTTTGTGGCCATTTTGTACGGGTCAGAGTGAGAGCCAATAGCTGGCTGCCACGAATAGGCAGGAAGATTTTATTGGCCAGCATGAGAGCCAACAGCTGACTGAGACAAATGTTAACTAGCATGCAAAAAAAAAATCGATAGCTGCATTCGTCACAAGTGGGAAAAATTTAAATCTGCATGGCACTCCAATTGGCTCATTCGCTTGCTTAAATTCAATGTTGATTCTGATTCCGCAGAACTGGGTTGGGTGTGAAAAAGTATTTGTTGTTAATTCTTTTTTCATTCAGTTTTCCACTTACAAGTCCTTTTTTAAAGCTGATCGTTTTGTGTTCATTTTGTTTAGTTCTTTTTTCGTAACAGATGTAATGTTTAGTATAGAGCTTAGAAAAATTTCGCAGTGTGAGATAGGCAAGAAGTAAGGCATGTAGCAACATCAGCACAGCAAAGGGCACACCTTTAAAGGCAAGGAAGGACAAAAATATTTTAAGTCAAGTGATGGCGATTGCTCTATGAGTCGTACGATTTTTGAATCGCGCATGGGCAACACCAGGCCATGCTGATAGTTATTTATAGAAAAGGCACAGAAGCTACTTTATGGTGGCAGGAAAGGGGCTGAACCTGAGATTGATTCAACTAAAATATTAGTGATATTTGCGGAATTCATTTTGTCACCAATGTATGGTGACAAAACCCAGAATTATAGAATAAATGTAAATCACTTTTATTGCACGTAAAAATGTTTCTTTATTTTCCATAAAGCATTTAATTGTTCGAAAATAATGTATATCAAATATATCATTTGGAAAATCCAAAACCTAATACTATGCATACAAGAAAGCTGTTGCTATCTCTATATCTCTGTCTGTCGCTCTCTCTGTCTGTCTGTCGCTCTATATATATTTTTTATATCTATCTATATCTCCATATTAAATTATTACGATTCATCATTGTTAAATTAAAAAACATAATAATTTAAAATAAATTAGGACGAATCTATTCTAACTTTCTATTAGGTTAGTGCAAAAATAATGACGTAATAACATCGTTTTTTGACGTTAAAAAATACGTCAAAAACGACATTATTACGTCATTATTTTTGCACCAACCTAATACTTTAAAAATATTTTAATATTTATTTTTTTGCTAGAAAAATACTTTTGCCAGCCAAAATTTTCTCAAAATATATTAACACCAAAACTTTCATTTACACCTGACATGTTCTTTTACAAAATATTTTTTTTAAATTTAAAATAATAAAAATTAATGCCCCCACACAATTGATTTGGGGTTAGCAGTCAACATGCTGATTCATTATAAGAGAGCATATTCAAAGAAATGAAGATCTATTAGCAGCCTGATCTCCCCTACTTATTAATGATTTGTGATTGTGAAGCTCTTATGTTATTGCCATTGTGTAATGCCTCCTGTTCACATAACAGAATATCTCATTGAGTCAGTGGTAATCAGTGTAACTTATAGTTACGTGTTTTAGATATTGTTTTTTTTTTGTTTTTTTTGTTTTTTTTGTTTTTTTTAAATTATAATTTTGAATGCCAAAAAAATGTTTTAACACTGACATTTTAACTTCTCATTTACGCTTTTTTTATTTTTAAATTTATTTCACAGTTTGATTGTGTTTGTCATGAAGTTTTTGTATGGGCAGAGTCAGTTTATGCAATTATATAGTCTGAGGTTAAAATTTGACAAGACTTGCGTTACCTGAGATTGACAGTAGATGAACAAAAAGTGAATTGTCTTGTATTCTTACTGAGGATAAACAACTGTTTCAACATGCTGAACCAAGAAGCAACAACATAAACAGGAGCTTAAACGAAATTACTTGGATGATTTCCCACCGACATTTTTCACTGAAGAAAATAATTAAAGTTATGTTGTTTTCTTAGAAAATATTTTGTTTCATCAATATAGCAAAGGCTTAGACATTAGCCTTGAGTTTCAAATTTTTCATTTTTTTATCAGCTTTCTTCAATGCTAACCAATATTTAAGCAACATTTGCAATTAGATAAGAATGGTGAAGCTCAGGCTGTTGCTTTGAACATCTTGAAGGAATTTGACACATCATACTGGTTTTGAATGTTGAAAGGTTACAGTATTTCTGGACAAATTTTTGGTCTGAATCAATCTTTCTTATTGCAAAATGAAAGTTGTCTTGAATGGCCACTATTCTAGATCATTTTACATTAATGCAGTTACACCCGGGGCTCTTTTTTGGACCTACGTTGCTCCCAATTTTCATCAATGAATTTCCTGATGTCATGTTCTCAACTCTGTATCTATGCTGATAACACAACTATTTACTTGGTTTGATAAGGTCAAATTGGCAGCTGATCTAAAAAATTGTCAATCTTTTGTTAACTGGGGCTAAGAAGTGCTTGTTAATTATAATGCCTCAAGAATGAAGTTGCTCTTTTTAATCATCTTAGAGAACCTTTTTTTTCCTTTTTGCTTTTTATCAGCATGGCTGATGCTAACCTCCAGGAGAATGACATTTTGTGCTCTCTCAGGCTAACATATTCTACTGACATGAAGCAAAAAGGGCATGTTTAATCAACAGCTACGTTCACTGCAAAGAAAGTTGGTTCAATGTGTTGTGCGAGATAATTTTTCTGCCAGAATCTATCTTAATGATTTAGAAGTCTATCATTTGTCCTTGCTTTGAATATTGCTGTCAGAACAGGTTTGGTACTTCTATGTATTTTACGAAATACAATCTGCAATTTTATTGCTCCTTATCTGGCATCTTGACTTCAGCCACTTCTCTATGGTCAGAATGTAGCTTCCCTGTGCCTTTTCTATAAATAATTTCTTCTGATGAGCTTTAGTTTTTGGCACCTCAACTCCAGAGATTTAAGCACAGTACCAGATTGGCACATAGATCTCATTATTTTACACTTGGAATATCTAGATGTAACTGCAAGTTCTATGCTAACAGTTGCTTCTCTTGCACTTCTCACTATCTGTCTATATTTCTGAGATGAGGTATTATGTATACTATTTACATTATTCAGACTATTGTACTAATCTTTGTCACTATATTTATTACGTTTCAGCCGTTGTACACTCTGGCCTTCTTCAGGTGGTTGGAATGTCTCGAGGACACATGGCACAGTTGATAAAGGCATTAGTTAGATCCAGTGACAGGACCCAAAGAGTGTGAGTTCAATACCTGATTACGGCAGTGGAGAACTTTGAGAGGTGAATTAACAGGAGATAACTGATATCCATTAAACATGACACATGGAACTAGAACAGACCCCAGTGAGCAAAATAAAGGGTTCAGTTTGACATTCAACCACCTGAAGAAGCGTACAATGGCTGAAACGTAATAAATATTATGACAAAGATTATGACAAAGATTATGACAAAGATGAGGACAATAGTCCAAATAATGTAAATAGTGTGCACTTCTCACATGTGGAATTCTTCTGGTTTTTTGCTTTTGATCTTCAACAATTTAAGTGCGACATCAATAATTATCTTTTGTCTTAATTCCCGTTCTGTTATTCTCCTTCCTTAATAATGTTTTTCTTTTTTTCATATTTTTTCACACTCAGTAACCTTATGCATCTTAGTGGCTTTATTGCCTTGTATCTTATGTGGTTGGTATTAGCATTTCAGCCAATCTATTCTTCAGCCTTTTTCAGGAGTTATCTATAAGAAAAAAACAAAAGAAATTTCTTTATTTACATGAAATGGATTTTACTCTTGAGCTTCATACTCGGTCGTAATCTTAACACAGCTCCAACATGAGAAATCTTAAACTATTGACAACTTTTTGATCATCAGACAACAGGAATAAATAGGTTTGCACTATTTCTCAGTGCTTTGAACTAAAGTAGTTTTATCCCTTGTTTCCTGTTTAGGACTGTTTCCAGTTCCTTATAAAGTCTTTGTTTTCTTTCACTCCCAGCAATCACTTGTGTCTTAGTGGCATTATTGCCTTACTTGGAATGAAATGATTAAAAAAAAAACAAAAAAAAACTTATTTTTGTTGAGCTTAACTTTTCAGAAGTGCTTGGCTGTCTGCTTTGCATATATATATATATATATATATATATATAGCATGTCTAATTTTACAATGCCCATATTGTCCCAGGCCATATTGATTTCAATTTTAATGCCTAGAAATGAACTACACTGACTGTAACGGTTAAAAATACTCCTCTCTTTGACTTTAATGCATCTGTTTTTTTAATATTTTCTCCAAGCAAATTTGTGACTCCACTTATTCAATATATTTATCATATAAACAAACTTTTTTTATTTGTGTTTCTTTATGGTGTCTTGGGCTTTAACTACACCACACCATGACAGATGCTGTTACATTTTCAGTAGTAAATAGTCTTTTACAGAATGGTGCTAATAATTACAAGAGGAACACTCCTTCAGCTTGAAGAATATTGTATTTCATTCATGAAGTTCCCAACTCAAAGAATTCCGGCAGTCCACATGTAGATAGTATAAATAATAAATAAATAATTTTGTATCATATCTGTGGTTTGTTTATTTGTTGAAAAGATGAAAGGTTTTTTTCTGTTTTTTTTTTTTTTTTTTTTTTTTTTCCCTAGTTGTTTTTTTTTTTTTTTTTTTTTTTTTTTTTTTTTTTATAACATGTCTCTTCAAAATATAGTCATGACTCTCCACAAATTCCTTTTCATTATTATCTATGAATTGTCACACATTTCTGGGAAAGATGGTAGTGATTTCCCTTTGCCTTCACTCTGGTTTTGAATTCAGTTTTCCTTCATAATGTAGGTGATCCTGGCTCTCCACAGATTCCAAAACTGCCATGACTTCTGGGGGAAACAGAATAAAGGTTTTCTTTTTTCTTTTTTACCTTTTTTCACAGCTTTAAATTAATTTTTCTTTAAGGATGTAGGAGATTGTGGCTCTCCACAGATTCCTCTCCTTTATTATCTGTGAATTGCTATGGCTTCTTAGGAAAGATAGTAATGGCAAGATTCCTATTGCCTTCTCTACAGCCTTGAATTCAGACTTTTTCTTCTCTTAGATTGTTTGCTAACCAAGGCTAGGGTCTACCATGGTATTTAAGTCTGGCTTCTTTAGTAGAAAGGGACACTGAAGTATGATGTCTTTATCACTTGAGCTATGAAAGCTGAGTCATTCTATGGCAAATCAACAAGGGTCTGACCATCACCGACACGGATTACTTTCGAATTTGGTACACTTTTAGAGCTTCATGATACAAACTGAATGTTATTGATTTTATATCTCCAGGTAAAAGGATTCCAAGGCTATACCATCCTGGGTATGGCGATAAACTACATCTGCGTCCTAGGTTAGACGATAAACTACGTCCAACAGCAAGGCCCCTGATCAAGTGGCTTTAAGGAGCGTGGAACCACCTCTTAATTACTGGTCCCCCAAAACTGGGGTAAAAACAAGTGTAAAAACAGGTTTTAATACCAGAAATACTTTGTAAAAAAAAAAAAAAAAAAAAAATACATTTGTCCTGTATAATTCCAAAATTGTTTGCACTTTCTGTAACCTTTACCCAGAAAAAAAGGTTTTACCTTCTTCCATTGTGAGTAATAAAATCTCCTTGGTTTTTGACACATTGGCCCAACTTGGTTCCCTTAGAAGCTCTGATCATGTTACTATTACAATATTGCATATCATTAAATGGCTACATTCCAGAAAGTATAAGAATGATACCCTTAGAGTTGATTAAACAATATTGGCAAATAACAGGTCAATCCCATATCCTCTTGGTGTCAGTTTAAACTGAAACCTTATTGTTTTTTTATGGTTTTAAAATATAGTAATAATATACTGTAATTTTGAAAAGGGGAAAATTCCACTGAAATATATTAGTTTTCTTCGTTTTCACCTGAAGTCAAGAAAATATGGTTGTTAAACAAAATGGCCACAATATATGGAATAAACGGGAGTTCATTATGTTAGGAAGGTTTGGGATAAGGGGAATTCATCCAAATGCTTGCAATTAGATTTATGGGAGTGATGTCAAAAAGTTCTTAGCCTGACCCACTTCCCAATATTTGCATAAACATTTCATTTTTTTTATTCTTATCTTTACACCTGTACATCTTTACACCTGTACATCTTTACACCTGTACATCTTTACACCTGTACATCTTTACACCTGTACATCTTTACACCTGTACATCTTTACACCTGTACATCTTTACACCTGTACATCTTTACACCTGTACATCTTTACACCTGTACATCTTTACACCTGTACATCTTTACACCTGTACATCTTTACACCTGTACATCTTTACACCTGTACATCTTTACACCTGTACATCTTTACACCTGTACATCTTTACTTAGATGGGCAGAGACATTAGAAGTACAGAGTTGAATAAGGAACCAGAAACTCAATCCTAAACAGGAAACTAGGAATAAATTGCTACTTCTGTTCAAAAGACAGGGGAGAAGTATGAACTGAACAGCTGTATATCTGTACATGGTCACATCTTTACTGTACATGGTCACATCTTTACTGTACATGGTCACATCTTTACTGTACATGGTCACATCTTTACTGTACATGGTCACATCTTTACTGTACATGGTCACATCTTTACTGTACATGGTCACATCTTTACTGTACATGGTCACATCTTTACTGTACATGGTCACATCTTTACTGTACATGGTCACATCTTTACTGTACATGGTCACATCTGTACTTCTTTATATCTGTACATTGTTACATCTTTACAGTTATATCTCCACATCTGTTTGCACTATATTCAGATTAATGTCAGCCACCTTGAGGAGGTGTAATGGTTGACAAGCTTTGTCTTGCTAGGACAATTACAACTGAGTAGTGAGTTTGATTCTCCTTCTGCCACATCTAAACTACACTTGGAAAAGCACTATTCAGATTAATGTCCTCACCTTTGTCTTTATCACAAGGTTTTGGCTGTTCAATGGCTGAAACATTGTGATAAAAAATACAAAGATGAGGACAATAGTCCTAATATAAATAGTGTAAATAATAACTCCTAATCTCTGAAATTCAGACAAAAGTAAATCTCTACATTCATTATGGCTTCTTGGCTTGTCAAAAGCTTTTCAGCATCCCCTTCTTCTAAAATTAACGAATCTTTGACATACAATCCTTTTGAATGCTCGTTTTTATTTATTTTGTCATGTTTATTTTTCTTCTAAACTTTATTTTGCAGCTTGTAGGGTTAACTCGGAAATGTTTGGAATACCATGATATCTAATACCTCCATACACTCTCTTGACCCTTAAAGCTAAAATTTATTATTCTCTTATCAGGCACAGTGTTGTAGACGCTTAAACTAATCAAGAATTCAGCATATGCAACAATTTGCACTGTAAATTTTCAGGTCTTTCATCATTGTTTTCTTTATTTGAATTATTTATTGGTCTGCTTCAAATGCTTCAACTTTAAAATTAATTTCTCTCAAAAACGAACCATTTTCATTTCTAAGAAATGCAGGTCATATTCAAGCAAAGCAAATCCAATTAATCCCTATTAGATTTGGTTTAATGTTTTAAGGTTTAGGATTTTCATGTGGGATTTTCAGCTTAGTAGATTAATGCATTGGGTCAGGAAATTGATGAGATAGTAATTGCGGGTTCAATCCCTGGGCCAGGTAGTGAGGACTTCATTTAGCATTGGTAAAATTTGTGGAACTGACTTCTGAGCAGATGCTTTCTCGATTACTACAATCTTAACATGTTGAAGCTAACCATTATCTTCCTCACATATCATGTTTCTCCTATTTTTGTAACCCTCTACCTTGAGTGGCTCTTGGGCTTTTTACAGGATAATCATTATTTTTTTTAAAAATTGAGGTAATAATGAGGTTTATCTGCTTTTGCAAAAAATTTGACAAATAATCCAGTATGTGTTGGCATGTCATAAAATCAATTCACCTAAAGTGATTTGCCATACATTTTCGTAGTAAAATAATTTTCAATACATTATAGGAGTAACAGATAGCAGTTTGGATTGAGGATTCAGACAGCTGAGTTCAAATTCCAATTGAGTTCATTGCATTTACTTACTGGCAAATAGTCTTGACAAATGTTAAATAATAGTTTCAAGCTATTATTTATTTTTTTTTTTAGTGGCAGTGTATTAGGTTGGTGCAAAAATAATGTCGTTTTCTCGCATATGTTACTATGTGAAAAAAAGACATTATTTTTGCACCAACCTAATATTTTGGATCAGAGCTTCTGAGGTTGACCTTTTTAAGTTTAGCTGGTAGAAAAATTAGGGATTTTGATTGGCTGAACCGAATGTGGGAATGTTAATTAGAAACTGATTTCAAGGATTGAAGTTTTACATGTCAAAGAGATCAAACGTGGTTATTTCATATCTCGGGGGAACTTGCTCCCCAGTGAAGGTGATGGAGCAACTCTACTGGCTAGTTAAAAAATGTACATGTCACCGTGGTTAATAAAATAGATAAGTTAAAATTCCCTTTGTTGAAATTCTTGTTTATTGCTGAACTAAACAAAAACAAATAATGATCGCCCATCCGGGAGAAGAAAGAGAGGAAGACAACTTTATTATTATTTCCTCCATCAACCAAAATACCTCCCCAGAGTAGAAGGGGTTATACAACACAATGATATGAATCCATCACTTATCACCCCAGCTCTGGGTAAATAGCAGAGCAGATTTGGCCCTACTGTCTTGGTTGGCAATCACTCTAGTAGAAGGAAAAATTTTAATGAACTTGGAGAATGTTGTCTCTATCAGGATGCCCAAGACGCATCAATTCTGCTATAGCTGCAGTACATGTAGTGCCTCTATAAACCTAAGGGATTATGGGATTCATGATCATGATTATAGTAAACTCGCTCCCAAACACTTTGGTATGTTTAGCAAGGCTAGTCTCATTGACCATTACTAATGAGTATTAAGTTTGTTCCTTACTGGGTGTCCCCATACAAAATTCTATAATAACCAAACAAAGGAGGACATGTCTTAAAATCAACCAAGCAATTAATCTTACAATCAGTTCACCAAAAGTAATGATGATAATGCCACTAAGACACAGTGCTACTGGGAGTGAAAGCAAAGGAAAAGACTTTGGAAGGGAACAAGAAACCCAATCCTAAACAGGAAATAAGAGATAAACCTCTACAAATGTTTGAAAGATTGTGGAGGAGTGTGACTCAGGTGATAAGCAAACCTATATATTCTTATTGAGAATAAGTAAATAATAGTAAATAAAATTTCAAAGTCGAGGCAGAGACATTAGAAATATAGAGTTGAAGTAGATTTTAGAAGAAACCGGAAACTCAATCCTAAACAGGAAAAAAAGAATAAACCAATACTTCTGTTGAAAAGACCAACTGCGGAGGAGTATGAACCAAACAATATTTTAATTTCTGTCATGAAGACCATGTTTTTGGTGGGAATTAATGGTTTAAACAAAATTGTTTATTCCTGAAATTGGCTACAAGTAACTAAATAGGTAAATCTCAAAGTTTGTGTTCATTTGCTCAGAGGCTGGAAAATGAATTAAAACTGTGACTTCAAAGCAAATGTCCTTTTCTGCCAAAAGGGATCCACCTTGTGTTTTTTATTTTGTGTTTCTGATCTTGATATCCCAACTCAGAAATATTTAGCTGATAGTGTGTGGCAAAAAAATAGCTCTCTGTCTGAAATATCAGGTTTATAGGTTTTGAGTATTAATGTCCTCTCAACTCTGATACATTTTTATTATAAATCTTGCCTCCTTCTGTTTTGTGCCCGACTAATATCTTTTGTTTTGTGTTCCCCGACCTCATTCTCTCGTGTTTCCTGTCCCCCCACCTCGCTCTCCTATGTGCCCCCCACCTCATTCTCCCTTGTTTCATGTCCCCCCACCTCACTCTCTTGTGTGCCCCCCACCTCATTCTCTCTTGTTTCATGTCCCCCGCACCTCACTCTCTCATGTGCCCCCCACCTCACTCTCTCTCTCTCGTGTGCGCCATGCCCACCTCACTCTCTCTCTCGTGTGCGCCATGCCCACCTCACTCTCTCTCTCTCGTGTGCGCCATGCCCACCTCACTCTCTCTCTCTCTCGTGTGCGCCATGCCCACCTCACTCTCTCTCTCTCTCGTGTGCGCCATGCCCACCTCACTCTCTCTCTCTCTCTCGTGTGCGCCATGCCCACCTCACTCTCTCTCTCTCTCGTGTGCGCCATGCCCACCTCACTCTCTCTCTCTCTCGTGTGCGCCATGCCCACCTCACTCTCTCTCTCTCTAGTGTGCGCCATGCCCACCTCACTCTCTCTCTCTCTCTAGTGTGCGCCATGCCCACCTCACTCTCTCTAGTGTGCGCCATGCCCACCTCACTCTCTCTCGTGTGCGCCATGCCCACCTCACTCTCTCTCGTGTGCGCCATGCCCACCTCACTCTCTCTCGTGTGCGCCATGCCCACCTCACTCTCTCTCGTGTGCGCCATGCCCACCTCACTCTCTCTCGTGTGCGCCATGCCCACCTCACTCTCTCTCGTGTGCGCCATGCCCACCTCACTCTCTCTCGTGTGCGCCATGCCCACCTCACTCTCTCTCGTGTGCGCCATGCCCACCTCACTCTCTCTCGTGTGCGCCATGCCCACCTCACTCTCTCTCGTGTGCGCCATGCCCACCTCACTCTCTCTCGTGTGCGCCATGCCCACCTCACTCTCTCTCGTGTGCGCCATGCCCACCTCACTCTCTCTCGTGTGCGCCATGCCCACCTCACTCTCTCTCGTGTGCGCCATGCCCACCTCACTCTCTCTCGTGTGCGCCATGCCCACCTCACTCTCTCTCGTGTGCGCCATGCCCACCTCACTCTCTCTCGTGTGCGCCATGCCCACCTCACTCTCTCTCGTGTGCGCCATGCCCACCTCACTCTCTCTCGTGTGCGCCATGCCCACCTCACTCTCTCTCGTGTGCGCCATGCCCACCTCACTCTCTCTCGTGTGCGCCATGCCCACCTCACTCTCTCTCGTGTGCGCCATGCCCACCTCACTCTCTCCTTTTGATTTTCACTTCTTTATATTTCTATATTCTCTCTCCAACTCAATACATTGAAGATCTGCAGGAATATTCCATAAAAACAAAACCTTTGCTGTGCCAACAATTCTGACAAAACTGAAATTCCCAAAGACTCACTTGTTTGTCATTGCCAATCTTTTGTTTCTCATTTGATTTCTCTTCAGTTTACTCTCTCTCTATATGCTTCCCCCCTCTCTCTATATGCTTCCCCCCTCTCTCTCTATGCTTCCCCCTCTCTCTCTATGCTTCGCCCCCTCTCTCTCTCTATGCTCTCTCTCTATGTTCTCTCTCTCTCTATGCTTCCTCTCTCTCTCTCTATGCTTCCTCTCTCTCTCTATGCTTCCTCTCTCTCTCTCTATGCTTCCTCTCTCTCTCTCTATGCTTCCTCTCTCTCTCTCTATGCTTCCTCTCTCTCTCTCTATGCTTCCTCTCTCTCTCTCTATGCTTCCTCTCTCTCTCTCTATGCTTCCTCTCTCTCTCTCTCTATGCTTCCTCTCTCTCTCTCTCTCTATGCTTCCTCTCTCTCTCTCTCTCTATGCTTCCTCTCTCTCTCTCTCTCTATGCTTCCTCTCTCTCTCTCTCTCTATGCTTCCTCTCTCTCTCTCTCTCTATGCTTCCTCTCTCTCTCTCTCTCTATGCTTCCTCTCTCTCTCTCTCTCTATGCTTCCTCTCTCTCTCTCTCTCTCTATGCTGCCCCCCCCTCTCTCTCTATACTTGCCCACTCTCTATGCTTGCCCCCTCTCTCTCTATGCTTGCCCCCTCTCTCTCTATGCTTGCCCCCCCCTCTCTCTCTACAACAACCAATCCAATGCCATCTCCCCTGCCTTTACAAAGAATTGTATTTCTGTTTTCTTTTTTCTTTTTCTTTTTTCATTTCTTGTTTTGTTAATATTTATATTATTTACTATTTATTCCTTACTTTTGCAAAAAGGAACAGAATCTTGTCATCTGATTATAAAGAATCAAGTTCCTGTTTCTGTCTTAAGCCATTTTTTTGTCAGGGTCGGTGAATGTGCAGTTTATATATTGACAACTTTTTTTTGTTTTTTTTTTGTTTTGGACTGTTATAGAGTAGAATAGCACAATTTATTATCCTTGAAGATATTTTCATACTTTTAATATCAAATATGAAGGAAACATTTCCCTCTTAATTTCTAAAATCTTACTTTTTTTTTTTTTTTTTTCTATTTCTATGTTATGATTGCCCTCCCTGATTGATAATTTCTTCAGGTGGTGTAGCCGTACTCACTACACTTGGGCAATTGTGAGTTGGTAAGACTAGTTAACCCATAATTGAAGGTTTTGAATTCAGAGTTGTTCCGCTCTTAGACCGGTTGCCATCCAAGGCTATAGGACCCACTCTGTCCTGCTATTTAAGCATAATTAATTCAATTTCTATCTATACATCTACTTCACTGATTCTTAATTTTTTTTTTTTTTGTTTTTTTTGTTTTTTTTTGTTTTTTAAAGCTTCAGAATTTTAGTAACACCCTGCCAAATGTGTGTGGGCAACTAAAAACCAATCTTAAAAAGAAAAATTTAACTTCTGTTTTAATTTCTGGGATAAGGAGTTATCATTGTTTACATTATTTATAATCTGACTAATATCCTCCTCTTTGTTATGATGACAACCTTTTCAGCCATTGTGCCCTCTTAACCTTCTTGTTCCACTATCCATGTCCATGGATGCCTTGCATTGTTCCTATTTAATACAGATCAGTTATTGCTCAACTGATTTCCATTGAATCTAAGTCTGGTCCAATGTCTTTGTGTTGTTATCACACAGTTTCAGCCATTGCCCTAGCCTTCCTCATGTCTGTCGATCTAGGTTCTTATTCCACTCTCCATATCTAGGAATATCTTGTTGTTAAAGTAAACTGTGGATATAGTTATCTCCCTTTCTACAAAACTCTCTTAAATAAAAGATCATTTAATATGCCACTTTCTTCATGGTTTCCCTTGAATAATGTTATGTTGTAAACCTGTCTTTTCATTCTTTCTCTTTACTTCTTACTTTATAATATGCCAACTTACCACTGTAAAAATAAAAAATAAAAAAAACACCACAAGCTATGGATGCAACTCAACATATCTTGATCATAAATTTAATATAAAAAAAAAAAGAATAAAAAATAAATGTTAATTTTAATATCTGATAAATTTAAAGTTCATATTAATAAAGCTATTTCATGCTTTAGTGGCTGCTGCTGTTTTTGTTGTTGTTTTTTTATTGTTGCTTTGTGTTTTTTTATTGTTGCTTTGTGTTTTTTTATTGTTGCTTTGTGTTTTTTTATTGTTGCTTTGTGTTTTTTTATTGTTGCTTTGTGTTTTTTTATTGTTGCTTTGTGTTTTTTTATTGTTGCTTTGTGTTTTTTTATTGTTGCTTTGTGTTTTTTTATTGTTGCTTTGTGTTTTTTTATTGTTGCTTTGTGTTTTTTTATTGTTGCTTTGTGTTTTTTTATTGTTGCTTTGTGTTTTTTTATTGTTGCTTTGTGTTTTTTTATTGTTGCTTTGTGTTTTTTTATTGTTGCTTTGTGTTTTTTTATTGTTGCTTTGTGTTTTTTTATTGTTGCTTTGTGTTTTTTTATTGTTGCTTTGTGTTTTTTTATTGTTGCTTTGTGTTTTTTTATTGTTGCTTTGTGTTTTTTTATTGTTGCTTTGTGTTTTTTTATTGTTGCTTTGTGTTTTTTTATTGTTGCTTTGTGTTTTTTTATTGTTGCTTTGTGTTTTTTTATTGTTGCTTTGTGTTTTTTTATTGTTGCTTTGTGTTTTTTTATTGTTGCTTTGTGTTTTTTTATTGTTGCTTTGTGTTTTTTTATTGTTGCTTTGTGTTTTTTTATTGTTGCTTTGTGTTTGTTGTTTTTTTTTTGTTGTTGCTTTGTGTTTTTTGTTGCTTTGTTTTTTATGACGGTTAGATCATGTAATGGGAAACAATTCATTAAATTTGGGGGCAGATCTTTGAATTGTCAATTAACAGATATTTCATATCTTAAGACAACAGTTTGAAAATTTATAAAACTTCTTAAATTTACTCATCTTCCCTCTGTCATATTAATCAATAAACTGATTTTCATAAAATTTAAAGTCTGGAAATTTCTTGCTCTTTATCTGATTATTACCTCACCTCTGAAATCAGAAACAGGTTATGTAGTCACTTTGTTGTTGATATCTCTTAATTCTGAGCTTTTGCTATGACAGTCTGTTTTCTATAATAACCTGATTGTCCGGTCTTTAATGATAGTGGCATTGTCAGAGGTATGCACTCTTTGAGTACTCTCTAGTTTCCCGTGTCACAATGAATGTAATCATTAGAGCGAATGAAAATTTTCATATATCCATTTCTTTAATAAATTCTCATGGTTCAGGTTATGTAAGTTTGTTATAAAATATTTATGAAATGTGCATCAGGCTGAAAATAAAAATAAAGAAACATTTTTAAAAACGGACAAATCTTTTTGTCATGCCCTACATTAAAAATTCATTTCAGGTAATGTTTTGTCAGTTGATCTTTTCGTATCATTGGAATCAGATGCTGGAGGGGGGATTATTTCTATGAATTTTTATGAGCTTAAAAAAAAAAAAAAACTAGAAAATCATCTGTTCCATGTTATTTTTCTGCATGTCATCTGTGCAGCCGATGGCAAAATATTTGTCATTGAAATACATTTCCTTCAAGATGTTTGACTTTGATTCAAATTATTCTAGCACTAGAGTCAATGGATAGCTGGCCTCTCCACTTATGCAGAATTTGACAAAGGGTCTTTTTTATATGCAGTTCTCATAAGTAGACATAAGCATATGAGACATGGACAAAAATTACTCAGATTTTCACCATCATTGTTATAATGATATCAATAATACACTGACTCCACCCCTTTTAGTGCAATGAGGTAGAAGCTGCCACAGGGTTGGAATATGCAGGTCCAGACACCTTCTCGCATCTCAAATGGAGAGACTTGATGGATTGACTTCATTTAGTAGCATATTAACTCTTTAGGGGTCATTTAATGCTAAAATTTAATTTTCTTGGTAACTTTGAAGTAATAAAAATGACATGTTATTCTGCTTACACAATTGAATACATGGTAGATGATGCTTGGCTTTTGTGCATATATATGTCTGTATAGACATAATCACTACAGGTGGCAATATGTGTGTTTTATGCTAGAGTTTTGTTGAAGTTATATTTTGTAATACCATTTAAGAAATTGGAGGATATTATATGGGCTAATGTCATGAAAGAGTTCTTTCATGTTTGTTGTTTGGTGGCATATCAACATCTCTATGGGTTATTTAATGCTGAAATCTAAAGTATTTTGTACATAATTTTATACTTTCAGGGTAAAGGTGTGTTGCATTGATAGTCATTTTGCTATAAAATGTATTGTGGGTTATTTTATAAACATGTACTGTTGATTTTTATTTGGGGGTTCACTATTTGGCCATAGCTGGGACCTTAACAGGTGCTACCACAGTGGGAACAACAACAATTAAGAGGTGGTTCCACAATCCTCAAAACCAACAGTCTTGAAATCAGAGGCCTTGGAGAAAACAGATACAACACTTTTATCTCAGCCAGTTGATAAGCAGAGTTTCCAATTGGATGAGATAAATTACAGACTTGATGCAATATTGAATATTATTATATTTTTCAATACATTTTATTATTTTAAAGTCTTGTTTTTAAAATTTTTTAAATACATTTTTATTTTCTAATACTTTTTAATATATTATTTAATACATTTGATTATTTAATACATTTTCCGTATTTTTTTTTTTTTTTTTTTTTTTTTTTCAAGGTTTTGATCACAATAGACAGCAGATCACAATATAAACACATTTTCTTTTGATTTATTTCAAAACCAGTGCAAATAGGAATTGGTAGAACCTGTTGTTGTTTTCAGCCTTTTGACACATGACAGACAAAAGATCAATTCTTGTAGTCTTAGGCAATTCCTTCAATAATCCTGCTGTCTCTTTCTCTTCCTCTCTAGAATAACAAAGACTCTCTAAAGGATCCATTGTTTGCAACAGACTTTTCTTTCTCTCTCTCTCTCTCTCTCAGAATCCTCCCCTACCCCCTTACGCCTACACTGTTTCAAAGCACCTGCTTGTTTTACTTTAAATTCCTGCTATTCTTTTATCTCCCCATTCACTTTGACTACTGACAGTATTTTATCAAATTCTTCATTGTTGTAGAAAAAATCGGTAGCAACAGTTTCTTAACACTCAAAAACGTCAGTCTTTGATAACTGTAACCAAAGCCACAAATCTGCTATGATCCATAATTGACCAAGCATTACAATTCCAATGCAAATGAGCAGATGAGATTTTAAAAATTGCCACAAAACATTGATAAGTTTGGAATGATGTATTATGACATGTCTCTAATTTGTATTTATATACATTGTATTTATTTTCAATTTTTCTAATTGAATTGTTCACCTATATTGTATATGATCCATTATTGTACATAATTAGGTTAGAATAAAATTTGTATTTTATATGAATACTACCTTATGAAAATTGAGATGTAGTAGAGTGTGGGGGACCCCATATCATAGTTTGGGGGCATATCAGATTCACTAGGTTGTCCACAAGACTTTTGCACTGATCCTGCCATACAGGAGTGGCCTTTTGAACAGGAGTAGAGGCTTATCCCTTGTTTTCTGTTTAGGTTCCTTCTAAATTCTTTTCATTCTTTTTCACTGTCAGTAGTCTCTTGCATCTTAGTGGTGTTGTCATTCTTGGGGTGAATCAATTAAAACCTGTACATGACAGAACTGTGTACATGTGTAAATAACCTACTTGTGTTCAAATATTTCAAAAGGGTTTTCAATCATTGTAAATGTTTGAAACTTGAGCGATGCTTTTTCAGGCTTTCGGTAAAAAATACAAAGCCCAAGAGCCACTCATAGTAGACAGTTACTGAATGAGATGCACAATATGAATGTAAGAAAATATGGTGATGATACTGGGGACAAGGAAGATATAAAATGTTATATAGGAATAAAGTGTCACTGCTGACATTTGAGTTTGAACATAGATCGCCAGAGAGCAAACACAGGCGATCCCATTATTGAATTAAGCAGGCCATGTGACCATAGAGGAAATGCTTATATAAAGGAAGTAGTTGACAACTAACAATTGTTACTTCTATTCTATCCTCTATTACTATATGGACTGCTATTCTATATATTATTTCTCTGTTTGGATCGCTATACAGATTACTATTCGAGCGAGCATTACCGAGAAAGTACTATTAGTGCAAGTGATATTCAAAGGTGTTTGACTATAGTTGTATCTGCAATTACAAAGTCTCCACTACAACAAGGATTATGAAAGTGACAGCGAGCATTCATTGACCTCACAAAAGTGGCAATCGGGATTGCATTGTTCAGGTGAGCCTCCATGTGAGTTTCTTTCACAGGGTAGTAGTTCTCGGGTATGGGGAAAGCTGTGTGAATGGAACTTCTTCATTGCAAATGGAATAAAGAGAAAATGTGGGCAATGTGACTCCATGGGTATAGCATGGTCTGTCCTAGCTGAAGAGCTATGAACTGGTGGAAATGAAGATATTTGCCCATCTAAACATTTTCCAGAGAAGTAGCAATGCTGTGCCTGTGGAGAATGAGGCTGTTGAGTTGAAAATAAATCTCCCCAACATGACCGCAAAGTGGAGATTGGGCAGTTCCAGGCCAATTGTGTCAGAAATACTACATTTTTGGTCTAATCTGACACTTGTGAAGATAAAGCATAGGAGGAATCTGGTATTTTGGAGTGATATAAAGATCTTAGAAATGTGTGTGTGTGTGTGTGTGTGTGTGTAATATATATATATATATATATATATATATATATGAGAGAGAGAGAGATCCCCCCTCTCTCCGTTCTCTTCACCCCTCTCCGTCCCCCCCTCTCTCTCTCCATTCTCTCCTTTACTTTCTCTTTTTAATGTGACTTAGGAAGGCTTAAAAAAATTGACTCAATGTCTTTCATATGTCGTAGCTATCATATTAGATATCTTTTAGATTTTGCTGAAAGCACCAATATATCTGGAAGTTCCACATCTTGACCTCTTTTTGGACATTTCTTTTCAGAGAACTCTTGATGGCAATCTTTCTGTCATATGCAAACCCACACTGGAAACTAATTCATGGAATCACCAACATCACTTTCTTTTTTTAATGATTGTTGGAATCATAAAAAGTTTCATGTTGATTTTTTTTTTTTTTTTTTTTTTTTTTTTTTTTTTTATTAAATTAAAGCTAATATTCAAAATATTTCAATAGAACTGAGTACACTATAAATCGTTTTTGTTTCTATTCATTTCAAGCCTTTGTATTTTAATGTGAAAATCAGTTCAACCTATTTATAAGGCATTGAAAAGTTCTTGATCTAAGCAACTTTTTAACTGAATGACTTAACAGATTGTTCTTTTTTAAAGGTTCCTTTTTGGTTTGACTGAGAACTTTTCAGTTCTTATTTTAATGTGTGTATGTGTGTGTGTTCATTACATCATATAAATGCTTGTCATTTTAATGAGCCACACCAGTAGCCCTGACAGGAATAATTTTACTATATATAATTCTTAAATCACATATCTACATGCTTGTAGGATGATGTTTTCTTTTTCTTAAAGCAATCGAAACTGACATGCTAAAATAAATTAACAAAAAAGTGGCTTAACAAAAAAAAAACATAAAATGCTGATATCAAAATACAACATGATTAATCAAAAAGAAAACTAAACAGGTCTATCAAAGAATGTGCATAACAACTAAGAAACCAGATGTCATATATAAAAAAAAAAATATATATATAAAATTTACAAGCTAATTATCTTTCAAGATAACTGCACTTTGTGCTTAAAGAGAGATGGCTAGTAGGACTTAATGTAAAAATTTCAACACGTTTTGGTATCTTGACTGTATAAATTTAAGTGCACTACTAGGTTGGCAACTAATCTTATTTTACTGTTAACATAGCTAGATGTAACCAGTTTTTATTCTAATAGTTTCCTTTCTTGCCATTCTCGCCTGTGGAACTTTCTTCTGGTTTCTTGCTTTCCTGCCACCTATGATCTCCAAAAATTTAAATCTAACATCAATCACCATCTTCTGTCTTCCTAAACATGGTTCTTTTATTGTCCTTTCTCCTCACTAAAGTTCTCTCATTCTCTTCCAATCTCGGCAACCCCCTTGGTTCTCTGTGATAGTGGAACACGAGCTATTCAAAACTTATTGATAGACTGATTCGGTAGGTTGGGAACCACTGAGCATTAGTTGTTCTAACATTTTTCTTGTCTGTTACAATCACAGCATATTTTTCTTCTTCTTTTATGTGTTGCATTCTTTATACAAATTCACTCCTTTCTATCTTGCCTTCGATTTGTCTTGTAAGTGTCAAGTTATCCAAGCCTTCTTTCCAGATTATGCGTCCCAGAAATTTCCACTGTCTCTTTCTTAGTACAAGTGTCCTTTTTGTTTCCATTTTCCCTTAAAACTTCCTTGTTGCTCATATGTTCACTCCATGGTATTCTCAGTATCCTTATGTAGACCATATTTCTCTCGTCTCAAGTATTTTTACATGTACTGAGTGAACAATGACGTAAAAGACTTAAGGCAAGGGAAATATAGTCTACAGAAGGATGCTTAGAAACATAAGCATAAAACGACTCAATTCAGAGACCCTCTACCTTAAATGGCTCTTGGGCCTTAATATAAGGTCCAAGACGGTTTCTAAATGGAGCTGTTTTATGCTCTGCTGCTCATTTATACAAACTTGTTATGTACATTGCTCTGTTTTCATTTGCTCCTCTTGTCTTCAATAAGTCTTGTGGGTTTCAAATTCGCCAAGCTTTCTTTCCTCAATGTCTCCCAGAAATCTCAACTGCCCCTTAATATAATGTTAGAAAAAAAAATTTCTATACTCCTTCCTTCCCAGTCCTGCAATCCATTTATACAAGCTGGTTGGGTGGGTTACTGCTTCTCTGTGCTCTGCTTGCCTTCAATACGTATTGTTGTGTGTCAATTTTTTTTTTCAAGCCTTCTTTCCTCATTTCTGTTCTAGAAATTTCAACTCTTTCTGATTTTATGTACAAATGTTCTTTTCATTCGTATTTTTCCTCAAAACTTCCTTGATCACATGTTACAGTATCCTCATCATCCTTCTGTATATGTTTGTTTTACATTCATGATCGATTGCGAATCCCGTTACCCATCAGAGTCGTTGGGGCACCACATGTCTTGCAACTGCATTAGAAATGATGTTTCTTGGGCAACGTTTTGAATTTAGTTTCATTCTCTTAGAGTAGTTGCTACCCAAGGTTATAGAACCCAGTCTGTCCTGCTATTTACCCATAGCTGGGGGAGAATAGTAGAATTCATACGTTTCACGTAAGTGAATGTAATGGATCCGAACGGAATTCGAACTCTGCTCTCTGATTTCTTATTCTGAGACACTATCCATTATTCCACCGTGCTTGCTTTTTTACATTATTGTTCATCAAATACAAGGCCCGAGAACCACTCAAGGTAGATGGTTAATGAATGTAAGAAGTGTAGAGTATGAGGATATTTAGGATAGATAATGTTTGACTCTGGACTTGAAGAGGTTAAGATTATAGTGATAGAGAAATATTCTCTTAGGAGTCTGTTCCACAAAGCAGTGACCCTTAGGGAATGTTGTCTTAGCAATGGGACCTGAAAAGAATAAGGATGGCTTGATGTATATGGCATGGTGTCACTTAGCTGCGAAGATTTGAACTGATGGAACAAAGGAATGCAGCTCATCAGAACATTTATTCCAAGAAAATAGCAGTAGAATAGCAATATTACTTCTGTCGGAAAGTCTGGTTTACATCTGTGGCAAAATAGTCTGACTTTTCGTCTGTGACGAAATTGTCTGGCATTCATTAAAATTTGCTTAATGCAAGATCTGGATGCTAGAAGATGATCAATTTTTTGTCTATATTTTTGAGATGAGGTATTCTAATTATTTGTATTATTTACATTGTTCGGGCTGTTGTCCTCATCTTTATTGTCACATTCACGACGTTTCGGCTGTTGTACACTCAGGCCTTCATCAGGCTCAGTGGATAAAGTTCATTACCTGGCTATTTCAGTGATGAACAAAAACTTGGAAAGCTGTATTAAAGGGACATAAATGAAACATCCGGAAGCGGTATGGCCCGTGGAACTAGAAGAATCTAAACCGGTGGACGAAATAAAGGGTTCAATTCGAAGTGTACAACGGCCGAAACGTCGTGAATAAGACAGATGAGGACAACAGTCCGAACTACATTGTACAAAATGTTTGTATAAAATTTGATATTTTTTTTTTTTTTTTTTTTTTTTAAAGAAATGTTGTAAAACAGTTTTTTAATAAAAGTTGAAGAAAGATCATTCTAGATTGTCCAAGGAAACAATTTTTCATATTGTCAAGTAATCACGTTCAAACCGACCTGTCTCATTCTTTCATTAATTTATCTGTTTTAAAAACTCCAAAGATGTCACGATTTAAGTGTTCTTTTGCTGCATTTTATGTGCCTTATTCAAAATACCTCTTCTTTTTAATTTATTCATAAGGTCTACTTACAGTGTGATATATGGTAAACTGTCATCAAAAGAAAATGAAAGATTTATTCGTGTATTTATTGCGCGAACACTTTTTCATTTTTTTTTTTTTTTCTTTTAATTCTTTATTTTTATTTCTTTCGGCTGTGAAAAGGAAGTTTAAAAATATCTTCTGATTGGCTGACTGACAGTCTGTCTATGGGAACAATCTCACTTAACGAAGTCTTCAGTGTCTTGCCTTTGACAAACTCACTACATGTTTCATGGCAAGCACAGCTGACTCGCAAGTGGACATTTGGCATGTTTTTGTTTTTTGTTTTGTTTTTTTAACTTTTCCCGAGTGATATATGCTATATCTAGTCTCCGAGTCGACAGTCTCAGGATATCAGAACGAGTCTAACATCTTCCTAAGTATTCATCAAGTGATGATCGTTTGAAGTTAATTAATACTCTTACAAGTTTAATCATTTTAACTTTAAATGATCAAGCCTGAATAGTTGCTTTTTATGCTTCGTTTTTGTTTTGAATATCATCTTGTTGAAATGAATGTTATATGGGGCAGGTTTACTTTGACACACGTGACTTATGTGGGTTTTGTAGACCTACAACACAAAATTCAGTCAAATTAACACAATTTTTGCCATTGAATACCAAATTCAAAAGACAATCTCTCTCCTTTTTAGTCTAAATTCGCAAATATTAAAACAAAATCTGTAAAATGTAAGAAATTTGTTTCCTGGAAGTTATTTAAACCTACTCAGTCCTTTTCATATGTTAAATCAATCAACCAGTTAACTCTGTTCATAGCTTCTCTGATAGTCTGAAGTGAAAGCGAGTGACAAACCTACTTTATAATCTGGGATGATACACAGTGTATTTGCTATAGATTAGGCATTATTGATGCCCAACTGACAGGTTTATTTTTTTGTTTTCTGAGTTTTCTTTCAGTAGTCCAGCCAGGAAGTTTTTACAATAAGGTTCACCCTGTTCAAGGCCCGATGCATTTTATGGATAAAAGTGTAAGATAACGGTTAGCCCTAGCCTAGGATTGGTTAAGATTGTAATGATCATGGAAGCGTCGTCTTTGTAGTCTGTTCCACAAAGCAGTGGTTCTTGGGAAGAAGCTGTTCGAGTGAAACTTGTTTCTCATCGATAGAAAACAGAGGGAATGTAGGTGGTTTGCTACAATGTAAGTAGCATGGCAGTTCCCAGCTGTAAAGGTTAGACCTGCCGGAATCAAGAAATGTAATTTGTCCGAGCACTTTCCGTTGAATTAACGATATAGCAGTGAGAGCTTCGTCACATCCCGCCTGTGAGAGAATATAGTTCACTTCTGATATATTCCAGCGACATTTACATAGCTTGAAGTAAACTAATTCCTATTTCTTTAAATAAACTAAAATAGCTATCTTTTGTTTGATGTTCCCCCAGAGGCACCTATTGGGACTAAAACTCGAGAATAACTCCTACATATACACTCTATCACTAAAGACGCTAGAAAAATGTTCGGTCCCCTATACCACTGCTCCTCCCGCTATCCTCTACCTTTTAATCCTCTACCTTTTAATCCTCTACCTTTTAATCCTCTACCTTTTAATCCTCTACCTTTTAATCCTCTACCTTTTAATCCTCTACCTTTTAATCCTCTACCTTTTAATCCTCTACCTTTTAATCCTCTACCTTTTAATCCTCTACCTTTTAATCCTCTACCTTTTAATCCTCTACCTTTTAATCCTCTACCTTTTAATCCTCTACCTTTTAATCCTCTACCTTTTAATCCTCTACCTTTTAATCCTCTACCTTTTAATCCTCTACCTTTTAATCCTCTACCTTTTAATCCTCTACCTTTTAATCCTCTACCTTTTAATCCTCTACCTTTTAATCCTCTACCTTTTAATCCTCTACCTTTTAATCCTCTACCTTTTAATCCTCTACCTTTTAATCCTCTACCTTTTAATCCTCTACCTTTTATAAGAGCCAGAGCTGAAAATGGAGTACTGCAGCCATATATGGCCAAGAGCTGCCCAGTCATCACTTTCCAGTCTCTTCACTTTTCATAGAAATAGCAATAGAACAGTGAGAGGCTCGCCATATTATGAGTCAATATTCGTCAAACACAATGTCTGAGATACGTATAATAAACTTTAGATGTTTGATACATAAACAGTTTTCACATGTTTGTATTGTTACATAGACTATTTTTATTAGAGAATATGATAAATTTGCAGTATAAGCACCAAAAGCCCCCGGTATTGAGAATGTACCATTCTGGTATGAAATTGCCTGGTTATTTCAAAAATTACATTAAAACATGGCGCTCGATTACTGTTTAGAAGTTATGGACAATGTAAGTTCGACTTCTTTATCGTCGCGTACACAGAACGTCCGCCATTACCGGCTTTGTTTACATATGTTTGCCTCGAGTCTTCATGCGGCGCGGAAGGTTCACTTGTCTTGATTACTACTAATGCGCGAAGTTTGAAATGAATGCACGAAGAAGCTAAAATCAGACAATTAAAATAAAATGAAAAAAAATTGTGTGCCTGAAAAGTAAAAAAAAAAAAAAAAAAAATGCTTTTCTTTATATTTTTTTTTTCTCTCGAATTTGAAGCTTCAAAAATTACATTTTAGGGTGAGATTCTGTTTCATTAGCTATAAGCAGATTTATTAAGGGCAAAGAAAAAATACTATTCATTTAAAACTTCGTTTTAAAAAATAAGCGCATTTTAAAATAACATCCGCGAAAATCCCGCAGTAATCATGACTAGTAAGATATAAAAAGCTGTAAAAAGGCCGTTAACTAAGTAAGCTTTCGCGCATTACGACTAGAGGAAAACGTATGTAAACAACGCCAGTAATGGCAGCCGGACTCCTCGAAAGAGATTGAACTTTCATCGACGATAAATCGAAAACGGTAACCGAGCGCAATTTTTTTAATGTCATTTTCGAAATAACCAGGCCATTTCACACCAGAATGGTAGATCCTCAGTACCGGGGGATTTTGGAGCTTATACTGCAAATTTACCGAGAATATTGATATATTAGGTTGGTGCAAAAATAATATCGTTTTTTGTTTTTTTTTACGTATTTTTTAACGTCAAAAAACGATATTATTTTTGCACCAACCCAATAAATTATAATTTACAAATATCTACATATAATGATATTTATTCATGTGTGTGGGTGATACATTTCTTGTTACTAGAAATGTTACTTTTATTGGGTCTCTGTTTAAAAAAATTAAGAAAAAAAAAAAAAACCCGGAAGTAACATCTCAAACCCGTGCACCCCGCAAAAGTAACGTTTATAGCAATATGAATCATGTCAAATAAAATAAAACTTTTCAAAAATGACTGTCGGTTACGTTTCGGGTAAGAAACTGAGGCTAATAGTGTTGTTAATACTGTTTATTATAAACAGAGCATTTTCTTAAATATTTATGTCTATATAAAGTATAAGACTAAAATATATTAAAATAATTGTCTGACAGTCCATTTCATAATACATGACGTAATTTGTTCACGTTTAGATACGCTTCGAGCAGATATGAGCGTTCGAGGGAAATCATGACAAATTTGTAGTTTAAAAGCAGTAATTCAAACTTGCTAGCCAGACGCTTCCTTTGTAGCTAAATGGTATAGAACGTCAGGTTATATGACTGTTCCATATATATATATATATATATATATATATATATATATATATATATATATATATATGAAGCAAGATTTTGTTTAATTTTTATTGTATTTTCCAACTCTTTGAATAAGTCGAATATATGTCTGAAAATTGGGATATATTAGAGAGGTGTATCAAAACCTATGGAACTCCTGCCTAGACAATAAACTGTTCAAAACTAAACCAACTATAGGAGAATGGCATCAGAAATGCCGAAGTAGAAGAAAAGTGATTATGTCCATGCGCCATATTGGACATACTACGATAACCCATTCGTATATCCTAAAAAAAGACGATACTCTGATTTGTGTGGCATGCCAGAGAGCCATTCACCATAAAACACATACTGACAAAATGCAGTAATTTTAATTCAACCTGCTTAAAATATGACCAGAGAACAAACTTAAAAGAACTTAGCAAATTCTAGTGTATTTTCCGACACCAATGTCTTCAGTACCCGGTTCTTCGAAAATACTACTCTTAACACCTGTTTTACAGTACTTGCTTTTCTGTGCGAAACTTTAACTACTTCAGGCCAAATTGAATATGAGTCTACTAGTATAAGGCCTACGTCTTTAATGCATGCATGATCCATGTGTATTCTTAACCATAGCTCCTTCTCTTTTATGAATGGATCTTTGTTTGCTTAAAGTTCTTTATCTTTACACACTTAGGGCATTTTCTGACATAATCCTCAACATCTCGTCTATACCCCGGTCACTAGGCTTGGTTTCAATCTTAGTTTCTTGTTCAATACACCACCATGTATGTCGTCGTGTACTGCTTTAATAACAGCTTTTCTTAACGATTTCGGTGGTATAAGATCTCTACTACATATAACTCCTCTTTCAATTGTTAATCTGTGCCTGCTTCCTTAAATGGCCTTTCCGCTATAAAACAATTGCTCCATATATTTTATATTCCGTATTTTATTCAGTACTCATTTTAGTAAAGGATCCTGATCCGCCTGATCTGTCTCTGCCCAGTGCAAAATTCTGTCCTTACAACTGTCCTTTGTTTCAACATTCTTGGTATTAAAATTCAATCTTCGTTTACCTGTGGAATGGCATTTCCTTTACTATACCTAATGTCGAAATCGAATGCCATAAGCTTAATCGCCCACCTCAAAATTCTGGATGACGTGATTTTAGGCAACTCATTCCTCGAATTGGAAATGAATTCTAAAGGCTTGTGATCCGACTTCAGTATACATTTCTTACCCAATAACAAATTGCGCACCCTTTCAGTACCACAGACAATTGCCAGCGCTTCTTTTTCAACGTTAGAATAATTTGTCTCTGTGGTCGTCAACTTTCTGGACAAATACATCATAGGATGTCCTTCTTGAGATAAGATCGCTGCTATGGCACATTCGCTAACATCAGTAGATAGTGTGAGTTCTTTTGTCGGGTCAAATACCTTATCTACTGTATTGTTTCCAAATGCTTCCTTTAGCTTTTTTTAAGGCCACCTCCTGTCTTTCAGTCCACTGAAATTCATTATTCTTCTTTCTCAAGTACGCAAAATGTTCAATCATGCCACTATATCAAGGTATATAATTATTATAAAAGTTAGAATCTTTCTTGGGTTTGACTTGCTTTTTCTTATTTTTTGGTGTACTTATTTCTGATATTTTGTTAATGAGTCTGTCATCTGGCGAGATCTAATCTTTAGATATTTCCCTATGAAATTTTCTCAGTTAAATTTACACTTTTTTAATTGCCATGCCTGCATTTCTGCTCAGAAACGGTTCCGTTTTATTCTTTAGCTCATTCTCAGTACGAGCGCCAATACCTATGTCATCCTGATAGACAATAATTTTTTACTCATTACAAATCTTTCTCAGTAGCCTTTTGGAATATGTCTGGATGTCTTAATTCCAAACAGCACACGAGTCCACTTTAGAAGATCTATAAGAATGTTTAACGTGGTGACTTCTTGAAAAATGATCGTCAATTTTAATCTGATTATACACTGATTCCAGATCAATCGTGGCAAAAAACCATGTCCGTAAAATCATTTCAATATTGGGCAATGGGGCATATCTGGGGATTTACACCAACTTTGTAGTCGCCATTCAGTCGGTTATGTGCCATGCGTGATACACGCTTAGGCGATCATGTATCTTTCGATACATGACTGTCGAGGCAGATTTTTTCTCGCAGTAGTTTGCCATTTCTTGGACCAGTTGCCATCCAAGGCTATAGAACCCGGGCTGCCCTGCTATTTACCCATACCTGAGGTGGGGGGAGAAGAGGATTCATACCTTATATTTAAGAAATGGTTAGTTTTGGGGTTTATCATTAGTTATTTGTCAAAAATGAAATTAATTAGGACTCAACCCAGTAAAAACTTTCCTTTATGATCCTGACAAAATATTAAATTTCTGATAATGACCAAAATGGAACAAATATACTCAAACAAAAAAGTTTGAACAGCATTTTCTTTGTAGTCCTTTTCTCCTTAAATCTTCTCATTTGTTACATAGTGTCTTAAGCATTGTAACAGATGTCAAACATTTTTGCTAGACATGAATATGTTTGTAAACCTATCGTTATCGGTAATCCCTTTTCAGCTTTTGGGTATGCATGAAAAGAACGAATTGGGAGAATGCAAGCTGTGAATTCCAAGAGGAGAGCTCTTTCACTTCATAGCCAAGTTGTGGATAGGATGCTAAAATTAGCACTCCATAAAATAGATGCACATATCATAGATATATATTATGTAAAAACCATCCTATTTGACAATCCATCTTATTACGATCTATCTTATTCTCCTTAAATCTTCCATTTTTTTTTTCAAATGCTCTGTCCATGATATTCTGAATATGTGTTGACAAAAATGTTGAGTATGTTTTTGTTTTTCTTTTCTTTTTTTGGGGGGTGGGGGGACTGTTGTGTATATTAGTTTCTTTTCTTTTTTCTTTTTTTTTTTTTTTAACGATATTGCATTATTCTTGAGTAAAACAAAGGAGGCACGGTGTAGCAATGGATAGCTGCTTAGTTTGAGGAATCGGAGAGCCGAGTTCGAATTCCAGTCGAAGCCATTACATTCACTTACGTGATTATACACTTTATAAAATTCACAAAGATGGTGTTCCTCTCACCCAATCCAACTAGATGAGTTTGTTCACCAAACTGTATTCATGGAGAAGAGCCTATCGGTATAAATACCCTTCTTCTTCCCGCAGAGACCATGGCAGGACAGACCGGGTTCTATAGCCTTGGATGACAACTGGTCTACCGCAGAAAGACATGCCAACCTACTGCGGGGAAAATCTGCCTCGTCAGTCGTGTATCGAAAGATACATGATCGCCTAAGCGTGTGTCACGCATAGCACATAACTGAAAACAATACACACACAGGCACACACTATCTTATCTATCGGCAGCATATTTTCATTCAAGCAGATTTGGTTAAATAATTATCACGTCTATTTAATCTGTTTTAATCCTTTCAAGTCCACGAATTAATTTCTCGGTGGCTGCAGAAAAGTGATAATGAAAAATTCCAAAATTTTCTTTCAAATAATTTTTCTTTTCCCAAGTACTATCAAACTCATGAGATCACCTTCAGTGGGTTAAAATGGATGTATATACAGTAACTCACTGCTCGTTTACAGTGTTCCAAATACGAAATCGAAAATTATTTAGCTATGCAAGGAGGATAACTTTATAATTTTTTTTTTTATTTTAATATTTAAAAATTAAAGATTTTAGTTGTAATATTTTAATTTACTATTTTATATGAAATTTGCTGTTAGGTTGGTGCAAAAATAATGACGTAATAATGTCGTTTTTTGACGTTACAAACCTTCAAGAACTTTGTTGCTATACTCATAGTTGAATTTTTAATTTTTGGCCGCAATTCCATTATATAAAGGGCTTCAAGTTTTTATCATTTTGATGAAGTACTAATGTATTTTCGATTAATATCTGTTTAAACTGTGAATGTGGACATGAGTGTTCCTTAAAATGTTCTAAGATGGAACTATGCTCATTCAAGTGAACCACAAGCCGCCTCGTAAATGAAATTTGTGAGCTTGAAAGGGTTAAAACTAAAATAAATGGACATAATGAGTCATATATATATATATATATATATTGGGTTGGTGCAAAAATAATGACGTAATAATGTCGTTTTTGACGTTAAAAAATACGTCAAAAAACGACATTATTACGTCATTATTTTTGCACCAACCTTATATATATATATATATATATATATATATTTTAAAAGATTCATGTTAAAAAGATAAAAAAATAAAAAAACAAATGAAAACTACAGACAAAAGTTCATTTTCTCCATCAAGACATTCATTTCTGTAGTTTAGTGCTAGCAGCAAGCAGAAATATTTCTCCTCCCGATGATGGCCATTTTGGCCGAAACTAGTCGAGGAATCTAAATGGAATAATAATAAAAAAACGAAAGAATATTAATCTACAACCCAGTGTGTCTGAGGATTTTAATTTTTATTGTTCAAAATATATATATATATATATAAACAGTTCAAAAGTTTTGAAGCCACCCCTAGAATTAGCATCGGATGAACTTGACAGAAGAGTGAAAAAATGAATAAGTGCTCTTCTTCGTCATTGAAAAAAAGAATGGAATCAATTATCAAACTGGAGAAACTTTTAAAATAAATGCCAAAAATTTGCGCCACGATAATTAAGGCAAAAGTGGGATGTTTTGACGAGAGTAAAATTCAATCAATTTTTTTTCTGTCATAATGAAATTTCTACACTATTTACATTATTCGGACTATTGTCCTCATCTTCGTTGCCATATTTATCACAACGTTTCTTATTATTACTGGTTCCCATATTGTATTCATTTCTATGAATATGGGAACCAGTAATAAGGAGTGCCAGAGAAAGGCGATAATAACAACGAAAATTGCAATATTACCTCTTGTAAAAAAAAGCATGCAATGATAACTGCGATAATTGCAATATGAGCGCTGGTAAAAAATGATACTGAAGACATTAGGTTTATAATGCCCAGAGATTCACACACAGATATCCTCAAGGACAAATGGCACAGTGGATAAAGGCATTAGTTAGATCCAGTGACCTGACCCAAAGAGTGAGTTCAATACCTGGTTAAGGCGGCGGAGAACTTGGAGAGGGGAATTAACAGGAGATAACTGATAACTGACATCCATTAGACATGGCACACACAGCGTGCGAAATAAAGGGTTCAGTTCGGCATTCCAAACACCTGAAGAAGGCCGGAGAGTACAACGGCCGAAACTTTGTGTTAAATATGGGGACAAATATGAGGACAATAGTCCGAATAAGGTAAATAGTGTACACAATATCTCATCTCAGAAATATTTGTAATGTATATTTTCTCCTTATTTAAATACAAAACAAATACAATTTGACCAATTTAGAAAATTACCAGTTGTTTCCTCAAACTTTTGAACTGTAGTGTGTGTGTGTGTGTGTGTATATATATATATATATATATATATATATATATACACACCCACACACAGTTTGCATTTGAATTGCGTGTAGCTAAATCCAAGCCTTATTCTCTGCATTATTTTACCAGCAGTTTTAGAATTTTTTTTTTCCCGTGAGTTTTTGTGTGCGTGCATAATCGTTGGAAGGATTTTCTTGTGCGCTCTGAACGGCTTTTCCTTTTAACTTTGATCTTTCTTTATGTATTTGTCATGAATCGATTCTAAACTAAGCAATGGCTCACAAGCTTCCCTTCACATTTTCTATTTTCATTTAACCGAACATGGAAACAAATTATTCTCTCTCTCTCTCTCTGGCTGTTATTTCGTTGTCTCCATTCTTTTATTCTACTTGTTCTAGTTCTCTATCTGGGAACCTGCACAATCAAGCATTCCCTTCAAACAGATACACAACTATTTCTAGGCGCATATATTTTATAGAGATGTGTGTGTATATATATATATAGAAAATAGGAAAGATCGCTTGAGGATGAAACAGAGCTTACTTTAATTCAATTTAATTCAAATAATTATATTGAAGTTTTCGACTCTTGTTTTGAAACATGAGAACTCTTATGTAGCGTGTTGGAATCATATTTTTAAATAAAGAATTATATATATGCATGGTGGAGTAGTGAATAGTGGCTCGGGTTTGAAGAATCGGAGAGTCGAGTTCGAATTCCAGTTGGATCCATTTACGTGCTAATTCATACCTCACCTTGAGTAACGTATAAATCCTCTTCTCCGAGCTACGAGTACATACCAGAACAGACTTGGTGGCAACCGGTCTCGGAGAATGAAAACTCTGAATTCAAACCCGGACTTGGCCAGGTTATCATGTCCAAGAAACACCACTTATACTGCGGATGCAGTAAATACATAATGCCTCTACGAACCTACGGGTCACAAGATAAAAGAAATGCACTCAAACACAAGAAAAAAAATCAACACAACACTAATAAAATGTGCATAAATTATTTTTTTAATACAAAATAACTAAACTGAGACAATTGCTGATACCTCGTGACAAGTGAACTGAATAATTACAAAAAGATTTGTTTACGAAACTCTGTATTTGAGGTGCTGAATATAACATCAATCAGCTAAGTGACAAATATATATATATATATATATTGTGTGTGCTGAGATCAAATATAGATCGGAATCTGACAGAATGAGAGGATAATGAACAAATAGGAAAAATATGCGAAAAAAGAAAGAAATTTTGGTAATAATTTTATATTTTTGTTTGATTTTCATCGGATTAGTATGTTATGCATTCTGAACTCAAGGAAAAGATGACACGTGCTTTTGAATCTCCAAACAATTGATTCCAAGCCTAACTAAAAAACAAAAACAAAAAAAAACGTAAATCTCATTTTATATATATATATATATAAGGTTATAATAATTCAAGTTTGTCTATTTGGGATTCAGATGATGATGTATATTCGTTAGTGTTATAACTAATGTTAGATTTATAAACGTTGCCGATTTGTTCTTTATCCTATCCTACGCACACACACACACACACTAAGACATATCACATTAAATAATTTAGACAAATTTTGTATACTTATTTTTAATCACTCTCATATTCATCGATAAGCTTTTTAGTATCCTCATTAAAGGAAGAAATAAAAGATTACCATATTGATGCATATTCATCAATTCCGAGTACTTTCGACATTAGCACAATGTCATCATCAGGGTTTTATCTAAGACAAATTTGTTGTGCTTATCTGAAAATTAATACACACACACACACACACACACACACACACACACACACACGAATGATGGCTTCTTTCATCAAGAACAACTGATGGGAGTTGAGTAAATTATGATTTTCCTGTACAACTGAATTTTTTAAAGTACCCCAAATGCCTGTGCCCTGCATCCACACACGCGCCATCATAACACCATGTCTCTTACGGGGGCATATCAGACGATGCCATATTTTGCTATATATATATATATATATATATATATATTACAGTTCAAAAGTTTGAGATTGACCCTAGTCATTTTTAAATTGGCACAAAAAGTAGTTGTTTTGTACTTTAAATAAGAAATTTTTATGCATGGTTAAAAGATGAGGCATGATTTTTTTTTTTTTTTTTTTTTTTTTTTTTTTTTGAGAAAAAGAACGAAAAGCTCTATATGATTAAATTTTGCTCTCGTCAAAATATCCTCCTCTAGACTTAATTACTGCAGCACAAATATTTGGCATACGTTGCAAAAGTCTCTCAAAGTATAAGTCAGATAATTGATTCCATACTTTTTTTTCAGTAACTTTAAGAAATGTTTTTCATTTTGTTTTTCGCTCTTCTGCCAAGAGATAATTCTGGGGTGGTTTCAAATATTGAACTGTAGTGTTTGTGTTATATATATTTGTGTGTGTGTATATATTGATATAATATGAAGGAACTGTTACATTGATAATCCGAAGTTCTTTTAGTATTTTTTTGTTTTTATTTTTATTTTATGTTGGAATTAAACTTAAATACTGCTGACCAGTTTCGAAACAGTAATTTCTGTGTCGCATTGGAATCCTATTTAAAAAAAAAAATAATTATATATATGTATGTATTATTAATTCAAATTTTATTTTTAGTGGTTACCCATCTTTAAGTTGACGCTCCGTTTATTGTAAGCATTATTTTATCTTATCTAGCGGCCTGAAAATTCGTCAAATCGTTTTGAAAGAATATGTACCCGCAGCAGGATTAGAAACCTGCATCCGCCTTTTGCAGGAGAAGCCATCGTTAGATCCAATGTGATTTTCACCTCTCAGCTACGAAGAGCTTCCTATTCAAGCAAGCTTCTATTTGCCATTAAATCTCATTTTACTCATTCAGGTTTCTTTGAAACTCATAACTGCTCAGTTTCGTATCTGAAAAGTAAACCAAGCAATTTCTAAAGAACTAATGGATTTTATTTATTAATCTGACACATTTGTATCGTTTTAAACATTAATTTTAGTGGATGCCCATATCCGAGTAGACACTGTGTTTTTATTTTAAACAGTATTTTATTCTCTGTAAAAGGAGACCCTGGTTTGAATCGTGCCAGAGGGCGTATTTTTTTTTTTTTTTTTTTTTTTTTTTTTTTAGAATATTCAGACTCGTAAATAAATGGAGCGCCTATTCAAATATGAATATCCTATAAAAATAACGTTTGTCTAAATTAATATATATAAGTATAAAAGTGGACATTGAAGTCGACGACAGTCTGTTTCTTGCTTACACGCAATCGTCAGGCCTGACGATTGCGTATAATCTGGATTGTTGACTTCAATGTCGACTTTTATATTTACATACGTTCTATTGCTGATATTGAGCATTTTAACCAATAAATATAGCATACCATAAACACACACATATATATATATATATATATATATATACTCAAATTACAACACCGACATTAACTTCATACAGTTTATACAAAATTGTGATTCAAAATCACCACACCACATTGGAAAAATACAATAAAAAATTAACTGTTTTTCAGATCACTTTAATTAAACTTATTTGTTCATCTCTCTCATACCAATTATGTGGTGCAGTTTAATTTGTATTACAATAAATCATTCATACAAAAAGTAAATTAGTAAAGTTAAAAATGCCTTAACCCACGAACCACTCGATGAATGTTATCTTTTTTTTTCTTTTTTCTTTTTTTTTTTTTTTATAAACTGTAAATTGTTACCAGTTTATAATTAAAAAAAAAACAAGGTTCATAAAATTCATCAAGTAGTTAGTGGTTAATGCATTTTTAAAATTTAGATAACGAAGTGAATTCGCCATTTTATCTCATTAAATCTATTAATTTACTTTTTGTATGTATGAGATATATAAGACAAAAGAGAAGCCGAAAATATTTTGGGTTATAATGTGGATTTTATTTTATTTTTTAAAAATCTATATTATATTATATTTTAATTTCCATATTTTTGTTACACGTGTTTCTAGTCTTGTGACCGTCATCAGGCGAAGAATGATTATTTCCACATTATTTAAAGTAATTAATTTTTTTTCTTTGTTTTATGTTAACCGTTGTCTTTTGTGTGTGGTAATCCAAATTCTTCTTGGAGTGGTGGAGAAAATGTTCCTCTGCTTAAAGGGTAATAAAACAATTAGGATTGGTCCGAGAAAGGTGGAAGAAAGGCGGTCTTTGTTCTTAGGCTCAAAAACATACAGAGGTCATTAAAAACCCGTGCGAGCTTGCTCTATTATGGCTATTTTAAATTTAGCCGTTGTGGATATGGAAACTTTTGGAAAAGAAATGTTTCATAGTAAGGGAGTTGACTGGAACTTGGTATAAATGTAAGATGGCATGAAATCTTATATGCACCTTAATATGTTGTTGCTATATTCATAATAAATTTGGTTGATTTTGATATAGACGGCCTCAAGAATTTGAAGTTATTGTTTATTATTCTCGTGGTGTAGTATATTGGTGTTGTTGACAAGTAGTTTCCTGTATTATGAAGGCGGACAGGAATTTGTTTTTACATGTCATGCAATGGATCTTGTATCCAACATATGAAGTGTAAGACGTCTTGATAATGTTGTGGTCGTACTTACTTTTTTCGTCGGAGATACAAGCTCCAAAAGGACTATAACAGAGCGTGTTCGTGTGTGTTTTTAAAAATTACCATCACAACGAAATGCAGATTTTATCACAGTTAAAATATCTTTGTTAATGTAATTTACCTCTGAAGAAGAAAAGATTAAATGGGCTAAAAAAAAAACAAAAAAAAAACTATGGCGCCTTCTTTGATGAATTTTATCTTAACATCAAGAAACTGATTAAAGAGCTGGAATGGATCAGTGTAAAAATAAGACGAATTTTATTCAATAAAACGCACATACACACACACACACATATATATATATATATATATATATATATAATTTTTATATAGAAAAAATTCTGTTTGTACCTGCTTACAAACAGAATTTTTCATAACCACTTTGGTTCTCATCAGTCGAAGTGCAACTAAATGAACCGAAACGAGGTTGCATCTTTGTAGTGAGTAAATTATTTTTGTCTATATGAAAAAATTATAATAATTATTGCTCTATCGGTATTGAGCCCTCTTTTGAATTAATGCTGTTAACGTTAGAATTTATATATTATTTTCGTTCTCATTACATTCGCGCGCGCGTGTGTGTGTGTGTGTGTGTGTGTATATATATATATATATATATATATATATAATCAGTTATAATAGCAGTAGAATAAAATAATTCTCTTATATATGACTACCAGCAAGCAAAAGTAACATTGGTTTC
The DNA here is from genome assembly GCA_963932145.1 of Acanthosepion lycidas. NCBI lineage: Eukaryota > Metazoa > Mollusca > Cephalopoda > Sepiida > Sepiidae > Acanthosepion > Acanthosepion lycidas. Next base: position 65,581,431 of record OZ010582.1, on the reverse strand, counting down.
AGACTTTTTGATAGTGCAGAGGAATAAATAGAAGAACCCGTACGCAGATAATAATAAAGCTTCAACCCGCTCATCCACAATACATTTGCTACTACAGCTTACCTCTGTACCTAAGTAGTAAATTCACGTGCACAAAGTTCACCTGTAAATTTAAAATGATTTTATATCGTAAGATTTAGCTGAAGAGGTCTGAGATGGATTATGTGTCGCATGATTAAGCACCTGATTTGAAACTCTCTCTCTCTCTCTCTCTCTATATATATATATATATATATATATATATATATATATATATATATATATATATATATTCTTTCTCTCTATCTATCTCTCTATGAGCAAGTGATCTTAAAGTATCATTCTCCTGACCCAAGTATTTTAAAAAAGGAGGTCATCATACCGTGTAAAGATCTTTAAATAGAACGACGAAGAACTAACTGCCTTTTATTCAAGGCGGATTGTGTGTAGGCGGAAACCAGTAGGTGAAGTAATTTCCCTAATTGAATACGGAGAAAGTACAGAGGCCCACACAAACATAAACTTTACTCAAGAAAAGGTTATGTGTGTGTGTCTTGTTTCCTTCTTTTATGTGCCATGTCTCTTCATGGTTCTCCAGTTTCCTATCTTGTTCTTAGTAATGTTTATCTCTTTGTTGTCCCTCCCAGTTTCTGGTCGCCCATCCATTTAGACAGCTATTTATATTGGTTACTCATTGTCCCTTTAGGAAGTGGATGATTATGGCTCTCCACAATTTCCTATCCTTTGTAGCTCTAATGTTTATCTCCTTATTATCGTTCTCAGCCTCTCTTCTGTCATACGTTTACACTGCTCATTAAGTAGGTTACTTGTTGTTTCCACCCACATTTTCACAACGTAGATCATAGCTCTCCACAACTTCCTATCCTTTGGAGAGCCATGATCGCCTACGTTCTGTTGAAGAACCTATAAATCAGTTTACGGCTTAGCAAAAAAAAAGACTAATAGCAAATTTAACCAGTTTAGCTTTTATTTTTATTTATTGGGTCATATTTCATTTTTTGTTGAGTTAGGCAATATCAACTCCACTTTGTAAATACACTACAATTCATACTGTTTTTTGCCACATCTCATATTCAGAAGATTTACTTCAGCTATATACAGGGTTTCACAATTTTTTTTTTTTTTTTTAAGCAAAAATAGCGGATCAGATTGAGGAATCGGAAAGCCGAGCTCGAATTCCGGTCAAATCCATTACATTCACTTACGTGCTAATACCATTGGCATGAATCCTCCTCTTCTCCCCCAGCTATGAGTAAATAGCAGGACAGACCGTGTTCTCTAGCCTTGGATGGTATTTATCAATCCACCCACGAGGATTGAATGTGGCACAAGGCCATTTTAATGTGGGTATCTCCGAGCCCGTAGGCCCAGCCAAAAATAAATAACCATCCAAACCCCCCGAGTGGGGCCAGTTCCGTCAACCTCCCCCAACGAAACTCTACCCTTCGGCGGAGCTTCGTCAGGGTTCCTCCCTGCAAGCAGAGAGTTCGACAGACACCCGACCCGGCAGCTCACAAAGCACAGATACTACACTTTGATCCTAGCCACCGGGCCGAGCGGGTATGATTTTTTTTTTAGATACAAGGTTCTCTAGCCTTGGATGGCAACTGGTCTACCGCAGAAAGAAATGGCAACTTACTGTGGGGAAAAATCTGCCTCGTCAGTTATGTATCGATAGATATATGTTCGCCTAAGCGTGTATCATGCATGACACATAACTGACTGAAAAGGATAACCTTTTAGGATCTGCAACCATTTAGCCTCAAACATGAACCAAAAATGTCAAGTAGAGCATCCCCCCCCCAAGTATCTGTTTCAGATGTCCACGGTTCAGTTGAAGGCAATGTTGAATACAAATGTGTTGATAACGCGTGCAAATTCCTCCTGTGATCGCTTGAATCTTTTCACTGATGGCTGTCTTCAATGGTGCGAGGTTTGCTTTGGTTGTCCTTGAGGAACCCCCAGAGGAAGAAATCCTTCAGGTCAGAAGAGTGAGATGCCCATTCTACTTCTGACTTGCGGCTGATGAGACGTTCCCCAAACTTTTCACAGTCATGCCATGGTAGCATTAGCAGTATGAAGAGGAACATCATTCTGCTGGCACAATTGTTCCTCATCAAGGTCCTCACACTCCTTCAGCTCTCCCCATCATCAAGGTCCGCACACTCCTCAAGCTCTCCCCATTTGAGAGGCCACTGTGTTACAGTTGTATACACATTTCTTTGTTTCTGTCATTTTCATGTCTCTTAATACTTTGCTTACATTTAGGAGGGCATCTTTCACTATGTGCATTCATATTTCAGTGTCACGTTTTCTGTTTCCTGTTAAAATACTTCCTAAATATTTATATTTTTGCAGTCGTTTAATTTTGGTTACTTATATTAATTACATTATTCAGACTTATCATTTTCATTGACATATTCACGTTTCGGCCATTGTACGCTCTGGCTTTCTTCAGGTGATTAGAATTTCGAACCGAACCTTTTATTTTGTCCAACGGGATAGATTGTTCTACTTCCACGTGCCATACATCTTCCGGATATCTCAGTTATTTACCTTTAACTCAGCTCTCTAAGTGTTTTTGTAGCCTGGTATTGAACCCACAACTCTTTGGGTCTAGTCACTGGATCTAACCGACGTCTTTATCCACTTGAGACCATGTGTCCTGAGGTTTGAATTTCCAATCACCTGAAGAAGACCTAGAGCTTATAACGTCCAAAACGTCGTGAATATGTCAATGAAGATGAAGATAAGAGACCGAATAATGTAAATAATTTTAATACCTCATCTCCGAGATATAGACAGATATTTAATTTTGGTATTGTCAATTTGCAATACGCATGTTGTGCTGCTCTTTTTAATAAATTCGGTCTTCTTGTAATTGAGGGTTAGTCCTTTCTTCTCGCTTTCTTTTACTACTTTTCTGACTCTGTTATCTACACTGTATCATTGGCATATCGTATGTCTAGATTGTGGCCACGAATAATGAGTCCTGGTGGACTTCTAATTTTCTTAGGATGGTTTCACGGTTTTACTAAAACTATAATTACTTGTAGAAACAGGAAAATGGTCTAAGAATTTCGCAATGTCATCGCATCACAGTGCAAATACCAAAATGCATCACAGTGAACTGGAGAGAAAGAAAGAGGATCAAATAAATATTAGAACTTGACACAGGAGATCTAAAACCCATGTCTACATTCATAAAAAACATGTCTACATTCATAATCCTTGGTACAATTACAAGATTTATCTAGTTTGTTACACGCGCTAGACCCTGAAATTTCATCTCTCATGATGAATGGGTCATCTCTCAAGGAGGCTCTTTGTCTTGAATGTCTATTAGGACTCAAGATCTTCCTAGACCTTAAGTGGAAATCACGTTCTTTTTAATTTGTAGTCAAAGAATACAAATTAAATGAAGCCTTCTGATTAAAATCCAAGAAAATTATGGTTTATTAATTTGATAATGGTTCGGAATTGTTAATTGGAGAGCCAAGTTCTAATTCCAGTTGGGTTCGTTACATTCACTTACACGCAAATATCCCTTGAGAAAGGCATGAAACCACCTCTTCTCCGCACCTCTAGCTATGAGTTAATTAGTGGGATTTGTATCGGTAAATCATTATCTTGAAAAAGTTCTTAGAAACTAAAAATATTTTCTGGCTTTAAATAGCCTGTAAAAGGTTAAGCCGTAAAAAACAAATCGATTATATGCAATATAGTTGAATAATTCAAATAGAAAAATTCAAAATAAATACGATTTATCTAAATATAATTTGTATAAAATGTCATTCCATCTTGAATAAATGAATGCTTTTGCGGCAATTAACATCTACTTGAGATTTTTCTTGTTGAAAATTTTAACACATTCAATATTATGGAAAAATAAAGAATAAAAAATAAGGAATTATATATATATATATATATATATATATATATATATATATATATAAGAGAGAGAGAGAGAGACTTAGCATGAGCGAAACAAATTCATGGATTTGGACGAAAAAACCCAGAATAACATCAAAATCTGCAAAAAAAATTTCATCCCTTATTAATAATAGTCAGTTTAATTTGTAACGTATACAAATGTCGATAGAAAAAAGCATGTTGATAGCGAGGGTCACAAAGCACTGCCCTGGACCCCCAATCAGACTCCTATCCCCTCGTGAGGATCATGGGTAGTACACACGTCCTGCATAATAGGCTCCACACAACATATTTACACGGTCATATTGTAAAAAATTGTATCTTCTATACATTATTAAAGGTAGAAAACGTATCCTAATGTTATTTGCCTGGTACTGAATTTTTCTGCTACAACACTCACATCATTATAATAATGTTGTGACAATGTTGTGGATGAGCAGTCAATTTGGGGGTCAAGGAAATGGATGTCTGCAACGTTACAGAACTTGTTTCGCTCATGCTTCGTCGCATATCACATATGCCCTAACCAAAAAATACCCTATTTACAATGTTCTAAGAACCTTCTATGTTAGCTGGACCAGATCTCTCACTACTATCCATGCTTAGCATTCAGTCCTAGATAAATTCCAGAATTTGAACGTCCTTGGTATGAAGATAAACTACATCCGCGTCCTGGGTAAGACGATAAACTACGTCCAACAGCAAGGCCTCTGATCAGGAGGTTTTGAGGAGCGTGGAACCGCCTCTTAATTGCTGGTGTTCCCAGGTCCACCCTGACCCGGGGTGGTAGCACCTGTTAGGGTCCCAGCTATAAGCAAGTAGTTAACCCCCGAAACTGAGGTAAAAAGCATTATAAAATATTGCAAGCAATCCGTTTTTGAAGAAAAAATAATATTAACAGAAATAGACTATTGAGAAAACAAAAATATTACCAGGAAAAAAATTGTCCTCATAAAATGACACATTGCGATTGATATGCCGTAAAACCAAACAAACCAGAATTTGATTTTTCTCCCATTGGCGCTACACAATCTAATAAACATACATTATTTCATACTTAAAAACCATAGAAATCAAGTTATAGTGTAGGTTTTAAATTTTACTCAGATTTGGTTGTATTGTATAGTGAACGTTTTAACTTTTATCCAGAGCTGGTTGTATTAATTTCTAAAAGATTATGAATAATGGAAGTTAAACTTGGATTAAGGACTCTTGTATGTGTGGACAGCTATGATTTGTAAATTGTGAACTGGGCTCAAGTAAATTCGGTAATTGATTTCTTTTCATTACTTCAACCTTGTTAGGAAATCTCGGCTTTCAAAAGAGCTTTTCTCTCTCCCTTATCCTTCAATTTTATTTTATTTTTTTTCTTCTTTCATTCTCTAACCTCCTGTCAAGGCTAAGGCGTATTAAGAGACCTACCGCAACTTATTTAATGGTAGGCTCATATCCTTTCTGACCTCATCACCCCACTTTGGTAAAGTGCACAAACGGACGAAAAATTCCTTCGTGCTAGAAAATATCTTAAGCAGGAATAAATATATATATATATATATATATATATATATATATATATATATATAAATATAAAATGGTGTGTGCACTTTTCTCTTGTTTTTTTGTGCGACTGCGTTTTCCACTTTTTTTTTTTTTTTTTTTTTTCTTTTTTTTTTGGGGGGGGTGGGAAGGGTTGTGCGACTTTTTGTTTGGGGTTTTGTTTTTTTTGTGCGACTGCGTTTTCCTCTTTTTTTTTTTTTTTTTTTTTTTTTTTTTTTTTTTTTGCGTCTGCTTTTTCCTCTGCTTTTTATGCGTGCGATTTTTCCACTTTTCTTTCTCTCTCTTAGTTTCAGTTCTATTTTTTCTGTGTTTTTTTTTTTTTTTTTTTTTTTATTGAATATAGTTTTTGTATGTAGTTTCTATTTTTGGTGGGTGGAGGTTTTCTTTTTCTTAGTGTACAAAAGCGAATACGACACAAAGAGCGTATTAATGTGTGGTTTTATGCTTACATTTTTTTGTACTTAGGGATTTAAGTAGGTATAAACTTGATTTTTTTTTTTTTTTTTTTTTTTTTTTTTTTTTTTTTTTGTGTGTGTGTATGCACGCGTACACGCTTCTCTGTAATTTCTTCACGTTTCTTTTAAAGATTTGTTTTGATATCAAAATGAAAAATATTAAATATATATCTAGTAAATTTTGTGTTCAATAATTAGAGGGTAATTTTTATATACAGGCTGCGATGGATAAACTGTCGTCATTTTATATTTTTAATTTCACGCATGTGCGGGTTTTTATTTTATTTTGTCGACTGCACAGTAGGGTCAGTTGGGCACCGTCTGTAAAAAAAAAAAAAGCGGCGTGATGCATTTCACTTAGCCAGAATTTTGGAAATGGCATGCTGTATTAGTTCGCATTCGGGCCGGAATCTCCAATATTTTAGAATGTTTGGGTGTCAATCTGAGGACAGTGCAGAGGATGCTCTCTGGCACCTCCAAAAGATGTACTAATAGTGATGAAAACCAATTATTTAGTCAACATCACGGTGTTTGGAGTGTTAACTAGTGATGGTGAAATTATGCCTCCATTCATCTTCCCACAAGGCCTCGGACTAAACACTGAGGCCTACATCAAGTGCCTTGAGAAGGGAGTGCTGCCCTGGGTCAAGAGGGTGGCTGCTGGAAAACCCTATGTCTGGCAACAGGACCCTGCACCATGCCACAGAAGCAGGAGCTCTGTAACCACACCACCCCTTACATCTATCTGGTCACATAACTCCCCAGATTGCAACCTCCTTGATTATTATGTGTGGGACGCAGTTGAACGGGAGACCAACAAAACTCCTTGTACCACTAAAGATTAACAGAAGGCAAGGATTATGGGAGCATTCACCAACTTAAACAAGGAGACCGTCCAGAAGAGTTACAGGCGATTCTGAAAGAGTCTGGAGGCCGTGGTTGAAGCCGTTGGCGATTTTATTGAATAATTTTATGGAATAATTTTATTTTTCGTATATCAAGATATTTTCGTGTAATTTTGGTAAATATATCTATTAAGTTAAAATGTTAATGTTATTTTCATTTTTGCTTAACTTAGACGACAATTTATCTATCGCAACCTGTATGTGGAACAAAGCTGTCAGTTTAAACTGATGCCAGTAAGAAGTGAACAAACTGATGATGCTCCTTTTACCAATGTCTTGTCGCCATTTTACATAGTTTAATAAAGTTTTTTTTTTTTTTTTTTTTTTTTTTTTTTTCAGTATGTCTATTCTTAGAAATCCACTTACTTTACAAAGCAAATGCATTAACATAAATTTGATAGAAAAATGTGGATAAATTGATACCGCCTTTTATCCATGTGGTGTGACTAAGATTTTTTTCCACTAATATGTCTATTCTTAGAAATATACTTGAGAAAGCAAATGAATTAACGTAAATTTGATAGAAAGGTCTGTGGCTACATTAATTGTAATGCATGAAAGCCAGCATTTCTCTTAAATCTGTTTCCCACCCCCTTGGTATTAATTTAAATCGACACCCTCTTTCCATTTACGAATATCATTCTGCTTAAAGATCGTATGTTCTTGGTTTCCCGAGGAAAATTTGGAAATCTTCCAACAGATTTTCATTTTCCAAAATTAGAGCTTCTAATAGTTTAGAAACATGAAAAAAGACATCCATTTAAAACTGACAGGAGGAAATGGCTTAAACTATATATATATATATATATATATATATATATATATATATATATATTTACCAACTCTGATCTTTTTGCTTAAAGTTTTTATATTCTTGTATTCAGACGAAAACTTTTCCGACATATTTTCATACAGCTTTTAACTATAGCTTGTTTTGCTCACCGCTCAGATGACGATTATGGAGATTGTTAATGCTAATCCTCCCAAGGATTGAACTCTTCATCCTTCGCTAACAAATATTGGTGAAGCACCCTGTCCCACACGCTAATTAAAAATGGGCCCACCTTTTTCTATAAAAGCTTCTAATAATAATAATAATCAAAGGGGACGTGGTTTAATTAATTTGCTTCTGGCCAATTTCACAGATTAAGCATAGTACAAAAATACGGCCTCAGTTTAAACTGATGCTAGGGTGGGGTATGGCTTATACTGATGTCTTCTCCCTGCTCACTCCATGTATTTTGGTCGTTTTGCTTAAAGTTCGCATTTTCTTGGTTTCAGACGAATACGTGGACATTTTCCAACGTGTTTTCAAATTACAAAATAACTACCGTATATACTAGAATATAGAGTTCTTATGATCAGTTATTTCCGTAAAAAAAAGAATAGGCGGTCGCAATAAACACAGGAAATGGCGGGGGGGGGCACATAAGTGACTTATTTATTTATTTATTTATTTATTTATTTATTTATTTATTTTTTTTTTTTTTTTTTTTTTTTTTTTTTAAGATTAAAAATAGGGCATTCTAGATGACCCGTTGCACTATACACAGGTAATTTTTTTCGAATTTCAAGCCCCAGAATTGAGGGGGTTACGCAATAGATGAAGTTAGCATATAGACGTGTATATACAGTATTTAATTACAGCTTAGATATATGGAAAAAAGACATTAAATTTGAATTGTCACCAGAAGTACATGGATTAAGCGAAAAATGACAAATCTGTTCCTTTATTTGCGTTATTTAAAATGATTTCATAAAGACACACAGGGTTTTATTGCAAGTTCTTTAATTTGTGTTTTTATTATTATTTTATTATTATTATTACTAATTTTTTTTTGTATGTTTTTATATTTATTTTTAAAATTATTTTTATATTATTTATTTAGTTTTATTATTTTATTTTTTACTATTTTGTTATTTTTCTATTTTTTTATTTTTTATTTCATTATTTTTATTATTATTCAGTGCCAATTCCAGTCATAGCATTTGCTTATTTATTGGTCTTGTTCTCATTTTGTTATTCTAGAGAATTTTTCTCAACAAAATTATATCTTTCCCCTTTATAAGTCAACCTTTCATTTGTACATAGAATATAGTTGCCACGTCTGGTTTGATGCGTCTGGCATATATCTCCAGCTTCTCAACAAAACCGATCCAAGGATCTGCGATGTTATTGGTCCTGACTTTTTTTTTTTTTTTTTTTTTTTTTTTTTAAGCGTTTCACCCCAAGCAAGGCGAGAAGCCATTAGGACGCAAGGGTTCAGAAAATTTGGAGCAAGATCAGATAGGAGTGATAGAGGAAAGGATGAGAAGAAGGATAGTGGACATAGCATCTCAACTTCAACCCCTTTCTCCCCGCATAAATGTAGCTTCCTGTACCTTTTCTGTAAATATTTTCATGGAAATTGTGCTGACGAACTTTGATCTTTGTTGCCTCGACCTCATGCATTTAAGTGCAGTACTAGATTGGCAGCTAGGTCTCGTCATTTTACCGTTGAAATAGCTAGATGTAACCATGAGATCTATTCCAATAATTTCTTCTTACACGTCTCTCCTCTTTCAGCTTCTTGGTTTGCGGTCAACTGCTTCTTCTCTGTACCGTTGCCCTTGAGGACATTGGGGATCATGGATCTTCTCAACTCCCCGTCCTTTGTAGCCCTTAGTAAATTTTGTCACTTTGTTATATTCCCTAATCCCTTTTCTTCTAACCATTTACACAAGCTCATTAGTTAGGATATGTGCGCCTTTCTTCTGTCCCTCTTACCTTCAGTATGTCCTGTGAGTGTCAGATTTTCCAAGGCTGCTTTTCTCATGTCCCCTAGAAACTTCGTCTCTTTACGATGCCATGTATAACTATCCTTTTCGTTTCCATTTCTTCGTTGCTCACGTGTTCAGTCCATTTATTCTCAGCATCCTTTTGTAGAACCACATTCCTATTGCCTCTAGTCTCTTCAATTTGTGAGGCGATTGTGCAGCATCCACCGCTATATAAAAGACCGATATTACACAACTATTCAGTTCTCTTTACTTTGTTTCTAATGAAATTTTCCTGTTTCTTAATACTTTGCCTAGCTTTTGCTTCAAAAATTTAAATGCCATGTCAATCAACATCATTTGTAATTTTGAATCCCGTCCTTTTCTTACGGTTCTTTCTTTACAGTAACATTTTTTTCAGTAAACCTTTGTCTTAGTGACTTTGTCACCTTGCTTAAGAGTGAAATGATTTAAAAAAAAAATGTTTTAATACTTTTATACATATTTCTTTTAAAAATATTTTTGTTTTAAGAAAGGGTTCTTTTTAGGAAAATTTTGTACGTTTTTGATAAAAATCCAAAGAATCTGCAATGTTATCGGTCCTGATCTGGCATCTCGGCTTCAGTCCCTTTCCAACCACTGTAACATATCATCCCTGTATCTTTTCTATAAATACGTTATAGTAATTGTTCTGATGAACTTTTTTCTATGGTACTTAGACTATATTAATTTAAGTACAGTACTGGATTGGTGGCAAGGTCTCATCATTTTACAGTTGAAATGTCTAGATATAACCGTAAATTCTAGGTTAAGTTTCTTTTATCGCATTTATCGCTTGTGGAACTTTTTTCTGGATTTTTGCTTCCCAGTCAACTTTACATTTAAATTTTTGAAGATCATCATCAGGCATTATCTTCTGTCTTTATTCCTGTTCTTTTATTGTCCTCTCTCTTTCTCTCCTTAATAGTTGTTTTTCTCATATTCTCTAACACTCAGTTGCTCCTTGCGTACTAGCAGCTTTATTACCTTACTTGGGGTGAAATAATTAAAAAAAAAAAAAAAAAAAAAAAATCTCTTACTGAAATGATTTTGAAATGTTTCAATATACTTGCACCTCATTTTCCGCAACAATAAAAAAAAAAAAAAAAATTCGCTGCATTTTATTTTATTTCTCAATTTCAGTTACCCCATGGTGGAGTCGATATGACTTTTGGAGAACTGCAAGAAATATCAGTAAGGCAACAACGAGAGTTGGAAACCCAGCAGAAAATTCTGTTAACGAAAGAGCAGAGGTTGAAATTCTTGCGCAATCGAGATGCCCAACATCTACAAATTGCCGAAGAGAATGAACGACTCCGCAAGTTACGGGAGAGAGTCGAATCCCAAGAGTTGAAACTGAAGAAACTCCGAGCCCTTCGTGGCCAGGCAGAACAACAGAAATTGAACAATGGCAACCTCAGTAAGTAATTCTTAATTATTATATTATAAAAGTGTGACATCAGTTTTCCCCTTTTTTATATTAGAAAAATTGACCTACCCTCATCAGTTTTCCCGTTTTATAGAAAGTTCTGAATTTTAAAGTAGCTTCATATGTCTATAACATTCTGGAGATTAAACCCTCTATGATCTGCTAAACTAAATTACATTTAAACCTTTGGCTAGGCACTTGAATAATAATCTAACATGAAGGGCAATGATAATATTAAACGTTTCCTACTTTCACTTCTTGGCCATCAGGCTTGGATCAAAGTATAGTATCTTTTCTCTTCATTTCTAATGGTCACTTTAATATTAGCTGTTTCCGTATGTCAAAAACATTTGGCATTCATTGACAGAGCAACAAGTACTTTTCAAGTTACACTTTTCTTCACTTCCTGGCTTGGATCAAAAGAAAATTTCCCCGTAAATAAATGGACTGATTTTTTATCATTACAATACGGTATAAATAACAATATTCAAATTTTGCAATGGTTAGTCTTCAATCAGCACTTCACAATGGTATTATGCATGAAACTCAGTTGTGTGTGTGTGATTTCGTGATGTCAACGAACATGCTCGTTGTAGTAGAGACTTTGTAATCTCAGAATCAACTATAGTAAAGCCGTTGAACAATACTGGTCTCGGACGCCATCGAATAACACTCGCTCGAAAAATAACCATCGAATAGTGATCCGAATAGTAATCCGTATATTGAGATATTCACTAACCGCCCCATGCAGTCGAATGCGGCACAAGTTCGTCACAGCCTCTGGAGACAGAGAGTTTGACAAGCACACTTCTGAAGTAATTCGGAAAGTGAGATATTCACCTACCGCTCCACGCGATCGGATGCAGCACAAGGCCAAGTTTATTGTGGGCTATCCGAGCCCGTAGGCTAGGTCAAAAAATCCCCGTAGCCCTTGTAAGTAACAGGGTCGGATCTACTACCCCAAATGAGATTCTGCCCATCGGCACAGCTTCGTCTGGGTTCCTCTCTGCCCAGAGACACAGAGTTAGACAAGCACACTTCCAAAGTAATTCGGAGAGTGAGATATTCATCTACCACCTATGCGGTCGGATGCAGCACAAGGCCAAGTTTATTGTGGGGTATCCGAGCCCGTTGGCTCGGGCAAAAATTGCTCGTAGACCCCGTAAAAAAGAGATCAAATAGCTGTCCACCAACCCAGACAGGACTGCCCTTCGGGCCTGTGTCTCTCTCTGCCCGCAGGCAGGGAGCTCGACAAACACACCTCCTAAGTAATTCGGTGAGTGATCACCTAGATGCCTCGCTAATTCCTATATATGCATTTCCTTTACCATCACGTGATCTACTTATCCAAAATGGGATCGCCTGTTTGCTCTTTGCTGATCTGTGTTCAAACTCCAATGTTGACAGCGACACACACACACACACACGCACACACACACACACACACACACACACACACACACACATGAGAGAGAGAATTAATATAAGTAAAAGTTTGTCACTTACCCGATTAATCAGAATCCCGACTCAAGAATTTCGTAAGCGGATTTGTCCGTCCATTCTTCAGTGGGTAATCAGCAATTTACTGATTATATTTTTTCAGTTTTTCATTTTTATACACTTATAATTGGTGTTAATTTTTTTCCCACGCATTGTTTGCTGCCATGTGTCTATCTGTGCGGATGTGCATTCACGCCCATCTGTGCGGATGTGACTACATGTAGGGTGTCGTGATCATTTGTCCTTTTTATATTTTTTGTTGTTTTTACTCCACTTTGTACTCGCCCCTTTCCTCTTTTTTTCCGTTGTAGCTATTTATTTCTGTTGTTTTCTATTGACATGTTATTGTTTTTAACTTTTGAGCGTTCTCGTGTTTTCTGGAGTCAGGAAAACTGTACTTCATCCCTCACATAAATAATTGATATTAATGCTTAAATGATAAATATTTTTATGTCTTTACTAGGCTATGATTTCGTTTTCTTTTTTGGTTTGGTGGTATCTTAAGTGTTAATTGTAGGAGATTAAGTTTATAATTAAATTTTTAATTTATTATTTCAATTTATGTGCATATGCGTGTATTTATACACTTGTGTGCACAAACATGCATGTACGTATATAGGTATGCACATAGGCGCATACACAGGCACATGTACACTTGTTTCGATGCTTTGTTATTAATAAATTAGTGCTTAAATGGTAAAGTTATTTTTTAAATAATTGAAACACTGACCTTTATGCCGCTATGATTTCTACCAATGTGGTTTTACCAGACAGATTTATTGCCCAATAACGCCACATTGGTAGAGATCATGGTAGAGCTAAGGTCAGTGTTTAAATTACTTTATTTGACTTGTTCGCAAAGACTATTTTCCAATTGTCAATTTTATCCAATTTTTTGTCTTCAGTATTATTCTGAGAAATTTAACAATATGTCAACCTTGAACTATTTTACCATTGTCTGTTTCATCCAAATTATTTTTAGAATTATTCTGAGAAATTTTATATATATATATATATATATATATATATATATTCCTGAGATAATGTATTATGTACACTATTTACATCATCTTACTTTCATCTTTGTCGCCATAATTATCACAACGTTTCAGCCGTTGTACGCTCCGGCCTTTTTCAGGTGGTTGAAATGTCGAACTGAACCCTTTATTTCGCTCGCTGTGGCAGACTGTTCTAGTTCCACGTGTCAACGGGAGATAACTGACGTGGAACTAGAACGGTCCACCCCAGTGAGCGAAATAAAGGATTCAGTTCGACATGCCAACCATCTGAAGACCGGAAACGTTGTGATAAATATGGCAACAAAGATGAGGACGATAGTCTGAACTATGTAAGTAATATATATATAATATATATGACAGTTTCGCTGTATCACAGTTCATCAGTGTGACTAGACGTCCGGTTGCCTCTAGCTAGGATTGAAACCCGACTGAATTGGCATCAGTCGAAAATTCTACCACTAAGCCGTTGATGAGGGTGAATTTAAGCGTATTTATTTTTAGATAAACACACAGTGACTGAGAGGACTCGATTCGATTTACCGAAGAATCTTATATAAAATATCCAGATGTAAATGAACGAAGAATAAAATTGCAAAGTCCAAAACATTAATCTAAAACAAGAGTAGAGCAATAAATATTTATTATACACTGTTACATTAGAATATGTAAATATCCACCAAAAAATTGTACATTTTGACGTCGAAACAAAATGTACAATTTTGTAGTAGTAATTTACATGTTCTAATGTAACAATATCTAATAAATATATGCACACACACTTTGCATAATCTAACTTTTAACCAAAAGTAATATTTGCTAAAAAAACGGCTTAATTAAAAAAAAAAATGTTCAATAAAACTTTAAAAAATGCAACATATAGGTCAATTCAAGATGTTAAATAATTGAAACGCCGACCTTTACATTACGATAGTTTATACCAGTGTGATGTCATCAGGCAATAAATCTGCCTAAAAATCTAATACATCCCATAATAACTGAGACATTTAATGCATGAAATGTGTATGCGAATGTCTCAACTATTATGGGACAAAAATAAAACAAGAATTATTGGAAAATTAATACAATTTAATGTTTTTGGCTACAAGGCTGCATTTATTTTGTGTTCTTTTGATTACAGATTAAAAACGATATGTATTTCTTTTTTTTTTCTTTTCTTTTTTTTTTTTTTTTTTTTAAATAAATGAAATAAACTAAAATGCTTTCCCACCCACACATTTATTAGACACTAAATAGTAATTTGTTTCTGATATATACTCACAGACTTCGAACAACTCATTTTGAAAAGTACCTTTGCCCTAGCCTCAAAACTGTTTTCAATTTGTTTGTACTTTCGACTAAACGTTCACTTGTGTAATTGCTACCTTTAAACGACCAAATCAATACTAATACTTGTTTCTGTTTAAAACTTGCCATTTATTGAATAACGACTGTTTTAACATAAAAAGAAACAAAATGAAGTCTAAATACTTTAAATATTTTTTTTACATGCCATGGCCCTTAATGATATAGGCGAGTGACCATGGCTCTCCAAAGCTTATGGGAGAATTGCCATGACTTGACATAGATTCGTATTCAGACACAAACTAAGGCGTCCTGGGTAAGACGATAAACTACGTCCAGCAACAAGGCCTCTGATCAGGAGGTTTTGAGGAGCGTGGAACTGCCTCTTATTTGCTGGTGTTCCCAGTTCCACCCTGATCCGGGTCACAGCTATGGGTAAAAAAAGTTAACCCCCAAACTGAAGTCAAAACACTATGAAAGTGTAAAAATAGGTTTTAATTTCAGAAATACTATTATTACCGGTAATAAATTTTTGAAAAAAAGATTACCAGCTATACATTTTTGAAAAAAAAAAAAAAAAAAAACGTACCAGCAATAAAAATCTTATCGGTATTAAATAAGCCATTCAGGTTGATATGCCATAAAAGCAAATAAACTAAACCATAAATTTGGTAAATACACGTTTAAAAAAATTCTCTTCTTCAGGTTATATAAACTGGAATTTCGAGCCGAACACTTTTAGTCCGCGGGGGCAGTTTGTTCTAATTCCACGCGCCATGCCTTTTTTTGGATACCTCAGTTTCAGTTAATTCCCTTTAGTATCTCAGCTCTCCAAGTTTTTGTTCCCTCTGCAGTGGCCAGGTATTGAACTCATAAGTCTTTGGATGAAGTCACTTTTTGGATCCCTCAAACATAACAGTGGATAAAAACGTTGAGTTATCTAAAAAGTGACTTCACCCAAAATAATGGCTGTATTTACTTCATCCGTCAGTCGATTGAGGAAAGGGGACGTCCCTCAACTAGGACGTCTTTATCCACTACATTTTGTTAGAAGAAAGAAAAGAGGAAGGAAATGTTTGTCTTTTTATAGAACTTAAACAGCGCCACCTAACGGGCATTTGATGAAGCCAAGTGAGGTAAAATAAATTGTCGGTTCCTTTATTACTAGCATAATGAGAAAATGTATTTCTTTTTTTTTTTTTTTTTTTTTTTTTTTTTTTCATATTTGATTTATTTATCTCATTTTTCCCACAAAATTCAAGTGCTTGAACAAGCGTCTGCATAGGCATTACCTAGCCTCTGCAACACAGATAGGCAGGCACAGATGCCAACAGCCAGCCATACTTTGTGTGTGTGTGTGAGAGAGAGAATGTGGATGAATTTACAATTTTACCTTTGAATTAGTATTAACTGCAAAATAACTGAAGTGGAAAGATTATATTGAATGAACTGCTAAGTCTACAGCCAGGAAGTTTGGTTCTCTGTATTGACCTAGAAACTTTTTCTCAACAGAATATATTTTACATATTTATAAGTCTACCATTTGTCCTTGCTTTGACTATTGCTGCCGCATATGGTCTGGTGCTCTTGCTATATATTTAAAGATTGATAAAATCCAAAGAATCTGCAATGCTACTGGTTCTGACCTGGCATCCCAGCTTCAGTCACTTTCCCACCACCGTAACTTAGCTTCCCTGTGTCTTTTCTATAAATATTTTCATGGTAATTGTTCTGATTAACTTTCCTCTATGGTACCTAGACTTAATGAATTTAAGTGCAGTATTAGATGGGTGGCTCTGCCTCATCGTTTACAGTTGAAATGGCTAAATGGAACCGTAAGTTCTATGCTAACAGTTCCTTCTTCTCTTGCACTTCTCGCTAGTGGTACTCTCTTATGGCTTCTTACTTCCCTGTCAATCTTGCTCTTCAAAAATTTAAATGCAATATCTTCTGTTTTCTTAATTCCCATTCTGCTATTGTCTTCTCTCCTTAATAGTACGTTTTTCTCGTATTCTCTAACACTGTGACCTGTTGTATCTTAGTGTTTTAATTGCCTTGCTTGGGGTGAAATGATTAAAAAAACAAACAAACATAGTTATATGTGGTAAGGAGTAGGTGGTAGCTGACGGCTTCATCAGTATTTACTTTTGCTCAGTTGAATCCCACAGGTTTCCAGCCTTGCCTATGAGTGCTTCCTTTCTTAATTGGACTCCCGCAGGGCGTGAATGTTTTCTTTCCTCTCCTTTGAAACTCTTTCACCTGAACCGTCTTTACTTTCTAATTGCTGTGAAGGAGCAAAAATGTTTGTGTGGTGGTGAATAGCTGAACGGATTGCCTGTCTGCTGGTGCTTCAACCAACACCACCACCTCAGAACTAGATAAAGGGGAGAGAAAGAAAAATGTTCAGAGGTCTTTGTGTTTAGATATATTTATTTTCTTCGTTTTTTTTTCCTTTTTCTTCATTTCTTTCTTTTTCTTCATTTCTTTCTCTTTTTCTTCATTTCTTTCTTTTTTTCTTCATTTCTTTCTCTTTTTCTTCATTTCTTTCTCTTTTTCTTCATTTCTCTTTTTTCTTTCTCTTTTTCTTCATTTCTTTCTTTTTTTCTTCATTTCTTTCTCTTTTTCTTCATTTCTTTCTCTTTTTCTTCATTTCTTTCTCTTTTTCTTCATTTCTTTCTCTTTTTCTTCATTTCTCTTTTTTCTCTCTCTTTTTCTCTCTCTTTTTCTCTCTTTTTCTCTCTCTCTTTTTCTCTCTCTTTTTCTCTCTCTTTTTTCTTCTCTCTTTTTCTCTCTCTTTTCTCTCTCTTTTTTTCTCTCTCTCTTTTTCTCTCTCTTTTTCTCTCTCTTTTTCTCTCTTTTTCTCTCTCTTTTTTTCTCTCTCTTTTTTTTTCTCTCTCTTTTTTTTCTCTTCTTTTTTTTCTCTCTTTTTTTTTCTCTCTTTTTTTTTCTCTCTTTTTTTTTCTCTCTCTTTTTTTTCTCTCTCTTTTTTTCTCTCTCTTTTTTTTTTCTCTCTCTCTTTTTTTTTTTCTCTCCTCTTTTTTTTTTCTCTCTCTCTTTTTTTTTTTCTCTCTCTTTTTTTTTTCTCTCTCTCTTTTTTTTTTCTTCTCTCTTTTTTTTTTTCTCTCTCTCTTTTTTTTTTTCTCTCTCTCTTTTTTTTTTCTCTCTCTTTTTTTTTTTCTCTCTCTCTTTTTTTTTTCTCTCTCTCTTTTTTTTTTCTCTCTCTCTTTTTTTTTTCTCTCTCTCTTTTTTTTTTTCTCTCTCTTTTTTTTTTTCTCTCTCTCTTTTTTTTTTCTCTCTCTCTTTTTTTTTTCTCTCTCTCTTTTTTTTTTCTCTCTCTCTTTTTTTTTTTTCTCTCTCTTTTTTTTTTCTCTCTCTCTTTTTTTTTTCTCTCATACTTGCATTTTATGTTTGATTCTTCTCGTTCTGTATTGCTGGCTTTGTTTTCTTCAACCTATTCCTTCTTTCATCTTAGAAATTAAATTTCAGCTTCTCACTTCGTACAATTCTCCGTTCTTTACCCCAGACGCACAAGATTCTTATTTTAGCACAATTTTTTTCGAAATCTGATCTCTCTCACTCTCACTCACTCACTCACACACACACACACACACACTCCCTGTCTCACTCACACACACATTCCCTCCCACTCTGCAAGAGTGAAAGAAAATTGTTCAAATATTATCTATCACTTCCAATTCTCTGAATGAGCTTTTAATTTTCTCTAAGATTATTTACCGCATCTTCTGTGGTATGAAGTTGAAATAATTAACAGAGAATATCACATGAAAATACGAAAACTTAAGGAATCAGCACATATGCTAAGCTACAAAAATCTCCTCGTGTCCTTTTGGGTGACAAATTATTTTCCACCTTCAACCTATCTTTCCCAGGTAGAATGTAGGAAACCTCTCGCTTCTCTACCGCTATTTCCATGGTAAGTGTTCGGGTGAACTACATTATTTGGTTCCACCAATCCTAACAGTAAACCATACACATTCCCTCTGTATTCCATCAGTGAGAAGTAAGTTCCCCTTTGCGAACCATTGCTCTGTGGAACCAACTTTTCCCCGATCACTATAATCTTAAAGGTTAATCCTAGACTTGAACAGATTATCTTGCCCTCCTAATGTAACTTTCGACTTCGAATGGCCTCCCCGAGCCTTAAACAGGGTGAATCTCACTGTAAAAAAAAAAAAAAAAAAAAAAAAAAATGGAAGCCGACCAAGCAAAGAAATGGATATAATATAGGAAACAGTAATACAGCGAGCTAGAGAAAAACAACAACATCAACAATAATAAAAAATAAAAAAAAGTAATACAAGCTCTGATACTGAGATATGATACCGAGATATTAGGTTTATAAGTCCCAAAAATGCCACATGTATGTTCCAAAGGACACATATCCCAAGTTAATAGCATTAGTTGACTGATCCAAAAGTGATTTCTCCCGAAGAGTTGGGAGTTCAATCTCCGGACACAGCAGAGAGAAGAAAAACTTGGAGAGTTGAGTTATCAAGGGGAATTAACTAAAACTGAGTTATCCAAGACAAAACTTGAAGGAATTTATTCTATCAACTGCAAGGATTGCCAGAAAAAGTTATTCTAGACAGCTTTTAAACAAAAAGCTATATGAACACGAAAGAGACATTAAAAAAAAAACCCCATTCATAAGAAGAATATAGATGAATTTGGCTAGATTGTAAAAATATTTTGAAACTACAGTATCCCATTCATGCGCATGTGTAGTCATAACAAAATCAACAAACCCAGTCCGATGAAATCCTAATGGATGAAACGTGTCACACACACACATATATATATATATATATATATATATATATATATGTATGTATGTATGTATGTATGTATGTGTGTGCGCGTGAATTACAAACGATGAAACTCGAATTACCCCATTCAGATAACCATGTTTTCTCTCCCCCTACCCTGGGAGATATTTCCTGGGACTTATCAATACAAACACATTTGTTTTCTTTAACGAATGTGTTTGCATTGATAAATCCCAAGGGATTATATCCCGGGAGGGGGGAAGAAATGGCCATCTGAATGGGATAATTTGGGTTTCATTTTTGCAATTTACTTATATAATAAATATATTGAGCTCACTTTTGTGGCTCAGTTTTAACATTCTATATTAGGTTGGTGCAAATTAATGACATAATAATGTCGTTTTTTTGACGTTAAAAAATACGTCAGAAACGACATTATTACGTCATTATTTTTGCACCAACCTAATAGGATCTACTTGGATTACTTAACCACGGATTTTTACATACACACACACACACACACATATATATATATATATATATATATATATATATATATATATCAAAATGGAATAGAACTTTGCTATTTTCAACCTTCCGTCCTTTTGCAAGGTTGTCTCTTGTTGAAAGGTCAGGTGTGTTAAAGTTCACAGGAAATAGTAAGCCCCATCGCAAATTCTGATTGCTGTTTCCTGTCAGCCACTGTATTATAAAAAAGATGGATGCTAAATATACACTTCATGCTCTGCCTATTACACCTGCTTTACTTGCTTGGTATTTATAACCCCCTTTCCTCTCCTTGATTTAACAATTAACTTTATCTTCTTTTTCTTAAATGGATTTTCAAGGGCAGTAATTTATAAAAACTGTCGCAAAAAATTTGGTGCATATACCGAATGAAATATCAATACAAATGTAACAATTATTATGGGACAAATGTATTTGTTTAATTTCTTAAGATATCAATAGAAGTTTTATTCATTATTTGATTTTTTTATAATGTTCAATGAATAAAAAGCCTAAGAGCCACTCAAGGTAGAGATTTACTTAATGTTTGGTATGTATGTAAGAAGACTAAGTGGAAAGTTTCGACTATAAGGATATGTAGGATAGGTAATGATTGAGTCTAGACTTGAAGCATTTCCAGAAAGTCGAAGTCTTTGGAGAGCCGTCTGTGTAGATCTTTTCTCTTAACATTGGAATACAAAGCGAATATGGAGTATTCAGTGCTGCGTACAAAGCATTGGTCGGTTCTCGCTGAAAAGGTTTGAACCGGTTGAAATAAAGAATGGAACTCGTCAGGACATTTGCCATGGAAATAGTGAGAGAGTACCGATAGGCTTATAGGGTTTCCCATACGATCACCACCAATGCTGAGCAATGTCAAGCCTGTTCACTACCTAGATGGGTGACCGCTTAGGAATACCAGGAGCTGTAAACCTGGATGTGCAGATGATGTAATGGATAATGGCTAAGAATTGTTAACCAAACAGCCGAGTTATAATTCTATCGTTGGGTTTGTTATATTCACTTACATTCAAATATCGTTGGGAAAGGCATGAACCCACTACTTCTTCCCCCCCCCCAGCTATAGGTTAACTACTAAGACGAGCATCACTAAACCATTATTATCTACACCCCTCCAAAAGAATTCTTAGAATGTAAAATTATTTTCTGGCTTTAAATAAACAAAAAAGGTTTGAGCAATAGAAAATTAGATTAATTTGCAGTTTATCCCCCGCGCCCAGTACGCATTAAAAATTACCAGAATACTTACATTTATGTGTAATTTTACATGTTTCATTCAAATCTGGCTTGATGAATGATAAAATCTACCGTTATGGAGTTATCGACAGTAAAATTTCGGATCCATTCGCGTCGTGGGCAGCCATTACAGGCCTTGATTGCATACATCTGCTGCGGAATAGCTATGAGTGAGATATTGTATTGTTTATTAAGCATGTAATATAGTTATCTTGCGTAGTAATTGAGACAAGTTAGATCAGTAAACAAGCCCGTTAACTTATGTTCTCTTCTGCGCTTGGCTTTCCGCTGCTAACGTATGCAAATAATGCCAGTAATGGCTGCCACCCACGACGCAAATGAATCCGAACTTTTACTAACGATAACTCCAAAACAGTAGATTTTATCAAATTTATCGAGCCACATTTGAATGGAGCATGTACAATTAGATATAAATGTAAGTATTCTGGAAATTTTTTTCATGCGAAGTGAACGCGGGTGCTAAACTGCAAATTAAACGAAAGTGAATGAAACAATGAAGTCATCGGACTTATGTGATGTTTACGTTCATGTGACTATATATTTGAATGAAGGAGAGGGGGCATTTTCCGGAAATGTTAGAACTGTGAATTTTTTTTTTTTTTTTTTTTACGTTGATGTAATTACACATGTGCATGAAGAAGAGGGAGGCTGAAATTTTAAACTTTTCAATTTATTTTTATTTAAATACCGTATATATTATACTTGCATATAATGTGACTTATAAGACCTAAATTTGAAACTAATTTTAAGAATGTAAAATTAGCGTATGTACTGCTGGCCCTGGTGACGCCGTTGACCAAATGATATTGCGTCCTAAACTGCATCCGACAGCAAGGCCTCTGATCAGGAGGTTTTGAGGAGTGTGGAACTACCTCTTAATTGCTGGTGTTCCCATGTTCACCCTGACCCAGGACGGTAGCACCTGTTAGGGTCCTATTTATGGACAAATAATTAACCCTCAAACTGGGGTCAAAACGTGTAAAAATAGTTTTTGACACCAGCAATAAAGTTTTGAAGAAAAAATTATTACCACCAATACTTTTTTTGGAAAAAAATATTACCTGAAATACTTTTGAAAAAAATTCTTACCAACAATAAAAAATCTTGTCGGTATTAAATAACCCATTGAGGTTAATATGCCGTAAACCAAACCAGACCAACTCAAATGATATACCCACTTACTGTAGTCAAATTAACTTGAAAATAAGGTCCTCAAAGGTCGCAAGATATATGAGTATATAGCCTAGACAATTTAATTTAGTTTCTTTTTTTGTTGTTGTTTTAAAATATCCCGCATTTTGATAATAGAACTGTCGAGAAAAGGGGAAATTTTGTAAGACCCTAGATATAAATTTACTGTGGATAATCTACACTAATCTTCTGATTCATCTGTAGGTATAATATGCGTGTAACTATTCCAAATGGCTTATAGAGAACTCTGTTTCACGTACCTGAACAAGTACGCATGTTTTATGCTGTTGTTAACCCAGCACAAGGCCCAAGGGGTCGGTTTATACATGTAAGAATTCTGAATTGTGATGCTTAGGTCATATCATGTTGAAACACGAGTTCCCGTACGAACACCGAAGTTAAGCAATATTGAGCTTGGTCAGTATCTAGAGGAGTAACCGCTTGGTAACACCAAATGTTGTAAGCTGGTGGGGGGTGAAATGGATAGTGGATAACCTCCCCATAACCATCTGAGTTAAAGTCGCCCAATAATACAACTAACAAAAGATTTGAGGAGTTCAAATATCTTGGATCTCACATAATAGATACCGCAAAACTCTTGCATGGGGTGCGTGTAACAAACTTCACAAGATTTGGTACTCAAACCTTCCATATATTGATTGAACCAGTCCTACCGTATGGATAACCAACTTGGACATTATCAGTTTGTCTTGAAAGATGACTGAATGGAACATGTAGAAATCTACTTCAGTTGGATATCTCGTGTAACGCTTAACATAATTTACGGTGAATTGAGACCAATCTCTCTTAAACTCAAAGAAAAACGATTACAGTTTGCCTGCCACTGAGCAGACAGCGAGTACCGTCTCATCCTTACTCCTTTGGCATCCTTCTGGAAATGTCTTCTCACAAAAATTGACTTTCCCAGACACGATAGCTCAGGACTCAGGGTTGGACATTGGGAAACTGGGGACATCAATACAGGACCGAACAGTGTGTGAAGGGATTATCAATGGAGTTCTGACCAAACATAGTGAGGTCGAAAGACAATGATGATGATGTTGAGAATGACGGAGATTATATACAAACGTATGTTGTTTTTTCTGGGGTTTTTTTTTTATATATATATAGTTTTCAGATGATAAAAAGTATTATTAGTAAAACCTTTCGAAAATTGATTGAACTAATCCTACTCTATGGACCGAAACGTAGGATCTGCTTGTCTTGAAAGTTGGCTGGATGGAACATATGCAAATCTAATTAGAAAAAATCCAGAACATCAGTTGAAAATCGCTTCGCTTAACACAATTTATGGAGAACTGAGACCAATCTCTCTTAAACTCAAACAAAAAGGATTACAGTTTGCCGGCCACTGCCATTGAGTGGACAAGGAGAACCGTCTCATCCTTACTACTATGGCATCCTTCTAGAAGTGTCTTCTCACTAAAATTGACTTTCCCAGGCACGGTAGCTCGGGACTCAGAGTTTGACATTGGGAAACTGGGGACACCAATACAGGACCGAACAGTGTGTGAAGGGATTATCAATGGAGTTCCGACCAAACATAGGGAGGTCAAAAGACAATGATGATGATGATGAATGGATAGTAGCTTGGAATTGTTAATCAGAAAGTAGAGTTCCAGTTGGCTTCGTTATATTCACTTATGCACAGATACCCCTGGGAAAGGTATGAATCTATCTCTTCCCCTCCCAGCTATGGGTTAATTAGTAAGACCTGTATCACTAAATCATTATCTCAAAAAATATTGATACTTAAAATGTTTTAAGAATTTTTTTTTTTGTTGCTTTAAATAACCACTAAAAGATTGGTTTTCTATGGTTTGATTTACCAATCAAACTAAATTGTGAAGATATGTAAGCAAGATAAAACTGAGGGCTTGAAAGAGACTTTTTTTAATTATTAATTTTAACCTCTTTCTCTCTCTTTGATTTCTTTTTTACTGTTTCATCTCCAACTACTTCAAACAAAATGTAATTTGTTTTTATCATGATACTTTCATACAACATGATTTAATGAAGGACTAACACATCGCCTAAAAGGACAGTTACCTTTCTGTCTGCCTTCTGTTGACATTGTCTGCTATTATTTTCACAGGTGCTGAACTGGACGCTATCAAGGCTTTGTTCAATGAAAAGGAGAAGGAATTATCTATTGCGGTGGCCAAAGTTGACCACTTGACTCAGCAGCTTGATCAGCTGCGGCTGGGCAAATGGAATACAAATGGTATGATCAACACGGACCATCCCAATACACTGGCTGCAATTGAGCTGGAAAAACTCAAAAAAAAGCTGACTGTAAGTATTCTTGACTAAAATCATACTGGCTTATATAATCCATTTTTCAATCTTTCTTTTTTTAAATGTTCGGGAAGTAGGTGATAGTAGCTCTCTACCATGGTGTTCTATACTACTGGCTTATTTATGGGGCAACTAATGGTCAGAATCGGGGGCCAATTTTGAAAGCGATTTATTTCAGTGGGAGTGACAGATTTTAGTTTTGGTTTGAACTTGTGGTAGTTCACTGCTGTAGTCCACAGAAAAAAATAAACATTTACTTTTTGCTTTTACACCTGGAATGACTTCAGGTTATTTAATTAAAGATTGTGTTTTATATATCCCCCCCCGCCTTAAGACTTGTTATATTTTGTTTATTGCATAACCAAACCCTTTTCACTCAAAAAAAAAAAAATGTAATTTAGAAATCTTGGTCCTGTCAGTGGTAAGGGAATTTATTAGGTTGGTGCAAATTTAATGACGTAATAATGTCGATTTTTGACGTATTTTTTAGCGTCAAAAAACGACATTATTACGTCATTATTTTTGCACCAACCTAATATTTCAATGAAAGTGAATTTTGAATTCTTTCCACGGTTCTTACACGATAATTTAGCTTTTGTACACTGCAAAATAATGAAAAAAACTGAAGATCTATTCG
Source organism: Acanthosepion lycidas (assembly GCA_963932145.1). Classification (NCBI taxonomy): domain Eukaryota; kingdom Metazoa; phylum Mollusca; class Cephalopoda; order Sepiida; family Sepiidae; genus Acanthosepion; species Acanthosepion lycidas. The sequence goes on along the minus strand of OZ010582.1, from coordinate 65,555,777 downwards.
AGGCATGATGTTCTAATCGAAAAATTTGATTTGATTTAAAGAAAAATTTATTCCAATTTCTTTTTTCGACTTTGTTGCAAAGACTCTTGAAGAAATTGGATTTTAATGTTTTGTAATGTTTAATTTTTAACAAAGACTTTTCAAACTGATTCTGTTTTTCTACTGCAAGATCTATTTAAAAATGGCTTACTTTTTCACATTTTACTAATATTTTTTTCTATGATAAAAGGCTAAACCTTCACAACCATCTCCCCACCGCCACCAAGGCGAAGAAAGGGAATAAGGAGAGAAGATGACAATCCCAATGCTTGGATGCAAGCAGGTGCCACTGCCAACACCGCGATTGTTTTATATATATATATATATATATATATATATATATATAGTTGGATTGATGTGAGTTTGTAACTCTGTCTGACGATCGCAAATAGCGTGTAACCACGGATCACAAACTCGCATCAACCCAACTAAATATGTTAGCTCTATCACTAACATTGAGCGCTTTCCAATAAGTACGGTACATATATATATATATATATATATATAATATTTATGTAGCAAATTCTGTTTTAGATACACGGAAGTATGAACGGATTTTTTTAAAAATTAGCGGACATGATGCCTGTAATTTATTCAATCAGATACACACACACACACATATATATATATATATATATATATATATATATAATTAATTATTTATTTAAAAATTATAACATAAATATGTTATCACTACAAACACACACACATATATATATATATATATATATATATTGACAAACAACTTGGAAATAATAAAAAAACTGAAAGAAACCTTTTGAGAATAGCTTTGTCCTACACTTACGAACTCCCTATTAACAATAAAATTCTTTTCCATGGTGTATTATTCGCTGACAGTAGAATTCTCAATGCTCTTTTTCCATCTCCATCACTAATTATCAAAAACAATATTAAATACATAAATTGGGTACACATGCACCACAATCTCACAGCTTGTGGTTCATGTGTAGATTGACGTGCCACCTATTGAAACCTAGTGCAAACCATGAACACATCGGCCAATACACCAGGGACGACCAAAATGTACCTACTAACGTAAGACAAATGAATGAATACTTACTGGCCAAATATAACTTTTATATAAATGAACATTGAAGTCAACACTCAGAGGCGACAGACTGTTTCAGTGCTAAACGCAATCATTAGGTGGCCTGATGATTTTAATAGCCTGTCACCTCTGTCATATGCCCTAGTCGACGAATGGTTTATAAGGCGATCAAATGCCGACCAGAAGATATATACATTATCACCTCTGAGAAGAGATACGGGCTATCTCTCCCAGATCATGAAAAATGGACAATTAGTAAACAAAAATATTTTAAAGAACACTGTTCGATTAGGATAATCGAACAGTAATCTTTTCCCAGGTTCGCTTCGGTTTCAACACGAATACTGATCCACAATTCAAGGATGAACGATAAGGCGTAATGAATTTTGATATAAGAATTTTAATATGTACATATATACAAAATATTAAAATAAAAGAAAAATATAAGCATGAGTAAAACATCCGACGACCAGATCTCAAGACTTATGTTGGGATACCAAAATATGCCTAAATCCAAGGGGATTCGACTGAACCCGAACGGATAAAAAAATAAGTATGAATAACTACGAATGTAGAAATCAACGCATAACCAAAAGACATGAGATAGGATTTACATATTTCTATTTTGACATGTGGAAAGGTGTATGTGAGAACATAAAGTTCATGGATGCATGTGTATCTTTCTAACACGGGTCCAAAACGTATAGTTACTTATCTTTATATTCAGTTCTCTTTTTTTATCATTGTCCTTTCTTTTCTCTCTCGCGTTTCCTCTTTTCTTTCTTTCATTTTCTTTACACAAATACAATTTCACACACGGTCCGGCTGTAACAGAGATGTACACTTTCTTCCTCTCTCTTTTCTTTTTTCTTTCTTTATTCTTCTGTATACAGTTCAGGTTGAAACAGGATTCAACTGCAACAGGGATATACACTTTCTTCCTCTCTCTGGTTTTCTCTTTTCTTCAAACGCAGGCTGTATTCCCAGCGTACAAATTCCTTGCGTCTTCTGTGATAACGCGATTTATCGTCTTCAATTTGGAGTTAACGAACAGAAATACATGTTCTTATACTTCTTGTCCGGAGTTGCCTGGGATGAATCGGACAAGTTCCATCATTATCAAATGAATCTCATCTTTCCGTTCATAAGTTATCAGCGCTTCGACTTCGAGTCTTGCTCCTTCAAAGACAAGACAGCAACTGACTCCCAAGTAATTTTCTAACTCTCACGTGTCTTGCATTTTGGCGCGAACTCCAAACTTCCATCAGTACCCTGTCTAGCTTCTGTCTAGACATCTGTTGCTACGGGTAATTGGGTCAGTCAACCTCTTGACTTGCTTTCCCAAAATGTCTCGAGACTCCCACGTGACCTCTTCTGTTGTCAGGCGGAGATTAACCTTAATATATGCGTGTATGCGTGCTTGGGCTATCTGCGTCCGTCACACCTCAGTGTTGACTCCAATGTTCACCTTTATATTTACATACGTTCTATCTCTGGTATTGGATACTTTATCCCATAAATATAGCATACCTTAAAACTATATTTTTACACACACACACACACACACATATATATATATGAGAATTTGTAAACAATGACTACTACTATTACAAGATTCTTCCCTTTCCCTGAATTGAGCTCTCTCAGTCATTGGCATGCTTATTCACAGAGTAAGTACGTAAAAATTCGCCTGTCTTTCAAGCGTGCGCCGATGGCTTAGCGGGAAATCTTCGACTGTTGCCGAATAGGTCGGGTTTCAATCCCGGCTTGAAGTAATCGGCTGTCACACACACACACACATATATATATATATATATATATATATATATATATATATATATATAACCTTCAATTTTTAATGTGAAACTTTTTCTTGGCACGGTGCCTACATCATTCTTTTTCTTGCTGTTTCAAAGTTGTACACCACTTTTATATAAATGCTTATTAAAAAAAAAAGTTTGAAATCAACTCGTCGTTTGTTTGGCGACAGGGAGTCTAAGCAAAACTAGATTTAATTTGTAAGTTATTTAATACATGCCACCCAAGTAAGACTTGCAATCAAATATGTCCGCCGTACATTTATGTGCATCTCTGACCTTTTCACTCCCTTCCCTATGTAATTTAATATTTATTTTATTTTGGCAAAGATTGTCAACACCTTGACTCCTGTCTCTTTCATTTGAAATTTTATTTTCCACAGCTGCTGTTGTAAATGTAAAACCTAGAAAACGGGCATTTATTTTGTTTTTAATTGGTATCAACCTAAGCAGGGCAGTAATGTCACTAAGACACAAGGGTTTACAGGGTGTAGAAGAATTAGGAACAGAAACATTATTGATGAGAAGAGAGTAATCAGGAGGGCAGTAAATAGCGATTGACATTGCATTTAAATTTTTACAGATTAAAGTTGTCTGGAAAATATGGCGCTGGAAGGGAGTTCCACAAGGGAGAAGTGCAAGTGAAGAAACTGTCGACATAGAATTTACGGTTTCATCTAGCCAGCTTAACTGTAAATTGGTGACATCTCGACACCAGTCTAGACTTCTTCTAAATTTAAAAACTCTAGTTACCATAGGGAAGAGTCCATCTGAACAATTACTATAAAAATATTTATAGAAAAGACACAGGCAGCCTTATGTCGGTGGGAAAGTGACTGGAGCCGAGCTGAAAGATCATGACCAATAATATTGCGGATTCTTCTTTGGATCTTATCAAGGAGCTCAAGCTAAATAACAGGGACACCACACCATATCTGACAGCAATATTCTAAGCATGGATGAATGGTAGACTTATAGATATGCAAGATAGATTCTGGAGAGAAAAAAATTGTCTCACCCGATATAGTGAACTAACTTTCTTAGCAGCTGACCTGATTCAATATAATCTTTCCACTTCGTATCAGCAAAGAATAAAAAAGCTTTTTAATAACTTGACATCTTGAATTTGTAGCTTGCATCTTTGGTTATTCTTTTTGCTGATGACCATAGACCACAATATATCCATCACTGGTCCCAGTAAAAAAAATAAAAATAATTACATACTACATTAAAATTAATCCAACCAACTTAATCATCCACAATAACTCATCTCCGCCAGCTAGCGTTTTATAAAAGACCAACATCGTATATCAATTTAAATCTCCTTTGGGATATTGTATCTTTGACAAAAATGTATTTGGTTGGTGCAAAAATAATGTCGATTTTTGACGTTAAAAACTACGTCAAAAACCGACATTATTTTTGCACCAATCTAATAAATATGTTAGTTTTACCACTGTGACTATGTCAAAATGACTTGATTTCACTTGAATGGTCATAGTTCAATCTACCAACATTTAAAGGAGCATTCTTGTCCATTTTGACATCTGCAATCTAGTTTTCTCAAAATCGTTAAGTTTCAAAATGAAACAAGTACAGAAGTTTAATTATCCGCTAAACATTTTGACAGATGACAGAAAATGTGACAATGTAACCTGGAAGGTGCGGTGGGATAGCAAAAGATGCTCATTAGCATAAATGATTCCCCCAATACTGATGTCACGCTAGTCTATATAATACGCCAATGTTGAAGGAACAGCACTTTTTTTGTTTTGCACCCACTGCTATACGGGCAGGATGGAACACGCAGTTTTAAAAAAAAATAATTACTATAGGATGTTGTTAGACTTAGTTATGCTTACGGACTGTTAAATGGCCACTTTTAAGAAATTTCCACAGAGCACTAACATACAGAAACCTCTTTTATTAATTTTATCCGCTTGTTTCATTAAATATTCATAAAATCTGATACACCGTGTATACTCACATAAGACCTAATTTTGGAGTTAATTTTTAGGGGGTCGCATCATACAAGAGATATAAAATTAGAGTAAGTAATGCTAGCTCTGGCTACGCCATTGACCAATCTATACATCCATTTACTGTAGTCTAAATTGACTACAGTAAATGGATGTATAGATTGGTCAAAATCAGGTCTTCAAAGATCACATGATCAGCGAGTATATATGGTTAAGTTGTTTCTTTGTGTTCTTTCTCTTTCACAGACACCTAGTTGAAATGGACTAACTTCCTTGTTCGAACACAATACTAATTCTCCATGTCGGGGTTAAACTGTGAGTCGTTAAATGTCCGAGACAGGGCTGTGAAAAAAGTATACATTTTTTGCTTGTAAATTTGTAGAAGGTAACCAAATATGACAAACACCATTTTTTTTTTTTTTTTTTTTTTTTTTCTTTTAAAGGTGGGGGGTGGAGGTTAGAGGTTAAAATGGATGAAACATTAACAACAATAAAGGACATTAAAATTTTGAAAATTAAGCCCCCCCCCCACCACCACACACTTTCATCATCATTCGACCTCCCTATGGTTAGACGGACCAATCCCTTTCCCCTCTGTACAGTCCTATATTGCTGTCTCAGATCCCCAATGTCCAACTCTGAGTCCTGAGTTATGATGTCTTGGAAAGTCAATTTTCGTGAGAAGACACCTCTAGAAAGATGCCATAGGAGTAAGGATGAGACGATTTCCCTGTCCGTTCGGTGGCAGTTGCTGGCAAGCTGTAATCGTTTTTGTTTGAGCTTAAGAGAGATTGGTCTCAATTCTCTGTAAATTGTGATAAGTGTTGCATGAGATCTTCAACTGGATTTTTCCAAGTAAATTTGTATTTACTCCATCCAATCATTTCTCAATACAAGCATATAATTTCCAAGTTTCTCATACGTGCAGCAGGACTGGTTCAATCATTGTTCAAAAGGTTTAGACTTTTAAGGATTATGGAAGGTTTGAGTGCCAAATCTTGTGAAGTTTGTTCCACGTATTCCATGCAAAAGCTTTGCGGATATTAAAGTCTTTTGGGGAATCTTATGTGAGATGCAAGATATTTGAAGTTGTCAACTCATTTGATGGATATATTATTGAGCGACTTCAACTCTGATGGTTCAGGGGAGGTTGTGATATATTCTCTTATGTTGCAATAGAGACCTACCTGGTTCGCTGTTTGCTCAAGTGATTGCAGCATTCTTGATACATTGAGAAATTAATGCAAGATCATTGGCAAAATCAAAGTCAGTCAGTTATTATGGACTACTCTGGCAAGGTTTCAAAAAGATGATGATTCCTAACCTATTAACATACATGCTTCCTTTAACCATCCAATCAGCATTAATAAGCAGTCTAAAGGTCACATCAATAAATAGCACTAAACATTAGTCCTAAACAAAAGATCTGGGAAAGGCCTGTCTCCTCCTTCCTCCATTTCCCTTAATCCTCTAGCAACCTACAAATACAGCCTGCTAAAGGAGTAATGGCACTTGGTTTGAAAATCACATGGACTCATGAATTCAATTTTCGTGAGAAGACACTTCCAGAAGGATGCCATAGGAGTAAGGATGAGATGATTTCCCTGTCTGCTCAGCGGCAGTGGCCAGCAAACAGTAATTATTTTTGTTTGAGTTTAAGAGAAATTGGTCTCAGTTTTCCGTAAATTGTGTTAAGCATTACAACTGATGTTCTGGATTTTTCAAAGTAGATTTGTATATATTCAATCTAGTCATCTTTCAAGACAAGCAGATAATGCCTAAGTTTTGGATCCATAGAGTAGGACTGGTTCAATCAATGTTCAAAAAGTTTAGACTTTTAAGGAGGATGGAAGGTTCAAGTGCCAAATCTTGTGACGTTTGTTACACGAATCCCATGCAGGAGCTTTGCTGAGGCTGAAGTCTTTTTGAGAATCTCTTATATAAGATCCAAGATATTCGAAATCCTCAACTCTTTTGATGGATCTATTATTGAGTGACTTCAACTCGAATGGTTCAGAGGAGGTTGTAATATATTCTGTCTTATGTTGCAATAGAGACCTACCTGGTTCACTGCTTGCTTGAGTGATTTTGCATCCTTGATACATTGAGAAATTAATAACAAGCACACACACACACAAAGCACACTTTATTCCGCTACTGAACTTCTATGGGACTACTGGGCTAAAATTATTAGTTCATGAATTGAGGGTTCAATTTCTCGGCTAGGCAGTGTCTACCTGAACTCGGTGGAAACATAGCAAGCAATAATTCTGAGCAGTACTAAAAAATAAGAACTAGACAAGATATCCCTAGACATGATCAGTGGAGCGACAGCTGTCTACCCCTGAAGATTAAATAAAGCGTTCAGTTCAGAATTCCCCGTAGGTTAACTGCTTCAGTATACAACTGATGAATTGCCTTTAGGATACCCAGATCGATATACACCTGATGAAGGCTCAAAAGTACAACGACCGAAACGCTGTGATAACAACATCAAAGATGAGGATAATCCTCTGAATGTAAATCGTGTAAATATTTCATGAACATTTTTATTTCCCAAAATTATAGATTATTAGCAAGTACTCCTCACAGAAATTAAAACAGAAAAAATAATAATAATAGCAATAATAATTATATCTAATAATAATTACTATATCTTGTAATAATGATAACAACAACAACTATATGTTATGATGATAACAACAACTATATGTTATGATGATAACAACAACTATATGTTATGATGATAACAACAACTACTATATGTTATGATGATAACAACAACTACTATATGTTATGATGATAACAACAACTACTATATGTTATGATGATAACAACAACTACTATATGTTATGATGATAACAACAACTACTATATGTTATGATGATAACAACAACTACTATGTTATGATGATAACAACAACAATATGTTATGATGATAACAACAACTATATGTTATGATGATAACAACAACTATATGTTATGATGATAACAACAACTATATGTTATGATGATAACAACAACTATATGTTATGATGATAACAACAACTATATGTTATGATGATAACAACAACTATATGTTATGATGATAACAACAACTATATGTTATGATGATAACAACAACTATATGTTATGATGATAACAACAACTATATGTTATGATGATAACAACAACTATGTTATGATGATAACAACAACTATGTTATGATGATAACAACAACTATGTTATGATGATAACAACAACTATGTTATGATGATAACAACAACTATGTTATGATGATAACAACAACTATGTTATGATGATAACAACAACTATGTTATGATGATAACAACAACTATGTTATGATGATAACAACAACAACTATATGTTCTAATGATAACAACAACAACTATATGTTCTAATGATAACAACAACAACTATATGTTCTAATGATAACAACAACAACTATATGTTCTAATGATAACAACAACAACTATATGTTCTAATGATAACAACAACAACTATATGTTCTAATGATAACAACAACAACTATATGTTCTAATGATAACAACAACAACTATATGTTCTAATGATAACAACAACAACTATATGTTCTAATGATAACAACAACAACTATATGTTCTAATGATAACAACAACAACTATATGTTCTAATGATAACAACAACAACTATATGTTCTAATGATAACAACAACAACTATATGTTCTAATGATAACAACAACAACTATATGTTCTAATGATAACAACAACAACTATATGTTCTAATGATAACAACAACAACTATATGTTCTAATGATAACAACAACAACTATATGTTCTAATGATAACAACAACAACTATATGTTCTAATGATAACAACAACAACTATATGTTCTAATGATAACAACAACAACTATATGTTCTAATGATAACAACAACAACTATATGTTCTAATGATAACAACAACAACTATATGTTCTAATGATAACAACAACAACTATATGTTCTAATGATAACAACAACAACTATATGTTCTAATGATAACAACAACAACTATATGTTCTAATGATAACAACAACAACTATATGTTCTAATGATAACAACAACAACTATATGTTCTAATGATAACAACAACAACTATATGTTCTAATGATAACAACAACAACTATATGTTCTAATGATAACAACAACAACTATATGTTCTAATGATAACAACAACAACTATATGTTCTAATGATAATATGTCCTATAAGAATAATATATCTGTACACTAAGAAGGGATATTCCGACTTTACAGAATATATGGCAAAGTTGATGAAATTACAGTAACATTGTGCTTGGGTACCCAATTTTTTTTTATAATGATGTTTATCCTGTACATGGCCCGGGAAACCCCCAAGGAAGAGGGTTACAAAGTAAGAGAGTTTATGCGGATATGTGGGGAAGTTAGTCCCACAAAGTAACTGCTCCTGGAAAGAAGCTGTTCAAGTGGAACTTACAGCTTATCAATGAAATAAGTTTAACTCAGAAGGAATATAAAATATGGAGACAGTCTACCCACATAGATTAAAAGGTTCAGTTCGGAATTTTCTATAGGTGACCCAGAGATCGATATACACACCTGATGAAGGCTGGAAAGCAAAACGACCAGAATGTTGGGATAAGAACAACAAAGATGACAAGAGTCCGAATCTAAATAATAGAAATATTTCGGTGAACTTTTTACATTCCAAAATTATAGACTATCAGCCATATCCCCGTCTTAAGAACATTTCTTTTAATAATAATTTTAGAATACTTCGATGTTATTTTATTTATGGTAATTCGATTTTTGGCGAGTGCCTTACTTGTTTTCTGTCGTTCGATACTGGGCATCGGGAAAATGGCGTTTTTATTCCGGTTGTCATGATTCTCTGCCTTTTGTCTAAGATCAAAGTGTAGTATGTTTTGAATAGCATAATCTGATTCTTTCTCTCCACTCTTCCATTCTTCTCTTTCCTTCTCTTTCCTTTCCTTCTCTTTCCTTTCCTTCTCTTTCCTTTCCTTCTCTTTCCTTTCCTTCTCTTTCCTTTCCTTCTCTTTCTCTTTCCTTCTCTTTCCTTCTCTTTCTCTTTCCTTCTCTTTCTCTTTCCTTCTCTTTCTCTTTCCTTCTCTTTCTCTTTCCTTCTCTTTTTCTTTCCTTCTCTTTTTCTTTCCTTCTCTTTTTCTTTCCTTCTCTTTTTCTTTCCTTCTCTTTTTCTTTCCTTCTCTTTTTCTTTCCTTCTCTTTTTCTTTCCTTCTCTTTTTCTTTCCTTCTCTTTTTCTTTCCTTCTCTTTTTCTTTCCTTCTCTTTTTCTTTCCTTCTCTTTTTCTTTCCTTCTCTTTTTCTTTCCTTCCCTTCTCTTTTTCTTTCCTTCCCTTCTCTTTTTCTTCCCTTCCCTTCTCTTTTTCTTCCCTTCCCTTCTCTTTTTCTTCCCTTCCCTTCTCTTTTTCTTCCCTTCCCTTCTCTTTTTCTTCCCTTCCCTTCTCTTTTTCTTCCCTTCCCTTCTCTTTTTCTTCTCTTTCCCTCCTTTCTTCTCTTTCCCTCCTTTCTTCTCTTTCCCTCCTTTCTTCTCTTTCCCTCCTTTCTTCTCTTTCCCTCCTTTCTTCTCTTTCCCTCCTTTCTTCTCTTTCCCTCCTTTCTTCTCTTTCCCTCCTTTCTTCTCTTTCCCTCCTTTCTTCTCTTTCCCTCCTTTCTTCTCTTTCCCTCCTTTCTTCTCTTTCCCTCCTTTCTTCTCTTTCCCTCCTTTCTTCTCTTTCCCTCCTTTCTTCTCTTTCCCTCCTTTCTTCTCTTTCCCTCCTTTCTTCTCTTTCCCTCCTTTCTTCTCTTTCCCTCCTTTCTTCTCTTTCCCTCCTTTCTTCTCTTTCCCTCCTTTCTTCTCTTTCCCTCCTTTCTTCTCTTTCCCTCCTTTCTTCTCTTTCCCTCCTTTCTTCTCTTTCCCTCCTTTCTTCTCTTTCCCTCCTTTCTTCTCTTTCCCTCCTTTCTTCTCTTTCCCTCCTTTCTTCTCTTTCCCTCCTTTCTTCTCTTTCCCTCCTTTCTTCTCTTTCCCTCCTTTCTTCTCTTTCCCTCCTTTCTTCTCTTTCCCTCCTTTCTTCTCTTTCCCTCCTTTCTTCTCTTTCCCTCCTTTCTTCTCTTTCCCTCCTTTCTTCTCTTTCCCTCCTTTCTTCTCTTTCCCTCCTTTCTTCTCTTTCCCTCCTTTCTTCTCTTTCCCTCCTTTCTTCTCTTTCCCTCCTTTCTTCTCTTTCCCTCCTTTCTTCTCTTTCCCTCCTTTCTTCTCTTTCCCTCCTTTCTTCTCTTTCCCTCCTTTCTTCTCTTTCCCTCCTTTCTTCTCTTTCCCTCCTTTCTTCTCTTTCCCTCCTTTCTTCTCTTTCCCTCCTTTCTTCTCTTTCCCTCCTTTCTTCTCTTTCCCTCCTTTCTTCTCTTTCCCTCCTTTCTTCTCTTTCCCTCCTTTCTTCTCTTTCCCTCCTTTCTTCTCTTTCCCTCCTTTCTTCTCTTTCCCTCCTTTCTTCTCTTTCCCTCCTTTCTTCTCTTTCCCTCCTTTCTTCTCTTTCCCTCCTTTCTTCTCTTTCCCTCCTTTCTTCTCTTTCCCTCCTTTCTTCTCTTTCCCTCCTTTCTTCTCTTTCCCTCCTTTCTTCTCTTTCCCTCCTTTCTTCTCTTTCCCTCCTTTCTTCTCTTTCCCTCCTTTCTTCTCTTTCCCTCCTTTCTTCTCTTTCCCTCCTTTCTTCTCTTTCCCTCCTTTCTTCTCTTTCCCTCCTTTCTTCTCTTTCCCTCCTTTCTTCTCTTTCCCTCCTTTCTTCTCTTTCCCTCCTTTCTTCTCTTTCCCTCCTTTCCTTCATTTTCACACTGAAACCAAGTAGTGTCTATTGGCAGGATATAACAATCACACGCGAACGAACAAAGAAATCAACAAGCACAATTATGATAATTATAGTTCAGATATTTACGGAAAAAAGTTGTAGGATCAACTGACACAATCATTTCGTGTGATCTTTGATTAGAAAAGAAAGTGACATCCATTGTTTGAGTGCAGATGTCTGCAAGGGAATTTGAATGTTTATCATTTGATTCATAATTTAATAGAAAAAAAAATCAATAGTCGAGTGGATTAAATTGGTAGTTTGTGAAATTGGGGACCTTATAATTGTGAGTTCAATCCCTGGGCCGGGAAGAAAAATTTAATATGCATATCATTCAATCGTTAATTTAGAGTATGGATTTCTAATTATTTTTCTTTTTCTTTCTTTTTCTTTTTTTCTTCTTTTTAGCTTCGAAACACGCTAAACGAACAACAGAACTTAAAAATGACGCAGCAACGCGACACATTGCTGAAGAGGAGGAAAGAGGTAAACTTGATGGATAAGCGCATAAGCGAGTTGCAGCAACGCCTCAAGAAGCGTCTGGCGCAACAAATCCAGAACAACAAGCAGAACGAGCAAAACAGGGCCAACAAATTGAACCATGTTCGCCAGGGAAGCAACATTGCCGCCATTGAACCCTACCACCATGCTCCCCGTCAAAACGCATCCATAGATGAAACCCACTTCGACCAGAATTTCAACAAGGACAATCCCAAATATCAATCATTGCCGGGAAATACAAAGATCCCAGGTAATGGTAGCAACGTCCCAGAAAATGAAAAAATATCTAACTCTTTAGTGTCGAATAAATCCGTAAATGATACAGACTATAAACCTCCCCTTGTTGTCTCTGTTGACAAATATCCTGGTTTTAATTCGCCAACAGATCCTTATCACGGAACTTTCAAATCTAAAGAGGCTAACCAGGTGTCCCCTTCTTCAAATGGCGAATCTGTCTTTAAGTTTCCGTCCAACGTGCAGAATCGATCTGCTATAGGGATTACCAATTTTGTGCCAAAGCCTTTTGGCAGTACCTACAGCACATCTATGCTCTCTGGACGGGGATCTAATACATATCCGACACCTGCAACCCCTGAAGAAGTGCGCCAAGATGGTAGCGGACAGAGTTCACCTGCCACTAGTGAAAATTCTAATAATGTTTTGATGCCTCAGCAACAACAACAACAACACCCGGCCAGCCCGTCTATGTATTCGGGAAAAACAACCGCTTCTCAACATCCAAACGGTAATGGTAATAACTTTGTATCTACCTCAAATGTTAATATCAAGATACAAAGCGGACCTACAGTTGCAGTGAAAAATCTCAATTCGCAACAGACTGACATTGCTGGTCAGAAGTCCGGTCAAAACTGGGCCAAGACTGGTAGTGTGGGACCTTTTGCTAATACGTATAAGGCCCAGGCTCAGGTGTCTCCTGTTGATACAGTCGATCACCGGTCACCTGTACCATTGTCTCAAAAAGAAAACCCTGAAAATGGCACGGACCAGGTGACCTACAATTCTAAGAATCATGTTCACATTTCAAATCTCGGTGAAGACTATATAGCTCCGAGCAGGGAATCCCTGTCACATCCAACAAACACATCATCATCAAAAGTGCGTTTCGCTTCGGGAAATACAGTTGAGAATATCTATATGAATAAACTGGGTAATGACACGCGAGAAGCGTATCAACGGCAAATAGCCGCCATGTATAGTTCGGGGGAGCCTTTCAGCAGGGATCTCCACCCGGGTGCCAGTGCCGAGATTAAACAGCCATCCAAAGAACAGCAGGAAAATATTCCCGAGAGGCCTGCTGCGCATGAAGCTGAGCGACCTCATGCGGTGAGCAGCTTCCATTCGAAAACAAAGCATATGTCAACACCCCTGGGAGTGAATCCACAACAGCGGGATCTTGCTTCCGATAAGGGGAGCTTTAAGGCACACACTCCCAAAAATATCAGACGAAGGCATTCAGACGTCGAAGAGGACGTGTCAAGGTTTATAAGACGGTCGGGGGATCAACCTCGATCGGTGTCCACTAGTTCAATTTCGTTTGTTTCGCAACACCCGACCGATACTAGTGGCTACAGCTCGTCTAACGGAAGCCGGCAATGGCGGAACAAAGCAAATCAGTATCAGGAGAATTCTGAATACAGTCCTAACGGGGTATCTTCTTCATATTCTTCTAACAAAGAAGGAAGGTACTCTAATCAGGAATTTGTAGGTGAGGTACCCAAGAAGTCACTAACATCGAAATTACCCGGAAAGTCATTATTAAAAATAACAGGCTCCAAGAAACATTCGCGAAGAGTCACTTTTGATCCACTGGCATTGCTACTCGATGCTTCCCTTGAGGGTGAACTTGGCTTAGTAATGAAGACGGCTCAGGAGGTGAGTAAGGATTTGGGGCTATTTTTCTCTATTGTCATCTTTGAAATTATATATAACTGGTGTGAAGGGTAAATTGTCGCAATCTCGTATTTTTAATTTCCCGCGTGTAGGTTGTTTTTTTTTGGGGGGGGGGTTATTTTTTTATTTCGTTGGCTGCACAGTATAGCAGGGTCAGCTGGACGCCATCTGTGAGAAAAGGTGTACCATGATGCAATTCACTCCACCAGAAATTTGGAAACGGCGAATAACAAGCAGTAACTTGGTATTCGAGCCGGAAGCTCAAACACAGAGTGTTTGGATGTCAATCTGATGACAGTGAAGTGGATTCGGAAGGAGTTGGATGAGTCTGATGTTGATTTCGAAGATGAACTGAAGACAAGGATTATGATAGCATTCAACAAAGAGACCGCCCAGAAGAGTTGCAGAACATTCCGAATTCATCTGGTGGCCGAGTTCGAAGACAATGGCGATTTTATTGAATAATTTTACTCTTTAGTATATTAAAATATTTTTGTGTAATTTTGGTAAATATATCTGGTAAAATATGTCGGTGTTATTTTCATTTTTTTTTTCCCCGTAATTTAGACAATTAATCCATCGCCTCATATCTATATATATATATATATATATATATATATATATATATATATATATATATATATATAAAATGGTCTGTCTGATAGGACTGGTGTCACAAATAATGTATTTCAATTCCAAACAACAATCTATATGGTTTCCCCTTCAAAGTAACCCCCTCGCTCGATTGCAATGCATTTTTCCCATCCTTCTCTGCTACGCTTCTATGCGCTCCTAGAAAGATTTTTCTTGCGTGCCCCTTAGCTCTGTTGACGGTCTCAAAACTGGTCTCCTTCATGATCCCCCTAAGCTAGAAGAAAGCAAAAACGTAACACGAAGCAAGATTGTGGAAATAGGGAGGTTGTTGCGTTATGAAAAGGTACATTGTCGTGACGAAGCTCGCACGATTTTTTTTTCTGACACAATTCTCGTCTGAATGTTTGAAAAATCTTATTAAAGAATATGCGCTCTCCAGCTTACTAGGTACTATTTCGGCCACACCTGCTCAGCTAAATTCTTCGTAGCTCAGTCGGTTAGAGCATGCCGGATTTAACAGAATCTACTTCTGCCCAAGTGAACACGGGTTCGAATCTTGCCAGGGTGTGCATTTTTTTTTTTTAAATTAGATTTCTCAAAAATTGAGGCCGGTAGAGGAAAATCAAATAAATATACTGTTTAATAAATAAACGGAGCATCTTCTCAAAGACGAGTATTCACTAGAAAATAACGTTTAAGCTGCTAAAAAATGTCGGATTAATAAAAATACATTACTTCTTTAGAAATATATATATATATACACGAAGAAATAATCACACATAGAATCAATCAGCAATATTAATGCTATTATTGGCGACATCCATCGCTAGTAGTGTATAATGTGTGCATTAAAATACTGTGAATCCATCGAGTGACGTGATCCTCATTTGTAAAACATTTATAAATGAGGATCACTTCACTCAATGGATTAACAGTATTTTAATGCATACATTATACACTACTAGCGATGGATGTCGCCAATAATAGCATTAATATTGCTGATTGATTCTGTGTGATTATTTCTTTGTATATAAATTATATGCTGCCTAATGTTTTATGTTTTTATATATATATATATATATATATAAACACAAGTTTGGTCTACTTATTTTAATAGGATTATTTCGTATCTTTATCAAAAGAAAATTAACATGTTGATGCATATTTATTTTATTCCGAGTACTTTCGACATTTACACAAAGTAGACAAAACTTGTCGAAATCATTTAATGAGACATATCTTAATGAAAACATGCTGTCAAAATGTACAATATATATATATATATATATATATATATATATATATATATAATAGTTGTTACATTTGTATATAGAGTTCATGCACTAAGTCAATAAAGTCACTAAGATGCAAGGGGCTACAATGTGCGAAATACTATGAGTTAAAAAGCAGAACCAATCATCATTGGATAAGCTGTCATGGATTTCTACTGCTCATTCTCGGTTTGTTTTTTTTTTTGTTTTTGTTTTTTCTCTTACCCCCAACATTTTCTTTATGCACATGTTATCTGCTTTGTCCCCAGAGTGAGTCGTAATAACCAGTTAGCCGCCCCTTCCCCCTTATTTTTATTTATTTATTTATTTATTTATTGTATACTCTGTTAAGTACCACGTTAGTTACGGCTAAAATGCGAGAGTGTAGTGTTATACATGTTACCAGAAATTTTGGGGGCTTAACTTGCCTCTACTTTGAAAGGGCAAGATTTCAAATACACTTAGAGCACAATAGCTAATAAGACACACAAAAAGTAGGTTTTGATAACACTTGTTCACAAAAGGTAATTTGGTATGACAACAATATTCATTCTTTGGAAATCGAAGATAATTATCTTAAGGACGAGAAATTGGCTGAAATTGATTAAAAGTTAATAGAGCGAATGCACAAGAACTGTTGTTTTGATTTCATTTAAAAGTTATAACAAAGCAACTTTTCCGAAAAATTCGAAAATAAGTTTTGAAACGGAATTTGGAAAAAACACGCAATTGCTAAACATCCGGTTCGTTTTTGTTCTTTAGTATCGTGAGTGAACTGAAATATTTGTACGACATTGAAATTTTTGATGGGTAATAGGGGACACTTATAAAAAAAATGACATAGAAATAGCTGTAGTACTGGGTTGTATTATATTCAGTGATGTATTTCATTCCATGTTTTTTTGTTTCATAAACACGGGGTCTTATACCCAAGAAAATACGCTATTTTTTTTTTTTTTTTTGTTCACCTGGCCTCCATAGACATACAAATATATTAAACAATATATATTTGTATATCTATATAATAAATGCGAATGTCAGTCAGTCACTGTGTCACACATTTTCATTTTTATTTCTGGAGGGAATAGCCCAACTCGTCATACCATTTTGGAATCAGGCCAACTCCGTAAGCAAATGAGAAACATTCCAAGCCGGATCCAGACCACCAATCGGCAATCCTGAAATTTTGGATTTCCAAGTTTTCATTACTGCGATTGTTTTCGGCCATTTTTTTTTTTTTTTTTTTTTTTTTGCTACGAATTTTTTATACGATAACTATTTTTATAATTTGGAAATTTGGGAATCAAAATTAACAGCGAAATCCAGCGAAAGCTACACATGAAATAAAAATAACTGTTTTTAAGGAAAGGAAGGTCTCGCATACAACAAATTGTCTCTAAATTAGGTGGCGGCAGAAGAATTACTGCTGAACATTTAAAAGTTAATCTGAAATATTAATGTAATACTTAAATGCAGCGATCAATTTTGAGTTCTTCTGTATTTTATTGTTGCCTGTGACATCTACCCCTCCCTAACTATTGTGATGATGAAGGCCTTCTGCAGGAGCTTGCTTAAATCCTGCCCTTCAGGGCGGCTTTTAACCTAGTACAGTGTAACCCGGATATAAGGGAAACCGGATATAAGAGAGATTTTCTCTGGTCCCAAATTAGAGCCTGTGTTAATGTATATAAAATAAACCAAACCCGGATACAAGAGACTTCGTCTCCGGTCCAGACAACTCTCTTATATCCGGGTTACACTGTATTAATATATCTTTCTAAATGCCCGCTTGTAAAGCCAATGCCTTTTAAAAACGATTATGTCAATTATTTTGTACTTATTTATGTACCTATGTCGGTAAAATGCTGTTAGTGGTTGATAGTAATTAGGCTTAATATACAATTGGAAAATAAACAATTACTTATGTAGGTTAAGCTGGCCTGGTGAAAATCAGTTGACCTATAAGAGAAATAAATGTCTTTTTTATTTTTATTTATTTATTTATTTATTGTGAGTTATCATTTGTTGTTGTTTTTTTTTTTTCTTATATTTCCAAGTGTGCATCATAGATTTTTAAAAAAAATGCAGGGCCAGTGTGTACTACCCTCCGAATATTGCGATCAGGGGCAACCCACGGCTGATTGGAGGGTCCTTGGCACTGCTTATTCACGTTTTCTATCTTAACATTTTTTTTCTATTTACATTTAAATGTTACAAATTAAAAACGATTCACAACAGACTATTCAAGGATGAAAACTTTTCAGATTTTGACGTCATTCTTGGTCATTTTTTTTTTTATTTTTTTTATTTATTTATTTATTTTATTTTTTTTATTTTTTTTTGTTCAAATCCGTGAATTTGTTTTGCTTATGCTAAGCCTAAAAAAAAAAAAAAAAGAAAAACTATATAAAATTCACTTTTTTTTTTATCCATGATGTTAAATATGTTAAGATTATTCAACATTTTATGAAGAAAAATCTCAAATTGATGATAAAAATTGCTGGAAAAACACTGATTTATTTAAGATGGAATGATCTATTATGACATGTCTCTAATTTGTATTTAGATACATTGAATTTATTTTCAATTTTTCGAGTTCAATTGTTCACCTATATTGCATATAATCAATTATTGTATATAATTAGGTTACAATAAAATTTATATTTCATATGGATACCACATAAAAATTGAGATGTATTAGAGTCGGGGAGGGGATATCATAGATTCGGCGGTGGCGGAGGTATCCTCGTTGCTTACCTTTCTTGCTTCTTGGAAATCCTCTGTAATACCTGTCTTTTAAGAACTCTAGCAAACAGTCTAATCCTTCTAAATATCGGCCTATTAAGTTTTTACCTCTTTTTGGCAATGTACTAGAAGCCTGAACTCTGAAATTGTTAAGCATCTCACATTGCAGGAGTTTTTTTTTTGTCTTTTTTTTCAGAAAAGCAATATGGCTTTTGCTTAATTGTTGCTGCTGAATAACAGTTATTGATGAAAAAGTCTATCAAGCCTTAGCCAAAGTAGCAGCCATTCTTATCTATCTTAACGTCATTTGACAGGGTTTTACATATCTTTCTTCCCAAATTGAAAATTTATGGTATTCCTGGAAGGATTGACATTGCATTTAAATTTTTGAAGATCAAATTTGACTGGTATGCAAGAAGAAAGCTACATATGTGAGAAGTGTGATAGAAGAAACTGTTAACATAGAACTTATGGTCACATCTTGCCATTTCAACTGTAAAATGATGAGATCTTGCTGCCAATCTAGTACTGCGTTTAAATTTATTTATTTGTTAGATTTTTTTCTTATCTTTTTAAAATTCTAAATTAATGCTATTTGTTGTAGTTTGGTCTAAATTTACTTACCAGATACTCTCATTGATTCACAGACAATCCATTTTCAAGGATTTAGAAAAAACAATGGCAAGAAATGGTATCTTGAATAGTGATTTTTATTCGTACACTGATAGTATGAGAATATTAACAATTTCCGATGATGTTTATGGGAGTTTCAGGTTGACGAGCAGTGATGAAAATGGAATTGATGTGCCACGTTCAAATCCCAGCAAGAACAATTTGGGCACACTTTGCATTAATATTCACGGCTTGTGATGTTGCAGAAAGAAATGCTTCCATAAAAAAAGCTAGTCAAAAAAAAAAAATCAGGCAATATTACGCTCTGTTTTTCTATCTATTTATCTATTACTTTGTATGAAAAGCGATCATGGCTCTCCACAACATCCTGCTTTTTCTTTTTACTTTTTTTAATTTGTTTATTTTTCTCGGCCTTATGGTTACATCACGTTAAAACACCGGTTTCCATACGATCACCGAATTTAAGCAATGCCAAGCCTGATCATTACCTACAAGGGTGACTGCTTAGGAATACCAGGTTCTGTAAGGTTGGATGAGCGGGTGGGGTAATGGATAATGGCTCGGAATTATTAACTGGAGAACCGAGTTCCAATTCCCGTTGGGTTTGTTATATTCACTTACACGCAAATACCCTTGGGAAATGTATTAATCAACCTCTTCTCCCACAGCTATGGGTTAATTAATAGAATTTGTATCTATAAATTATTATCTCCCCAAACTTTTTACAATCTAAAAATATAGTTTCTGTCTTTAAATAATGTGGAAAAGGTTGATAAGCCGTAAAATACAGCATGAAAAATAAACGGATGGTAACTTTTGAATTTTAACCACATTCCTTTGTCCTTGTTTTGCCACTCATTCACACAATCTTGTAAATGTTTCTTGACGTTTCTCCCTCCTTTTTTTGCCCTCTGGGTGTGCGTGTAACGGATAGAGGCCCCGAATTCGAAATCGGAGAGCAGAGTTCGTATACCGGTTCGTCACATTCACTGATGCATAAATACCCTTGGGAAAAGTATGAATCCGCTTCCTACCCACCGCTATGGGTTGAATAGTAAAACTCGTATCTGGAAAATTCATTGTTATTCTCAAAAAAAATAAATAAATAATGCAATATTTACTTGCATAAAAAAGAAGCATTCTTACAATACAAAATATGTTTGGGCATTAAATAACTCACAAAAGTGTTGATAAACTGTAAAATAATCTTTAGTATATTCTGTGAGTGTTATATTCTCCATGCCTTCTTTCCTCGTTGTGTGTCCCAGAAATTTCATCTCTTTCTGTCAATATAACTTTTCTTGTGGTTTCTATTTACTTTGGCTTTCACATTACTTGCATATTCTATCCAGGTTATTCTCAGCAGTCATCAGTAAAAGCATTTCTGTTACTTCAAGTCTCCTCTACATCTATGAAGAAATTGTCCAACATTTACAGTCATATAGAAGATTAGATATTACATAACAGTTCAGCAGTAATTTCTTTGTTTCTAACGACATTTTCCTATCTCAATACTTTGCTTACCTTCTGAGAGGCATACGAAGATTGTCCCTTATTCACTGCCTTATAGGATATTAGATATTACGTAGCAGTTCAGCATTGTTTTCTTTGTTTCTAACGACATTTTCCTATCTCTTTATAATTTGCTTACTTTCTGAAAGGCATGAGGAAATTGTCAAGTATTCTCTGTCATATAAGAGATGTGATATTACTTAGCAGTTTCTGCACTCTTTTGTTTCTCATAATACTTTGCTTAGTTTCTGGAAGGCCTCTTTCATTATTCCTATGCTCCTTTAGATTTCTTCTTCATATTTTCTGTCATCTGTGACGACATTGCCACCCAGGTTGCTAACTTTCTGTACCTGCTTGATTTCGACATGTCCAGTCTGTGCTTCACATGACAATCTCGTTATGGCAGACATCCCTCATCAGTAATTGAACATTAATTTCCTACCCACATTTTTGGTCTTATATTTTTCACTAACATGAAGTGGAATGATTATATTCACTCAGTTGCTAAGTCTGCTACTAGAAAAGTTCGGTGTGTCATTCCAGAGAATTTTGTTTCGTTAGAATCCATCATATCCATTTATGAATTTATCATTCGTTCGTCTATTGAATATTGCTGCTATGTCTGATATGGTGGCCTGGCTATATATCTCGAGGTTATTAACAAAATCCAAAGAACAGTTTTTAATATAATCGATCCTGGCCTGGCATCTCGACTTCAGATTCCCACAGCCATGATGTGACTTCACACTGTCTTTTCTTTAAATATTTTCATGGCAGTAGTTCTAAAGAGCATTTCATTCATGGTACCTCAGCCGCATGTATTTAAGCATACTACTAGATTAGAAGGAGTGGAGTAATGAATAGCGGCTCGGATTGAGGAATCGGAGAGCCGAGTTCGAATTCCAGTCAAATCCATTACATTCCCTTACATGCTAATACCCTTGGGAAAGGTATGAATCCTCTTCTTCTCTCAGTCAACTTTGAACTTAAGGATTGACATTACATTTAAATTTTATCTTCTGTCCTTAATTTCTCCTCTTTTATTGTCTTTTCTCCTCACTAAAATCTCATTCTCTTTCACTCCCAGTAACCCTTTGCGTCTTAGTGGCATTATCGCCATCTTCTATCTTCCTGTAACCTTTTCTTTTATTGTCCTTTCTCGACACTAAAGTCTTCTTATTCTCTTTCACTCCCAGTAACCGTTTATGCCTTAGTATCATTATCACTATTTTATGTTCTATGTATTACTTATTTTGCAGGTGGCCAATGTGAGTGCATCCAACGACGAAGGCATCACTGCACTTCATAATGCCATATGTGCTGGACACTATGACATTGTTAAATTCCTAATTGAATTTGGTTGTGATGTAAATGCGCCAGACAGTGATGGTTGGTAAGTACTGGATGTTCTGTGGGTCGTGCATATATCTGTGCGTCATAAATATTAACAGATACAGTTGTTTATAACAGAGGAAGAACAATTTTTCTTTCTTTATTTCCAAGTATGGCTTTTGTTGTAGAATTGTTCCAATATTGAATAAGCCACACCCTACTCAAACTGTCCATGTTTGGTGAAGAATGTAGCAGAAAGATGTTAAATTACATTGCAGACAAAAAAAAAAAATGGTTTGTGGTGGTTCATATTTGGTGTTGCTTGGCAGAGGATCCCATATTTGTTTTTAATCATTTCACCTCAAGTAAGGCAATGAAACCACTAACACGCAAGATGTGATAGAAAATGTGATAAAAAGAAATACTATTATGGAGAGAGAATACTAACAGAACAGCAATTAGAAAGATGGAAGATGACAATTGGCATTGCATTTAAATTTTTGAAGATCAAAGTTGACTGGAAAGCAAGAAGCCGTAAGAGACTTCCACTAGCAAGAAGTGCAAAAGAAACTCTTAGCATAAAACTTATGGTTACATATAGCCATTTCAAATCTAAAATGATGAGATCTTGTCGCCATTCTAGTACTGCACTTTGTAGGGACGACATCACCATTATTATTATTATTAAATAAAAATCAAATATAAAATAATAATAAATTAAATATAAAATAATAATAAATATCCTAAATAAAATAAAACAATAACACTAAAACCTTGTTTAAAATAAATAAAAATAAAAATTCTCCCAGCATGCAACAGAAACTGTTCCTACCAGAAAAACGGACTTCCTTCCAAAAGACTTTGAATTCACTCTCTTTGCTACTGACTGTTGGACTAGCAAGACGTCCAACTTCACTCTCCGGGACATAGTTTGTGGTAATACAAAGTGACTTCTTCCTTTTATTACATGCAACCTTGAAAACACTTGTAGCCAAAAATACACACAACAGTACACAAAAATAAATTGTATGATTTTAATTTACAATTTAACATGCTTTTAGTGTTATCTTTGTTTTTATTTCCTGCAAGCATGAGGCTATTTCTGCTATGTGAGTGACCACACAGCTTAAATTTAAAAAAAAAAAAAAGTCTATTTAAGCACAGAGGAAAGTTTATTAGAACAAATATTCTGAAAAAATATTTGTTAAAGGTAAAGGGAAATTATATTAAGGAAATGAGACAGTGACTGAAGTCGAGATGCCAGGTCAGGACCAATAACATTTCAGATCCTTCTTTTGATTTCATCAAGAATCTCTAAATATATAGCAGGAGCACCAGGCCAGATGTGGCTGCAATATTCAAAGCAAGGACGAATGGTAGATTTATAGAATCTGGCAAGAAAAATTGTTTAGCACGATACAGTGAACCAACTTTCTTAGCAGCCGACCTAGCAATTCATTATAGTTTTAGTCCTAAATTCTCTTTCATAATCCTCTTTAACGACTTATCTGAAATTTCCAGCTCTTTTATCATCTTCCCCCTCTTTCTTTGTGGATTTCTCTTCATCCACTCTTTGATGGCTTCAGTGGTTCTCCTGGTAGATTTTCAGCAAACATTCAACTGTTTTATCACCTCACAATTCTTCATAGCAGCCATTTTAAACGTGGCAATTTGATAATGCTTTTCTTCATTAAACAATAAAACAATCCAATGTTATACAAGAATTGGAACTATTTTTACAAATAAGTTCGCTTCAATTTATGTTTAAATAATAGGTAAATATTTATGCCACACCAGGTATCTACATGTAGACTTTTGTAATGTTCATTCGTAGGAGAGACTTGGTAAATCACAGGTACAATAATAATAATAATAATAATGCCTTCGAATAATACTCTGTCAGACGCCGCTAATTCCCATATATATTTTTTTCCTTTATTCGTCACGTGATCTAACTATTTCAAGATGAGGTCGACTGTGCTTGCTCTTTGGTGATCCATGTTCAAACCCAACAAATAACAAAGACCCAGAATACTGTCGAGATTGATGTAATCGATATAAACTCATATCCCTTCGTACTCGAGGTGCCACTGTGTGGCGCAGAATGCAGCGGATCTAGGGGAGTTGACCCAGGTAGCAGATCTGACTTGCCATCGACACCTGCTCACATCTGAGTATTGGGATATCATCTTCTCTCCCTATTCCTTTCCTCCACACTGGTGGTAGCCGTAGGGATGGTTGTGAAGGCCCGGCCTACTCCTGAAGAGCCGTGAGAGGCAGTCACAGAGGATCCCCTTCATGTCACTGAAGGTCTCGCTCTAGCCCCATCTCTGCCTTGCTTCAGGTACTTCTTTGCCAGGAAGTCTGATTCACAGCAATGATTTCCCAGATTTCAAAGTCGATATTCACTTGTGTCATGGATATTTTCAATTGATACTTGAAGCGTTGTTTTGGGCCACCGCTTAGCCTCCTGCCACTGATAATTTTTCCAAACAGGATCATACGAGAGACTCTAGTGGGATATATTCTATACATGTGTCCAACCTAGCAGAGGTGATGTAGATGGATGGTGGCCTGGATGCTCAGGAGAAACATTTGAAAGAGTTTTGGTTTGTCTTGTTTTACGGCATATCAACCATAACGGGTTATTTAATGCCAACAAAATTTTTATTGCTAGTATATATATATATATATATATATATATAATTTTTTTTTTTTTTTTTTTTTTTTTTCAAAAATGTATTGCTGATAATAAAGTATTGCTGGCAATAATTTTTTACGAAGTATTTCTGATATTAAAACCCATTTATAGAGTTTTGGCTATTTACCCATGGCTAGAACCCTAACAGGTGCTACCACCCCAGGTCAGAGTGGACCTTAGAACACCAGCAATTAAGGTGGTTCCATGCTCCTCAAAACCTCCTGATTAGGAGCTGTTGGACATAGTATATCATCTAGGATACGGATGTAGTTTCTCGTCTTACTCAGGATGGTGTTCAAAAGAGTACATCGTTGTTGGTGATGCAGTCGGTCCTCATGCAATGTGTTCTTCAGGCAGTAGAGAGGTGGTAAATGATGGTGCACGAAGTAAATCTCTTCTGGTTCATCTGTCGTTCCCCAGAGCTGAGGTTTAGACAATGATAAGGGGCACTCTGCTGATTACTGGGCATTGCATTATAAGTGGCAACTAGAAAAAAAGTTATGGTCGTGCCAATCAACTGTACCAAGAAAGATTGCTGGAAATCAAAACTACTTTATAACTTCTACAGATACGCTGACTTCACCCCCCTGCAGAGGTGGGGGGGAGTTAAATCCCCTCAATAAGGTATCCTAGTCATTGTTAATTACAAATGAGTTTTCCATAAAGAGGCACAGCACGATTTTCATGTAAGTTTAAATAAATGCTGAAAAGCATTTAAGACATAATGGGCGAAAGGAAAATAATTATTTTCTGTGTTCTTATGAACAAAGATTTGTTTTGTTTTTTTGTTTTTTTTTCTTCGCATGTGCACTTGTGTGTCTTGCTGATTGAGAGTCTTAATATCTGTGTGTGTCTGGGCATCAGACCGTGTGTGTGTGTGTGTCTGGGCATCAGCCTGTGTGTGTATGTCTGGGCATCTACCTCAGTCTATGTGTGTATGGCTATGTGTCTTTATATATGTGTATCTGGCCATATACCTGTGTGTATGGCTGGCTGAACATCTGCTTGTATGTATGTTTGTATGTATATGTGTGTGTATTTTTTCTCCCTCCCCTTGTAAAACTAATTCTCTCTCTCTTCTGCAGGACGCCCTTGCATTGTGCTGCATCATGTAATAATCTTCCCATGGTGCAGTTATTGGTCAACCATGGAGCTTGCATCTTTGCAACAACTGTAAGTGATCAAGAGACGGCTGCAGAGAAATGTGAAGAAGATGAAGACGGATATGATGGATGCTCTGAATATTTATACAGTGAGTAATATTTATACAGTAAGCCATTGCTTACTGTATAAATCTAAGTGAGGTCATTTGGATAAAAGTTTATGCTTTGGGAAAATGGCTTGACAGAAAAATGTTGCTTTGTGCACAAAGTGGCTTATGGCCATAGCATGCTAAAAGACCGATTCCTGTACAATCACTGAAGTTAAGCAGTGTTGAGTTTGACCATTACCTAGATGGGTGACTACTTGGGAATACCAAGTGCTGTAAGCTTAGATGTGCAGATTGTATAACAGATAAGGGCACGGAATTATAAATCAGAGAGCCAAGTTACAATTCCACTCAGGTTCATTATATTCACTTATGTACAAATACACTTGAATCCATCTCTGCTTCCCCCAGCTATGGATTAATTAGTAATAATTCTTTTCATGTTTCAGGTAATTATACCTATTTTTTCCTCCAAGCAAAGTTTTCAGTTTTGGAATTGATTGTTATAGTAGGCTATAACAATCCAAAAACTGCAAACTCTGCATGGAGGAAAAAATAGGTATAATTTCCTTCCAAGACCAAAACAGACGATTAAATAATCAAGACTTGTGTCAAAATGCAAACATAACAACAAATATTTACCACATTACTTAAAAACCAAAAATTGAAAAAAATAAAATAAAGTAAATAATAAACAAATTAACAAACCACACATGCCAAAATAATCGTTAGAATAGACTACCCACAATGCACCACTGACCAGTATATATAGTCAAGAAAAATCACAGTGCATGTGGTCTGATAATTGCATTTAGCATGAAACAATCTGTCACCTCTGGGTGTTTACTTCAATGTTCACTTATATATATATATATATATATATATATATATATATATATATATATATATATATATATATATAATTAATACAAATATAAAGTTGAAGAACACCAGAAAGCTGTAACATGAGGGAAAGTAGAAAAATCAGGTGTGGCTGACCACATATGGCAAGAGAAGGGAGATCACTGCCCTCTGCGGGATCATGTTGAGATCATAGAGAAGGAACACCATTGGAAAATTCGTAAACTTAAGGAATCAGCACATATGCTAGGCCACAAACATCTCCTGAGCCGACCAAGCATAGAAATGAATACAATATGGGAACCAGTAATAAGGACTGCCAGAGAAAAGCAATGATAACAACAAAAGTTGCAATATGAGCTCGGGTAAAAACATGCATGAGAACAGCAAAATTGCAATATGAGCACTGGTAAAAATGGTTGCTGAAGACATTAGGTTTATAATACTCAGATGTCCTCAAGGACACATGGCACAGTGGATAAAGGCATTAGTTAGATCCAGTGACAGGACCCAAAGTGTGTGAGTTCTATACCCAGTTAAGGCAGTGGAAAACTTGGAGAGGGGAATTAACAGGAGATAACTGACATCCATCAAACATGGCACGTGGAACTAGAACAGTCTACCCCAGTGATCGAAATAAAGGCCGGAGCGTACAATGGCCCGAAACGTTGGGATAAATATGGTGACAAAGATGAGGACAATAGTCCGAATAATGTAAATAAATATAAAGTTTGTCACTGATTGGTGTTAACTTCACCATCCTGACTCCAGAGTTTTGTCGACAGACTCTAAAAGGAAAACTTTTTACTTTACCAATGTGTTTCATTCCCTGATGGACTTTGTCAAGGCAAATCTAAGGATTTTATTTTGTCATGAATATTTATAAACAAAAGTAAAAATGACGCTTATTTTTTTTAGAATTTTAAATTTAAGATTGTTCAGGCTAACTGAAAGTCAAGGTAAACTATGGATCATGATATGATGTAATTTACAACAGGAAATGCCTTGAGAACCAGGAGCAGGTGATTCTCTAGTATTGGGAATTAATGCAGACATTACTGAGAGGATAAGACTCTATATCGTCTCGAAATGTTAGAATGTTTTAACCAGCCAAAGCTTCGTTCAATCTTGAACATCGAATGGGAATGTTATTTGACCAACAACAAAGTCTTGGAAAGAACCAACAGTTAAAGCACTGGATCGCTGATCTTGAAACACCATCTTTGATGGTCAGGACATGTAGCAAAAATAGGAGAGTCGAGATATTCCAGGTCAAGTCTTATTTAGTGAGTTCAGTTCAGGGAAAAGGTCACAAGCTTGCCCTCTTCAAAGATACAAGGACCAACTCAACACTGAAAGCCACTGGACTTGAGCTTAAATTATTTGAAAGACAACTCTGAGATTGTATCATCTGGCAGTGTTCTATCAACTGTGAAGCCACTGGAAGAGAAAAGGAAGAAATCAAATGACTACAGAAAAGCTCGATAAAATCAGCCACATCCTTCAACAGGATTACCATTCTGACAATGCCATCAGCTCTTCCATACAAAAAATGGTTTATTTAGTCATCAGCACCACCACCATAAAGGAAGCAATCAAATTAAATTCTTGTATATGAGATAAAAATGATGATTAATTAATCACCCTAATTCATTGAATGCAAGAATATAAGTCAGCTGGCAGGAAAATTCCCCCAAATTTTCTGCTGCTAATCTTTTTGCTTTTCCCACCATTTCTGTAATTGAAATCTTCATTTGTTGTTATTTTTGTTTTTCAGGTGTTCAAGAAAAGCTTGGTATAGCGAACAATGGAATTGCGTATGCCACTTTTGATTATGAGGCAGAAAATTCTGATGAATTGAATTTTAAAATGGGAAACCAGTTAAGTGTTTTAAGAAAAGGAGATGACCAAGAAAAGGATTGGTGGTGGGCACGACTTCATGACCAAGAAGGATATGTGGCCCGAAATTTGCTTGGGGTAAGTAAATAAGATTTACAACTCCAACAAATTCTTTTATTGGAGATGAAAAGAGATTTCATTCTATTCCTCATCTGACATGCACAGATAAATTAATAAGGGTAGGGCGAAGGATAATAATAATAATAATAATTACAACAAAAAATACCAATAGTCATAATAAAAAAAAAATTTAAAAAAGTAATGTTCAATTAATGATTCAGCCATACAGTATTGAAAATTTCTCAGCCACTCCAACTTAAAAGAAACTGACAAAACATGAAGATAATTTTTAAAATTAATTATCTTTTTGAAATAATTATGCATATCTTTTTGAAATAATTATGCATATCTTTTTGAAATAATTATGCATATCTTTTTGAAATAATTATGCATATCTTTTTGAAATAAATATGCATATCTTTTTGAAATAAATATGCATATCTTTTTGAAATAAATATGCATATCTTTTTGAAATAAATATGCATATCTTTTTGAAATAAATATGCATATCTTTTTGAAATAAATATGCATATCTTTTTGAAATAATTATGCATATCTTTTTGAAATAATTATGCATATCTTTTTGAAATAATTATGCATATCTTTTTGAAATAATTATGCATATCTTTTTGAAATAATTATGCATATCTTTTTGAAATAAATATGCATATCTTTTTGAAATAAATATGCATATCTTTTTGAAATAAATATGCATATCTTTTTGAAATAATTATGCATATCTTTTTGAAATAATTATGCATATCTTTTTGAAATAATTATGCATATCTTTTTGAAATAATTATGCATATCTTTTTGAAATAATTATGCATATCTTTTTGAAATAATTATGCATATCTTTTTGAAATAATTATGC
Source organism: Acanthosepion lycidas (assembly GCA_963932145.1). Lineage (NCBI taxonomy): Eukaryota > Metazoa > Mollusca > Cephalopoda > Sepiida > Sepiidae > Acanthosepion > Acanthosepion lycidas. Next base: position 65,525,915 of record OZ010582.1, on the reverse strand, counting down.
ATATCTTTTTGAAATAATTATGCATATCTTTTTGAAATAAATATGCATATCTTTTTGAAATAAATATGCATATCTTTTTGAAATAAATATGCATATCTTTTTGAAATAAATATGCATATCTTTTTGAAATAAATATGCATATCTTTTTGAAATAAATATGCATATCTTTTTGAAATAAATATGCATATCTTTTTGAAATAAATATGCATATCTTTTTGAAATAAATATGCATATCTTTTTGAAATAAATATGCATATCTTTTTGAAATAAATATGCATATCTTTTTGAAATAAATATGCATATCTTTTTGAAATAAATATGCATATCTTTTTGAAATAAATATGCATATCTTTTTGAAATAAATATGCATATCTTTTTGAAATAAATATGCATATCTTTTTGAAATAAATATGCATATCTTTTTGAAATAAATATGCATATCTTTTTGAAATAAATATGCATATCTTTTTGAAATAAATATGCATATCTTTTTGAAATAAATATGCATATCTTTTTTAAATAATTTCATGTTTCTTCTCTACTTTTGATTCTTTTTTTAAACTTACTTTTATTTTTTTTTTGTTGTTACTTTTATTTATTTTTTTTTCTGTTAGTGATTTTTAAAGAAATCTAATTTAGATTGGTTTACCTCTCATGGTACTAAAAAAAAAATGGAAAAAAACTATTACAAAATATCCCATACATTTTGTTTTCTTTCCTATGTGTGATTATTATTATTTTTTTTTTTTTTTACTTTATTTATTTATTTATTTATTTTTCAGCTCCAGCCAAGAGTTTCCCCTGAACACAGTCGTTGGCTAAACAGTTAACCATTCAGCAGTTTGTCAAAAGCACAAGAAAAATGAGGAAGACGAAGGCTGTTTAGAAAGGCCATCATCAGTGCATTATTATCCATGTGTATAGCTAACCATTTTGATGTGTGTGTGATGTCATCAGTTTAAAAAAAAAAGACTCATTGTTTCCTTGAAGTGGTCCTTCCTTCCTTCCTTCATCCCTCCCTAAAATAGCTCTCCTCACCTGTCATTACTTTGCACTCCAAAGATTTGTTGTCCAGAATCACAATCTCTCCACACATACACATACAATTTTCTACTAATACATTCAAATATGTGACTGATATAAAGGTGGCAAATATAGAAATGAAGAAAGCTGACTCTTTTGGTGATATATATTAATGGGGGAAAAAAGGAAGAAGGGTTTAAACATTCCCAGATGATTTGCAGGAAGAATACATATATAAAATGAACAATGTCTGATTTTTGCATTCCTCATGATGTTGGCATTAAGAATAAATATACCCCCCACCAACACCTTCATGATGGCAATGTTATAGAATCAGTAAAATACAGATGTTTAATCTTCTAATAATGAAAATAAAAATAGAGAAAATTGTTTTGTAAAATTCACTTGCTTTTTTTTATTCTTAAAATGCATTTAAATCTTTTTTTTTCTTTTAGTCAACCACTAAGAGGATGATGCCTATGAAGATACATAAAAGAGAAAGATATATATATATATATATATATATACATACAGGGTGTATCAAAAATACTTTTACAAATTTTGAGTGTGGGTTCCTCACACCGAAACAAGGTAAAATGTCTATATAAATAAAGACCTTTGTTGTATCTCAACACAGCAACTCGTAACAAATGTTCAAAATGTCTTTCACTTGCTTCTACACACACACACATGCACCCGTCAGACTGGTGGTCCCTTTCAAATACTTCCACACAGTGTTGAATGTTTTCACAGACCCCCATGATACATTTATGAAATGAATCTGCAGTATTAATTTCTGCTACATGAACCAATTGTTTTAAGTGGCCCAACTGATAAAAATCCAAAGATTTTTAGTATTTTTTTTTTTTTTTTTTTTTTTTTTTTTTTAAATGGGAGTATATAGGCAAACTTATTGTCTGGGCTTTTGAACATGACTTGATGTTTATCTCTTGTTCCCTGTTTAAGATTGGGTTTGTGGTACTTTCTAAAATTATTTTCATTCACTTTTGCATTATTGCCTTACTTGGGGTGAATTGAATAAAAATAAATAAAATAAGATCCATTACATTTATAAATTTTATATATATATATATATATATATATATAATTATAAATTGATTTAAAAATGTTTTTTTCGCTACACAGTTCTAACCATGTTTCAAAAATGGAAGCTGAAAGCTCCGAATTTAATTTTGTAATTAAATTAATGGATAATATTAATGCTCTGTAAATTTACATTGAGCCCTATTTCGTAAAAATAAAAATATCTATAAGAACACCGGATTATATATCTTACTGTTCTTTCTTTTTATATATATATATATATATATATATATAACCTGTTGAGTCGTAAAAAAACACAGAAAAGTCGGTATACTGGAGCATTTGTGACCTCCTGTAAATGACAATGCGCTCATTATTACTGGAAAATGCTTAGGAAAGATGGCATGTTTACTGGGTTTTTTTTAAATGACATCAAATCAGTTTTACAAACATTTAAAATCATTGTTTGATGATTTTTTTTTTTTAATTTTTTATTTAAAAAATTGTTAATGATTTTTTTTCATACGTAACCAGTTCAATGCCTTTAACCCTAACCCCAACCCTAACATACTTCATACTTCCAACAGTTAAAAATGAATAGTAGATATCAGCACCGAAGTCTTCAGGACTTGCTTTGCACATTCGCCTTTTAGCAACAAGGTAAATAAGAAAAATACAATTTATCTCCCTTAGATTTGTTTAACCAGTTATTTCCCTTAGATTTTTTATTTTATTTATTTTTCAGTTTGAGAGTTGCTTCAGTCAGTTATAGTGTCATACGCGATACACGCTTGGACTATCAACTCACTTTCGATTCATGACTGACAAGGCAGAAGATTCCTAATATTTTCTGTGGTAAACTGGTTGCCAACTAAAGCTATAGGACCCACCTAGTTTTATTCAACACAGAGCGGTTTTAGAAGGGATATAGATAGAAAGAATCTTACCTTTCCCAAAGAAAGGGTATTTGCGCGTACTTGAACGTAATTTAACATAAGCGTTTTGATCATGTAGATTATTATTATTATGTTTATTTATTTTTTTTTATTGAGAAGACCCGATGGCCACTTAAGGTAGAGGGTTAAAGACTAAAGAGTAAGCGCAGCTGGTATGTATGGAAGAAAACGGTAATAATACTGGACTTATAAAAGCTAATCTCCCTTAGATTAGTTAATGAGTTATTTCCCTTGGATTATTGTTTTCAGCTTGAGAGTTAAATAGCCATGATTGTTTTGATCATCGAGATATTTCTTTTTCCGACACTGGAAATTTGTATCTTAGGATACCGCTGTTGATTCACCCATTTACTTAAAAAAAAAAAAAAGATCCTTACCAGCTCTTTGAAATTGATTGTGTTGTTTGTTGTTGATTCTTATTATCCTTATACTTATTATTCTTATTAAACGTTAAAATACTTCCTAACTCTTCAGTATTCCTATATAATAGTTAGCCACTCGTATTCGAGCATACCCGTCTACTAGGATGGCTACTCAAACCCTGTTCCAAATACCAAAATAGTAATAAGAGAATTCTCTTATTATTACTATATTTGTACAAAAACGCACAACCTTAAAATTTAAAATCTCTAGTTCCATACCTGAGGATGTCTGTAGGAACAGACGAAAGCTTGTAAAAAAATTAAAAAGACCTTATGCAACTGGAATTTATAAACAAGGATCATATCATTCATATACAGGTTCGGGGTTGGTGTATCGTATTGATATTGTTTGCGAAAATGTATTCTCGCCATTTAAATCATTAACCTCTATATTTGTATGAATGATTCATGAATTATATATATATATATATATATATATATATAGTACAGGTAATTGATCCGTTGGTGGATCCTAGTAATATTAATTATTAAAATTGATCCACAGAGAGCTCAATGTTTTTATTTTAACAGAGCATATGTTATTTTTTTACAGAAAAAAATTACCTCAACATAGTGATAGTCTATCATCAGCCTCTAAGTGCTTGTCTCGGAGCATTGTTCAAAGTTAGTTCTCCTCTAGTAGGCGCCTTGTTAGTGAGAGTGGGTTTGTGTTAACGATTGGTGGGGACATAAGGTATCTTATCTCGCGGGAAGTAGTCTGGGTTGGAGTTTATTTATGGCCAGGATTTTTGTTTGTCGTTTCATATCAGTTCCTACTATGTGGTGTTTCTTATAATGGCTCCGGAATATGTTTTTCTGGGATTTACAGTAAATAGATTTTGTACTACTAAGCGATGAGGGATTTAAACTTAAATCCGTTAAGATTAATGTAAATTAGTTGATCTATAAATTTGTAGATTGTGGGTAATACCAGAGCACCCAATGGAATGACTCGTGCTGTCAACACATTTATGTGTCCATTTCTTCATACATACATAGATGTGTACATTTACATGATCATGCATATATGCCGCTATGAGTACACATACACCCTCCACATATATACACATTTATTCTTATGTAATTTGGTATGTATTTCTATAGCGACATTTCGTGTTTAGTTCTCTCCGTTGAATTAATAATTTGCATTGTTCTTTATATTTTATTATCCTGATTTTTTCTTCTAAACATAACTTGCACCTATCCCTAAAACTAGTGGGAGTGTTCGCGAAACCTAGAATTTTCCAATTTATTTGAGGATTCAGACCCTTTTCCTTCAATTACCAAAATTTTTTTCATAAGGGCTGTTTGGTGTTTTAATTTTGGATTGGTGAATGAATGTCTGTGTGTATTGATTCTCTTTTTAAATTCTCCTGCAGAAATGCTGATGTAAATATTATGGTTTGTCATATTTTTTTTAGGGGTAATGGTTGCCTGGTATACTACCCTAGTGGATCTGCACTTGTCCTCTACTGAGCAGTTTTCCTTAATTCTACAATTACAAGGGGTTTCAATGTTAGATCCCCCCCCCCATGGAATTTACTTAAAATGTAATTGTTATGGGAATTAATAATTTGTTACATATTACCAGTGCAGGAGTAGCTAATTTTTACTGATTCCCTGAATATCTTATTTATAGGTTTTTTTGTTTTTTTTTTGTGTTTGTTTTTTTTTTTTGTTTATTTTTTTGTGTGTGTTTTTTTTTTGTGTTTTTTATTATTATTTTTTTTTTTTTTAAGTGTTTAGTAATTAAGTTTTAGGAAGTACTGTCCGATCTTGATAAGAGGTGGGTGTTAAACCAAGTGATTTTTCTTCCATTTTTACACCTACATTCCCCTTTTTTGTATCCGTATTACTAATGGTGGTTGCGAAAGACAGTTTACTTTTGAAACCACTTTTTTGGAGGGCCTTTTCGTATAGTTCTTTATTTTTATTAAAGATGTTTTCATTGGATGATAGTTTACTAATCCTGGTGCAAACGGTAGTGTGTATTTGTCTTAGGATTGCACTGGGGTGGTTAGAAACGATATTAATATAGTTGGGCGTTTCGTTCTCTTTATGGTAAGGTTTAAAAGTTTCACCATTAAGGTTTAGGGTTATCTCTAGGTAGTCAACTATTTTAAGGTTAGAGGAAATTTCGATCTTAAACACAAGGAATTTGAAGGCCCTGATAATTTTCATTTGTCATTTCGCTGTTAATGGACCACTACTATTAGGGATGAGGATGAGTCCGTCGTCTCGATACAGCCCTATTAGTTCCCGTTTTACGATTCTACTAAGCACATCTAAAATGTAAAAAGATACTAGGTCTGAAACTTGGGCTGAGTCATACGCTCTAATCTTTAACGTAACAAGCACAACTGGAATTTAAACTTGCCTCACCAATTTTTCATTCCACGTCATTAAACATTACACCACGAAAGCATCTTTTATATATCAGAATAAAGTCCAAAATGAGTGATCAAATGTATTTGTTTGTTCTTAACTACTGAAAATAGATAATAATTTCATTATTATTCAGTGAAAAATTACAAGTTGACAAGCTACGTCAATATGCAAGCAAGCTGAAAAGCAATAAGCAATAAATTAACAGCATGCCAAAGTTTATAGTAAAATTAAGTCTCCATGACTTAATATTACAAGATAAAATAAGATAAAAGGAGACAAACTCTTTGACAAGCTCCCTCTCCTATAACAACTACAAAAAGGTAAAGGGTTTAGTAAGGATGTGCATTAATAACATTTTAACGTTTTTCAAAGTTCTTTTTTTTTTTTTTTCAAATGTTAATCTTTTCTGCCTGCCATCAGCATGGCTGATGTTAAACTCCAGGAGAGAAAACTCTGTCTACTTAGCATCACACTTCACACTGACATGAAATGGAGCGACTATATTGAATCAATTGCTACATCTACTGCAAGGAAAGTTTGTTCTGTGTTGTGACAGAAAATGTTTCCTCAGTCAAACTCCATATTACACATTTATAAATCTGCCATTCGTCCGTGCATTAAGTACGCTTACCATATCTAGTCTAATGTTCCCGCTGCACATCCTAAGATTTTTGACAAAATCCAAAGAAGAGTCTGTAATGTAATCCATCCTGATTATACATCTCGACTTCAGTCACTTTCTAAATGACATAACGTGGCTTCCCTCTGTCTTTTCTACAGATATTTTCATGGCAACTACTCTGGTGAGCTTTTTGTTTTTTCGCTAGTACCCCAACTACATGAATTTAAGCCTGCTAATAGATTGTCATCTTGGTCCCACTTTTTTACTACTGAAATATTCAACAACCACTTCTACTCCAAGTTTCTTTTCACGCATTTCCCAACTATGGAACTCCATTCCGATTTTTTGCTTGCCAGATAATCTGCAAAAATGTAAATGCAACGTCAATCGCCCTGTCTTCTTGAACATTGTTTCTGCTTATGTCCTTTCTACAATCCTCCCCATTCTCTTTCACTCCCTGTGAACCCCTGCGTTCTAGGGGAATTCTCGCTTTGCTTGGGGAGAAACGATTCAAAAATAAATAAATAAAACGCAAAATCAAACTGTAAAATAAAAATGGAATAAAGTTTTATATTTTATAGAATTCGTTTCGTACGTTAGAATAGAAGTAACGGTCTAATTAAACATTGCAAACGTGTTACATTTCGTAAACCTATTCAGAATATATGTAATCAGTTCTGTCAACAAAAAAAATAACATAGTGAAATATCGAAGAGAAGTGTTTAGAACAGCAAAATGCTGAAAATAAAGTAAATGTCAAAATCCTCTCAGTTGACCGCCATGTTGGATTCCTGAGACTGAATTAGGCAAAAAGTTCAAAATAATATCAAAACAATTTAAATATAACAATCATCTTTTGTAATAGTCTTAAATTATAAGTCCCAGATCAAAATTTAACAATCTCCTAACATCGAGATCCTAAGACGGACTTGCTGTCAACGTAAGATTTATTTCTTAATATCTTTTTACCTATCTCCTCTGAACAATATAGTCCAATAAGCATATCTTAGCAAATACGGAACTTATGCCCGAAAAAAAAAAAAGACTGTGTCAAAACAACAGATTTTCCATTGATACTGTCATTATTTTAACTAGTTTAGCTCTTAGTCAATGTTTGTTTTAAAAAAGCGATGATTAGAATTTTAATAAAATCTAAACATGTGATGAAAGTGGATTCACGTCTTTTAGCTCTTGTGAATTTGCAGCAAAAATATTAAACACTATTTATTTATTAGATTGTTTATTTACAAAAATAATTTTAGATTTATATTCTAAAACCTAATAAAATTAAAATTAATGCAATATTTATAATTTACCAGTCTATAAAGAAATATGAAAATATTTTTATTCATAAATTTATAAACATTTAGTACATTAAAATATGTGAACCAACTGTAATGAAATCCTTATTTACCATTTTATAAAGTTCCAATCGATTGACAATTAGCTTGTCCTGATAATCATTCCAATAAATAATATAATAGTGTATAAATATTCTAATAAATAAATAGTGTTTATTATTATTATTATTATTATTTTTATTTATTTATTTATTTTTTTCTTTTTGCTAGAATTCTCAAGAATAAAAAAAATGTATAAATTCACTTTCACATGTTTAGGTTTTAAAATTCTAATCATCGCTTTTTAAAAACAATAACCATTCCCAAAGAGTGAAAGTAGTTGAAATAATAGCGGTTTCAAGGGAAAAACCTTCCTTTTGACATTCTGTTTTTCTTTTCTTTTGGTGGGAGGAAGTGTGTTTTTTTTTGTTTTTTTGTTGTTTTTTTTATTATCCAAGTTACCAGTGCCGCCTTGTAAATTCAACTTGAACATCGAAGATCTCAGAAATTATTTTTGGGATCGATTTTTTTTTTTTTTTTTTTTTTTTTTTTCTTCAAAAAAGTGCCTTTGTTTGCGGCAAGAATTCTTCAATTGTTTATTTCAGTTCATAGATTTTTAACTCCATTCTTTAAACAACTTTTTTAAAAATTGCTCCAGCTAAGATATATAAAACTCAAAAAGCTTATGCAAATGCTGTATCGCAATAAATTAAAGTTTCAATATTTTCATTAACCCGTTGAAACCAAAGTTCTTTTAGACATCTTCACCAGATTCGAATCCAAGAACGTGGAAGGTATTTCCGGTACCCCGTTTTAAACGAGAAAATTCGTTTAATTACAAAATTAGTGATCCCGATAGGGTTGATTTTTGGTGGCGATAATTTTTTTTTTTTTTTTTTTACAGGTCAATCTGTTATGTGGCTTGTAGCAGCAGTGAAAAGAAATTGCGCAGTATCGAGATTGTTTAATCCTTCATTACACCAAATGACTGGCAGTAGCACCGGAGGGTCATTGGAGTTCATGCCTTTTCCAAATCGACGAATTGACTCTCACACTCAGCATCTGTAATATGAAAACGCAGCAAAGAAATATCAATATTTATAGACAAACACAAAAATACTGCATCTGCAGAAGTAATTCTTTAGTTTATAATACTGTAGTCAGTATCATGTCATTCTAGATCTGGAGCCATTCTTGTGGCAAATGCTGTGGGTACATGATTGCCTCAGCATGGAGTAGTGTTTAACGAAACTTTGATACAGGGCGCCCCTCTCTACTACATGTAGATTTTAAATTTCCCAACCGGGGGACCATAAACCATCGAAGGAAAATTGAGGAGGAAGAGCAGTGATTTTTTTTTTTTTTTTTTTTTTTTTTTTTTTTTTTTAATTTACCAAAGATCATGGAATTACCGAATTTAAATGAAAATTTCAGTACATATTCATTATTTACTTTTATAATGAATAAGCGTTTCATTTTTAAAAAATCTGAGAAAATGTTATTCTTTTTGTAATAACCATTATTTTGATGCCTAAATTTTACTCGAAAAAAATGCTTAAGCCGCAAATTTTTACATTTCCAGGAAGTTTAATTGCCGTCACATCTCCGGTGCCAAAAGACTTCGCTAACGCATGACAGGACTATGTATTTGCTGTTTTGCCGATTAGGGTTAATCAGGGTTTTTTAGGGTTAGTGGTAGGCTTTTCCGTAAACGTTTGACGAATCAGATAATCCGCAATTTACATTGACATTGATCCGTAGTTTTTAGCGTCTCTTACTATCGTTTCTTTCACCTGATCCTGTCATACCCCCCACTCCCCGCAAAAAAAAAAAAAAAAAAAAAAAAAAACTCAAAAAATGTTTCCTCTAATAAGATTCATAGCAAAATACATGCATAAATTGATTTAAAAGAAAATTACAATTTAAAAAAATTAGCGCTACTGAAATTAACACTCTTGACCCCTGATCCCAATAGACATGGGGATCCCGCGCGGTTGAGAGGTTCGGGGTAGTAAGCACCGGCCCTGTCGATTATTATAGTTGATGATTGATAATATAACTTAGGTAGAAAAAAAGTAAAAAGTACAAGAAGCGAAATAAGCGCTGCTGAAACTAACATTTTTGAGGCTTCAACCTCGTCGGGGTTTCCTGCCTAGTACGCATCGCACCGGCCATGCAGATAATGTATATTTTATTATTAGGTTGGTGCAAAAATAATGACGTAATAATGTCGTTTTTTGACGTATTTTTTAACGTCAAAAAACGACATTATTACGTCATTTTTGCACCAACCTAATAGTTGATGACTGACAATGTAACGTCAGTTTCAAAATAATTTTAGAACATGGCAGATGGCCATAAAACAGTACTGAAAAAAAAAATGGCAGAGACCACAACGAGCCCCCCCCCCAAAAAAAAAACCCGCCCCGCCCCCTTCGGTTGGGGGTTTCAGGGTTAAGGGTTAGCTGGCCCTGCAAAGAAGCTACCGGGAGTGAAAGGGAATGAGAAAACTTTAGAAGGTAACCGGAAACCTTAAACAGTACACAAGGGACAAAACTCTACACCTTCGCAAAAGACTGGTGAGTGTGAACCGGACGATAGGCAAATCTATCTACACCTAGAAAGGTTTTGTTTGGTTTGTTTAACGGCATATCAACCTCAATGGGTTATTTAATGCCTACAACTTTTTTTCTTGGTAATATTTTGTTTTGTCAAAAATCTATTTCGGGAAATATTTCATTCCTTAAAAAAGGTATAGCTGGTAATATCATTTTCAAAAACGCATTGCTAGTAATATTTTTTTTTTCAAAAATATATTGCTAGTAATAGTTTTTTTTGTTTTTTTTTTTTTGTTTTTTCTTCAAAAATTTATTTCTGGTAATAAGTATTTCTAGTATTAAAACCTATTTTTATACTTTTATAATGCTTTTTACCTCAGTTTCAGGGTTAACTGTTTGCCCATAGCTGGGATTCTAACAGGTGCTACCACCCCGGGTCAGGGTGGACCTGGGAACCAGCAATTAAGAGGTGGTCCCACGCTCCTCAAAACCTCCTGACCAGAGGCCTTGCTGTTGGATGTAGTTTATCGTCTTACCCAGGACGCGGATGTAGTTTATTGTCATACCAAGGATGGACACCTAGAAAGGAGATTGGGTTTAGATTGTCGCTGTAAAATATTCGATCTCTGATCATTAGAAAAATGTTGGTGGACTTGAAAAGAAAGAGATTTTGTTGAAAATACTTATTGCGACAAATGAATGTCTTACTTCATTATTTTAAAAAATGCCATGTACTGTCAGGACATAGCTGATTATTGTTCTCCGCATCTTCCTTTTCTTTATTAAATGGGGAAAATGGTGAAGTGGTTTCCCGTTGTCATTTCCCAGGTTTTAAATCCAGCCATCGTTATCATAAATTGTTTGCTATGTACGCCAAGAGATGTTATTCTTCTAATCTATTTTATCCGTGCTCCTTCCGGACGTCGGGCAATTGTGTATCTCTATAGGTTTCTTTTCTTTATTTTCTGTAAATTGCCACTACTTCCTTGGAAAAATAATGGACTAGTTTCCCTTTGCCGTCTCTACGATTTTGTATCCAGGGGTTTCCTTCTATATTGAATCTATTGCCAGGTCAGCTGCTCAGAAAACAATAAGAGTTTGTATGGCTGATGCTAACCTCCAAGGGAGTGATTCGTTGCACCTTCTCGGTCTAACGTTCTCGGCTGACATGAGGTGGAAATTGAATTCATTAATCAGCTTGCTAAGAAATTCGGTTCACTGTGTCAGGCGAAACAATATCTCTGTCCAGAATCTATCTTACATATCTATAAGTCTACTATGCGTCCGTGCTTAGAATATTGCTGCCGCATATGGTCCAGTGCTCATGCTTTATATCTAGATATCCTTGATAAAATCCAAAGAAGAATCAGCAATATTATTGGTCCTGATCTGGCGTCTTGGTTTAGTCATTTGCCCACGTTGCTTCCCGGTGCCTTTTCTATAAATACTTTCATGGTGAATGGTTCACACTCTCCACTGTTCTTTAGAACAAGAGTAGAGTTTTATCGCTTACTTCCTGTTTAGGAATAGATTTCCGGTTTCTTCAAATATATACTTCAAATTTATACTCCTAACGTCTCCGCCTAAACTCTGGAATTTTATCCACTAATTATTTATTTTTCGTCTCCCAACACGAGTAGAAATGTTTAGCCGAAGTTTTCAGTGGGGGAGAGGACAGAAGTTTTCTTATATTGTTTCCTTATTTAATTTTATTTTACCTTATTTTCTATTATCTTGTTTATTCCGTACTGATTTTATTTATATTATAAGTCTATTCATGAATGTCTGTCAGTTATGTGCCATGCGTGATACACGCGAAGGCGATCATGTATCTTTCGATACATGATTGACGAGGCAGATTTTTTCCCCCACAGTAGGTTGCCATTTCTTTCTGCAGTAGACCAACTACCATCCAAGACTATAGAATCCGGTCTGTCTTGCTATTATTTAACCATAGCTAGGGGGAGAAGAAGAGGGTTCATACCTTTCCCAAGGGTATCAACACGTAACTGAATGTAATGGATTCGACTGGAATTCGAACTCGGCTCTCCGATTCCTCAATCCGACATAGGTAAATGTATATTTTGGCTTGTAATCGTCTTTTGGTAGCTTAAACAGTCTAACGCAAATTTGGGGTAATTCATTTGCATATTTCGTCATGTTTCTTGAACGTTCATCGTGGTGCGTTTCAAGTTTGTGACACATATTTTGACCCCTCTGATTTACGCCCCAGGTATATATATATATATATATATATATATATATATATATATATATATATATATATATATATATACATACATATTTACTTTGAACTTATTATTATAATTATTCTATGTGCCGTGCCCCTTCAGGACGTTGGCGGTCATTGCTCACCACAGCTTCACATCTTTGTAGCTCTTAATAAAATTAATCTTTTTGTTATCTCTTCTAAAACCTGATCTACCATCCATTTACTCAAGCTTTCCAAGTATGTTATGTTTATGTTTTCTTTTGTACCGCTTGCCTTCAGCATGCTCTGTGAGTATCAAATTTTCTAAGCCCTCTTTCCTCAAAATTTCAACTGTCTCTTCCTAATGATAAGTATGTTTCTTTTTTCGCTTCTATTATTATCCAAAATTTTATCGTTGCTCTCATGCTTCTTCTTCCATGGAATCCTCATCATCTTTCTGTAGAACCCATTTCTGTCGCTTCAAGTCTTTTCTTCATCTCCGAGCAGACTGTCCAGCATTCACTGCCTACATAGTAGGACTGACATTACGTAAGAATTCAGTAATCTTTTCTTTGTTTCTAACGGAATTTTCCTGTTCCTTAATACTTTGCTTAGATTCTGGAAGGCATTGAGAAACTAATTATGACTTTTGGAGTTACGACCACATATTTTTATTATTATTTTGCATTTCAACCTCCCAATTGATATTTTCTCTCACACATTTACATTAAATAAGGAAACCCCTCTTTCTCTCTCTCTCTCTCTTCCTCTCTCCCCCTTTCTCTTTCCCCCTTTCTTTCTCCGTTACATGGTTAGTGAATACTGTCTAGCTTTTGACAAGAGAAGTTTAAATAGAATGTAATTAGACTACCAAAACGACAAGTCCGTTGTTAACGAGATAGGTTTCTAAGAAGTTGAGGATACGTACGTTAACTCACCTGACTGGCAAACACCGGGACCACTGTCATAGACTCCTGAAACATTTGTTCCCAAGGCGCGCACTTTAGTCAGAAAAAAATAGCAGTTAAGAAACGAAACAGTTTGTACTTGCGAAAAAGAAAAAAAGAATACGTGTTACAACAAATTTAATGGTAAAAGCACACAAAGCAGAATATAAGGAATACAATTGTCTCAAGATTCCGATTCTATTAGGCTGGAGCAAAAATAATGAAGTAATCGTTAAAAAATACGTCAAAAAACGACATTATTACGTCATTATTTTTGCACCAACCTAATAGTTTTCAAGAGAGTTTCCTTCCTTCCCCATCATGATATGAGGGTTAGCCAAAAAGAAATGCCTGTTCTTCTTTAATTGCAACAGATTTCGTTTCAGAGGCACACGAAGCAGACCGAAATGAATACAAATGTCTTAGTATTCCCATTCTACTTTCAAGAGAGATTCCTTACTACCCCATCATGATATGAGAGTTAGCCAAAATGAAATGCCTGTTTTTCTTTAATTGCAACAGTTTTCATTTTAGAGGCATACAAAGCAGACTGAAATGAATACAAATGTCTTAGTATTCCCATTCTACTTTCAAGAGAGTTTACTTACTTCGCCATCACGATATGAGGGTCAGCCAAAAAGTAATGGCTGTTCTTCTTTAATTGCAACAGTTTTCATTTTAGGGGCACACGAAGCAGACTGAAATGAATACAAAAGTCTTAGGATTCCCATTCTACTTACAAGAGTGTTTCCTTCCTTCCCCATCATGATATGAGGGTTAGCCAAAAAGAAATACCTGTTCTTTTGTAATTGCAACAGTTTTCATTTTAGAGGCACACAAAGCAGACCGAAATGAATACAAATTTCTCAGGATTCCCTTTCTACTTTCAAGAGAGTTTCCTTCCTTCCACATCAAGATATAAGGGTTAGCCAAGAAGAAATGACTGTTCTTTTTTAATTGCAACAGTTTTCATTTTAGAATCACACAAAGCAGACTGGAATGAATACAAATCTCTTAGGATACGCATTCTACTTTCAATAGTGTTTCCTTTCTTCCCCATCATGATATGAGAGTTAGCCAAAAAGAAATGTCTGTTCTTTAATTGCAACAGTTATCATTTTAAAGGCACACAAAGCTGACCGAAATCAATAGAAATGTCTTAGGATTCCCATTCTACTGTCAAGACAGTTTCCTTCCTTCCCGATCAGGATATGAGGGTTAGCCAAAAAGAATTGCCTGTTCTTATTTAATTGCAACAGTTTTCCTGTTAGGCGGACACAAGTCAGACCGAAATGAATACAACTGTCAAAGAATTCCCATTCTACTTTCAAGAGTTTTTCCTTCCATCCCCATCATGATATGAGGGTTAGCCAAAAAGAATGCCAGTTTTTCTTTAATTGCAACGGTTTTCATTTCAGAGTCACACAAAACAGACCGGAATGAATATAAATGTCTTAGGATTCCCATTCTACTTTCAATACAGTTTCCTTTCTTCCCGCTCATGATATGAAGGTTAGCCAAAAAGAAATGCCTGTTCTTCTTTAATTGCAACAGTTTTCATTTTAGAGGCACATAAAGCAGACCGAAATGAATATAAATGTCTTAGGATTCCCATTCTACTTTCAAGAGAGTTTCCTTACTTCCCCATCACGATATGAGGGTTAGCAAAAAAGAAATGCCTGTTCTTCTTTAATTGCAACAGTTTCCATTTTAGAGGCACACAAAGAAGACCGAAATGAATACAAATGTCTTAGGATTCCCATTCTACTTTCAAGAGAGTTTCTTTCCATCCCCATCATGATATGAAGGTTAGCCAAAAAGAAATGCCTGTTCTTCTTTAATTGCCACAGTTTTCATCTTAGAGGAACACAAAAAAAATGAAATGAATACAAATGTCTTAGGATACCCATTCTATTTTCAAGTGTGTTTCCTTCCTTCCCCATCATGATATGATCGTTAGCCAAAAAGAAATGTCTGTTCGACTTTAATTGCAACAGTTATCATTTTAGAGGCACACAAAGCAGACCGAAATTAATACAAATGTCTTAGGATACCCATTCCACTGTCAAGACCGTTTCCTTCCTTCCGCATCAGGATATGAGGGTTAGCCAAAAAGAATTGCCTGTTCTTAATTAATTGCAAAAGTTTTCCTTTTAGGCGGACACAAGGCAGACCGAAATGAATACAACTGTCAAAGGATTCCCATTCTACTTTCAAGAGTGTTTCCTTCCTTCCCCATCATTATATTAGTGTTAGCCAAAAAGGAAATGCCTGTTCTTATTGAATTGCAACAATTTTCATTTTAGTGGCACACAAAGCAGACCGGAATGAATACAAATGTCTTAGTATTCCCATTCTACTTTCAAGAGTGTTTCCTTCCTTCCCCATCATGATATGAGGGTTAGCCAAAAAGAAATGCTGTTCTTTAATTGCAACACTTTTCCTTTTAGAGGCACACAAAGCAGACCGAAATGAATACAATTGTCTTCGGATTCCCATTCTACTTTCAAGAGTGTTTCCTTCATTCCCCGTCATGATTTGAGCGTTAGCCGAAAAGAAACGCCTGATCTTCTTTAATTGCAACAGTTTTCATTTTAGAGGCACACAAACAGGCCGAAATTAAAACGATTATTTAGGATTCACATTCTACTTACAAGAGAGTTTCCTTCCTTCCCCTCATGATATGAGTGTTAGCCAAAAACAAATGCCTGTTCTTCTTTAATTGCAACAGTTTTCATTTTAGAGGCACACAAAGCAGACCGAAATGAATACAAATATCTTCCCATTCTAGTCTTCATCATAGACACCTTCCTTCCCCATCATGATTTGAATTTCGGTTAAAAAGAAATGTCTGATCCTCTTTATTTACAACAGAAAACACCAATGTTGATAGAAGCACACAAAGTAGACCAAATTTTTCATAAATATCTCAGGATTCCCAATCTATTTTCGAAATACTCTTTTTTCTTCTTAATCGTCTCAAAATGGCTAAAATGAATGCCTGTTTTTTCTTTCTTTTTTTTTTTATTAAATTTCAGTTTTAGACTCGAGAGCCACTCACAATATATTGATTTGCTTTTTGCATTTTATTTAACGCTATAAAGCATTTTCGGTTTGTAAGAATTCGGGCGAGATAATCATAATTAACTATCAACTAATTAAACTATAGCTAGGGTCGGAGAGAAGAAATGGATTTCCCGTGGCCATTCCCACGTAAGTGAAAATAATGAACCTGACTGGAATTGGAACTCGGCTCTCTCCTAGTATTACCAAGCGTTCACCCAACTAAATACCAACAAGGCTCGACGTTTCTTAAAATTGCTGATCGTCCGGGAACTGATGTTTGGACGTGATATGACCGTAAGCCTATTCATAATTTTTTTGATGTCAACGAAGATCGTTGGCACTTTTGTAATGTCAATGAATACTCGTTGTCACTTTTGTAATGCTCATTGTAGTAGATACTTTGTAATCGCTGATACAACTATAATACACCGTTGAACAATACTGGTGTCAGACGCCTTCGAATATCACTAGCACTAATAGTACTTGCTCAATAATACTCGCTCGAATAGTAATCCGTATAGTGATCCGAATAGAGAAATAGTATAGTGAATAGAGTAGAGAATAGCAGATCGTATAGTAATAGAGAATAGATTAGAAATGTTGATCCGAATACTAATAGAGGATAGATAAGAAATTGCGATCAGTTAGACGTCACACGATTTCCTACTTATGCATTTCCTCTATGGTCACGTGATCTACTTAATTCAATAATGGGATCGCCTGTGTTTGCTTACTGTCGATCTATATTCCAACTCAAGTGTCGTCAGCGACACTTTATTCCTATATAACAATAATAAATGCTTACAGTCAAGAGGATAATGCTGAAATTGGCGTATGATACGAATGGAAGAGAAAGTTGCAGATGGCGGAGATTATGAGGATAAGGAGGATACATAACGATAGACTCATGTCTCGAAGAGATTAAAATCGAAGTGTTCGGGAAGCAGCCACACTGAAGTTTGTTTTCATCAAAGTGGCAGTTTCGGGGAGAAAAGTGTCAGAAGGATAAGGAGGATAGATAATCATTGGCGCTTGACTCGAAGAAATTAACATTGAACTGTCGGGGAAGCAATTCTGCTGAAGCCTGTTCCTCCAAAACAGTAGTTTCGATGAGAAAAGAACTTTCTTTATACATTTGGAACAAAGAGGAACTGAGGGTGATTCGACTCCATGGAAGTGGCATGACGTGCCCTATTTGCAAAGGTCAGAGAAAATGTCAGCTACAAGGCTCCGAACATTTATATATTTTAGAGGTGGGAAGGTCGAAGTGCCCCTATATATGCGTTCTATGGCAGAGTAGTGGTAATAATCTTACTGATCGATGGTAGTACCCTTTTTACTAAGGGGGTTAGTTTCACCGGCCTATCTGCCTTATCAACTCCTCCTGTATGGCTCCTTGAAGCCGTTCGACATGACGCCGGGTACACCCTGGGCAACAGCATCGACCTGCCGACCAAATTACGTGCAAGTAGCTAGTCGGGGGTTCTTCGGCTGGTGAAGAGAAATCACATCAGCCCATCTTGAACCATTGGCACCTCTTCCATGTCCTCAGGCTAGGATACCGCATGATTGGTTGCGAAGGGGACAACTCCAGCACCTGGGTTGCCTGCGTCGTGCTAAGAACCCGACTGCCCTTCAACGGATAGGACCCCCAGCTTCAAACAACAGGCAAAGATTTATGTACAACGGATTAAACCTACCTTGTGACCACCCTACCAAAGTCATCTCCCAGTTCGACTCGCCATCTACGGACTGGCGACGACCTCGCGACAGACCACGCAGCCGCTGGGACGACGACGTCCTCCAAGACCTCCAGCAAATTAATCTAGCGCTGGAGGATGTTCCGACGCTCTACCAAGACCGTGATAGCTGGTAGGACAAGATGGCTCTCGTGTACTTCATGGCATAAGTTTTAATAGAAGCAGCAACATTTAATTGACATTGTGCTACGCTGACCCTCGTAAGGATACAATTAAAATCACCACAAATATCTGGCCATAAATATTTACTAATCTCAAATAAGTTTGTAACGAGGCTAAAAAATGAATCACTTTTAAGACCAGTCAATCCAAAATTATTCAGAAACATGAAACTCTTTTTGTATCCTTGCTGCATTTAATATAAAATCATGACTGATCTCTTCTCCAGATTTTTTTTCTTATCTACAGTGATGTTCACCTGGGAGCCACTCGAGAATTTACAGGTACGAGGTACAATTTATGGGATATGTGGGGGAGATAACGGTTTAACCCTAAACTTGAACATGTTAAGCTTGTTGCGATTGGAAAACATCTTCTTGGATGTTGACTCAGATTTACCGTCGTGTGTACTGCACTTCCCTCGGTCATATCTCACAGCTTCAGTTGCGTCTTTTACTGACAAACAAGCATCATATCTTCTGACAGTTATACGATACAAGGTCGTTATAGCTGGAGGGGCAAGGTGGTTCCCTGGCTCGGTCAGGTCCTGCGACGACCTGATAGCCACCTTACCAGAGTCATCTACCAGTCCGAAGCGCCATCTACCGACTGGAGACGACCTCGCGGCAGAACATGCAGTCACTAGAAGGACATCGTCCACCAGGAACTCTTTTTTATGCTCGCTGTTTTTAAAACCAAATTTTAACCGATCTTTTCGCCAGCCATGGCTAGGTGATGAATTATTTCCCAGCTCACACACCCTTTCCCACAGTGACCTTCATTAGTTCCATCAATTCAGACCTTCACAGCTAGGACCCGCCGTGCCAAATACATAGGACCGTCTCATCTTAATTCTCTTCGTATTCCATTAGTAAGGAAGAAGTTTCACTCTGACAGCTTCCTCCCCAAAACTGTTGCATTGGGAAACTGACCACGGAAAGAATGCTTCCTCCACCATCGCTCAGCGTCCTGTTTGCTGAGTCGATCACGTCCTACGCTCTACTAGTTCGACTCGCCATCTGCAAGTCCACGTAGCCGCTGGAATAACATCATCCTCCGGGACCTCCAACGGATCAATCCGGCGCTGGCGGATGTTCCGACGGTCTGCCAAGACTGTAAGAGCTGGAGGGACCAGATGGCTCTCGTGTGCACAACGCCTTCGTAGCATGAGATTCAGCAGCAGAAGCTGCACATACTCTGTGCTATTATTATTATAATATTCCTAGTTAAAGTGTTAATAAAAGAAAAAACAAACAGGGAGCGGGACCGAGGAGAGAGAGACTTGGGTGACGACGCTTGTCTTGATCCCAGAAGTTTTAGAAGACTGGATATTTACAATAACCTTTATTGACCTATCCGAGATAAGGGACTTGATTATTGCGTAAACTTTTCCAGAGATGTCATAGCCGTAGATTTTATGTAACAAATCCCTCTCTCATACTTTGCCAAAGGCCTTTGAGATATCTAAGACAGCTGATCTGATAACAAAGCTACCATCGAGCGCTTCACTTATTCTGTTGGTATTACGAGTTAAGGCATCAGCAGTGGTCCTAGAGGATCGGAGTATATACTTTTTGCTGATCATGTTGTTTCTGGTGAGCCTAGCGTTTCTCAACCGGTGCGCCCGGGCGCACTAATTCGACCTGAAAAGTAGCAAGTGCGCTCCAAGTGAACAGAAGAGTAATTTATGAATTATTTTTATATTTAAAAAATGTTTATTTTTAAAAAGCTATAGACACCAAGAACATTGTTTCCATGTCGAAGTCAAGCCTTTGTCATTTGATACTTGAAACTGGAACCTAAATCGCTTAATCTTTAAGAAGGGGTGGATAATCCTTTCCCTTTTGCGTTTCTCAGGGGATTTAAATCAGACATTATCGGCAGCTCTAAAAAAAAAAGCAGATTCTTCATATATCCCTTTAAATCAGGGGTCGGTAACTCATTCGCCCCCGCGGGCCGGATCGTGTTATAATGACGGGTCGCTGGCCAGACGAAGGCCATTAATGAAAAATTAAGGAAAATTATATATGCAGACCCCTGTCTGCCTAAATATTTAAAACCATAATGAAAATAAACATTGAGAAATCAGAAAAACAAAAGAAAATCTAAAATTAAAAAAAACACCTAACAAAAATTACTTTTCCTTAAGGAACGTCAAAATACTTCAAAGTGAAAAAAATCAACCGAAGTGAAATGGATGAAATTATGACGTGTAGGTTTGAAACTGTTATTGAAAATTGTTCCACAAACGAACCACACACACACACACAGACACACACATCAAACAAAAACGAAGCACATATGCCCATACATACGAGTACAAATAGTTGCAAACATATACACTTACGTACGTAGATATGCGGTATCACCCACACATTCATGAGGCATGTATGTATAATACGCGTATGTTTAACTGCCTTTAGATTTCTGCTACCTCGCATGTCAGCCCCTCCCTGGCCTTCACTTTATCGTTCCTTTAGCTTCTGTTATCTTTTAATGTAGCCAAGGGTCATAACAGATATGTATCCATTATTTGACATAAAACGTAGACAACGCAACTTGGTAAAATAAGTCTCATGAAAGATAACTGGCAGATAGTCTCATTCGAAAGCCTCGTCTCTCATGTTAAAAATAGAGTCATTGGTAATCAGGCTCGCGGGCCGGTCAAAATGCCTTCGCGGGCCAGATCCGGCCCGCGGGCTGTAGGTTGCCGACCCTTGATTTAAATGAAACCAACCGTTAATCTTCTTTGGGAATGCGAAACCAAAATTTCATATTTTCAAATTTTGTGACTAATTTTTCTTTATTAAAATTTAAAGTGCGTCCCAGAGATTTTGTTATTCTACAAGTGCACCTTTAAGTAGAAAAAAGGTTAAGAAACACTAATAACCACTTGCTACTAACTTAAATTTTAACAAGAATTGTTCGTTGTTAGTTTTGATATTTTCAATCTTTGCAAAGCGCGCTGTGAGACATTCTATTTTTTCCCTAAAACTTCAATATTAAGGTTTTATGAAAAGACGTTTTAGTCATTACCATTGGCAAACATTTTTCCACCAATCAATATCGCAAGAAGGAAACAGCCAATGAAAGAACAGTGTTACAAACTTCGTGATCTATAAAGAATCCATCCAAGCCATTATCTTAAAAGCAAAGAAAAAAAACAGCTTTATTTTTTTTTCCGTTGTTATTTGAGATCTCTATTTTTCTCCCGCTCTCATTCGACCTGACTATTAATGTGAAACAAAGCGACATCGGAGACGAGTTCGGGTCCAAACGAAGGATAATTGGCGCAATCAAGAAAGAGGTCTTTGATTATTAAGCCCAAACGACACACGCCATATAGCTAAAATCCGAGTGCTAAATTGGCAAGAACGCTAATGTCTTCTTTTTTTTTTTTCAATCTGAACTCTGATCTTTTTAATACACACCCAAGTTTCATTGAGTTTATAAATGGTTGCATTCACTTCTCGCGAGATACAGTAGCACCTCAATATCCTGGGAATCGTCAGACACAGTTTTTATTATCCACGCTTATTTCCGATCAGAATTTAAAAAAAAATATTTATTTCAGATCTGAAAAAAAATTCTTCATTTTTATCGTCACCGCGTCACTTCAGGATATGGGCCATCATAGCTCTCCACAACTTTCTGGTGCAAATTTTAGTAGCCTCTCTCCCTTTTCTAAGGCCTCCTCCCCCGTTCTGTCACCTATTCACCGAAGCTCGCCAGTTAAGTGGCAGGCTGCCTTCCCCTATCTGTATTTCTCTCTGTGAGAGTAAAGTTTTCCAAGTCTTCCTTCTTTGTTATGTCTCCAAGGAATTTTAGTTGTCTTTTCCTGATATTTAGCAGGAGCATTCATTCTGTTGCCATTTTCTTTCAGATTACCTTGTTGCTTACTCGCTCCGTCCATGGAATTTTCATGAATTACATAACAGCGCAGCACACTTTGTTTCTAATGATATTTTCCTATCTCTTAATACTTTGCTTAGTTTCTCAAAGGAAGGAGGAGATTGCCCATTATTCACTGCCATATAGGAGATTAATATTACATAGCAGTCTGGCAGCATTTTTCTTGGTTTTTAACATTTTCTAATCTCTTAATATTTTGCATAGTTTCTTTGCTGAGATATTACATATCAGTCCTTCCAACATTTTCCTACCTCTTAATACTTTGCTTACTTTCTGAAAGGCACGGGGATTGTCCAGTATTCTCTGCCATATAGGAGATTAGATATTACATAGCAGTTCAACACTCTTTACTTTGTTTCTGACAACATTTTCCTATCTCTTAATACATTACTTTCTGAAAGGCATGAGGTCAAACATTGACTGCCATATAAGAAATTAGACATTACATAGCAGTTCAGCACTCTATTTTCTTTGTTTCTAACGACATTTTCTTATCTCTTAATACTCTGCTTAGTTTCTGGAATGCATCTTTTGCTATCTGTACGTTTGGATTTCTGTGTGCCATATTTTGTCAGTACTTAAATATTTTTTGTCTAATTAATATCATTTTTATGGATAGTTTGCTGATTAAATCAAATATATTTTTTACGTCCTGGGTATGACGGTAAACTACATCCGCGTCCTGGGTATGACGGTAAACTACATCCGCATCCTGGGTATGACAGTAAACTACATCCGCGTCCTGGGTATGGCGATAAACTGCATCCAACAGCAAGGTCTCAGATAATATTTTCAGAAAGATAATGTTGCCAGCTCTAAGTTTTTTTAACAATAATGTTGCCAGCTATACGTTTTTGAAACAATAATGTTGCCAGCTATACGTTTTTTTTTAACAATAATGTTGCCAGCTATACGTTTTGTTTTTGTTTTTTTTTTAAACAATAATGTTGCCAGCTATACGTTTTTTTTGAAACAATAATGTTGCCAGCTATACGTTTTTTATTCTATACAAAATAGGCATTTAAAATTCATATAAACTGGATTTGGCATTAAATAACCCACAGTGGTTGATATGCCATAAAACCCAAACAAACAATCAAATATATTTCTGGTGGGCGAGTTGCACAGTCTCTACATCAAATGGGCTGAAAACGGAATTGTGTTTTAAGATTGCATTTATAAGAGGCTGAATTTGCTTCTAGCGAGATACAGTAGCACCTCAGCATCCGCGGAATCACTAAATGCTGTTTCAATTATCCACATTCAGTCCAATCAGTGTAAAGTCTTTTAGTTCAAACATTGCAAAATACGGGGTCTCCCATAATGATGGTACAAAGAAGTATATTGGATTATAAAAATGATATAGAGTAACAAATGCATTTATTACATTACTGATATAGACGAGTACAACATATGTAAGATTTTGCTATTTTCTACGGGTAACTGATATTCTCTTAGGCCCTCATAATGTCGTGAATTCCAAAAAAAAAAGCATACGCAGTGGAAGCCAAAGAACCCTCGCTGCTTCCCAAGAGAAATTCGAATCATGAAAGATTGGACTCGTTGCCTGCAATGTCTAGACCTCAAGTGTAACTTGTATACACGGTCAATCGCTAAAGAAGCTGAATAAATGGTCGGCTACCTGTATCGCCCCAGAATGTACCTGAGCCCCCCTAGCATGCTCTATCTCTACAAGAGCCAGATCAGAGTAAATATAGAGTATTGAAGCGATATCTGGATCGGGGTTTTCCTAGTTCAGTAGCTGTTATTGCTCTTTTCAGTATTGACACGGGTTTCCTTCCTAACCTTTTATTAAAACATGTCCGTTTAAAATCAAAACATAAACCAAAATCTTTCCTAGGACATATATATATATATATATAGAGAGAGAGTGTGTCCTATAATGATTGTACACATTTTAAATGCAAGTATTTTAGATTATAAAAAACACATGGAGTACCAAATATATTTATTCCATATCTGATATAGACGAGTTCAACATATTATTAGGTTGTTGCAAAAATAATATCGTTTTTTGACGTTAAAAAATACGTCAAAAAACGATATTATTTTTGCACCAACCTAATACCTAAGATTTTGCTATTTTCTACGGGTATCTTATATCAATTGGGTCCTCATGATGTCGTGAAATCCAAAAGAAATTGCATACGCAGTGGAAGTTAAAGATCCATCGTTGCTTCCTAAGAGAAATTCCGACAGTGTTTTGGAGAGCGACAGGCACTATCCCGAAAGGTGATCCTGCGTGCTGTTACAAACTTCCGTGAGGCAGGCAATGCCGACTGGGTTTGAAATGAGAGAGCATACTCGTAGAAGGGAAGTAATATTCAAATCTTAGATAATATGTTGAACTCTTTCTATATATGTTATGTAACAAATATATTTTAAACTCTGGCATTTTTATAATCCAAGATACTTGATTTTAAAATGTGTCCCATCATTATGGGACACCCTGTATATGTCAAAGGATCAAAATTTACCAAGATCTTTGACAGAACATAAGTTTTTAATAATACAACTATTATGCATTTAACAACCTAGTTCCGTTTCAACGACCCGTCGGTAAACGAGTTTGTCGCTAAGTGAGGATTTGTAACTGGCTATTTCAGGTATACTTTGCATGTAATGAATTTGTCAACCAGCTTCAGATAACTTTAATGTCACTTTTCCAACATTTGTAATATTTCTAATTCATTTTTAAATGTTTACATCGTACAGTAGCGTACTTAACACTAAACGTAATAAACAAATTTGAAAATCAGCTCTATATTACGTACCTTACTTCGGTTTACATATTGTACATACAGTATAAGTCACGTTTTATTTATTTATTTGTCACTTTATTTTTTCATTTTATTTATTTTGATTCATTTCGAAGAAAGAAAACAATCGCAAATCGAAGTTTTCGTTCAACTTATAAAACCGAACTGATTGGATTTATTTTTCATTTTTAATTTCATGAGACTTTATAGCTAGTCGGAGGTTCGAGTGTCTTTCGGCAGATAGGTCATTAAGTGAGGTGTGTTGCTGTTGAATCATGGGAAAATTAAGCAAAATGAATCAAGTTATGATCCTGAGGAAAAAAAAGTTCAAATTAATTATTTTTAAAGTTTAATTCATTGACAACTATTTTGATTTTTTTTGTTTTTTGTCTAATTCATATCATTTTTTACAATTGGTTTTTCTCTTAATTCCCATATATATATTCAGTAACTGCCGTTTTACAGAGGACAAGATGATCAAATTTCGAACTGAAATTGTCCATTAAGAAACATTTATTAGAAAATACATTCAGTTTAAAGCGTACTATAGCCTTATGATCGAGAAGACGGCCGGTGTGCAAAATAGAGAGAATCTCATGATCTTTTTCGATTGATGTTCGTTTTTCATGTGCCATGTCCCTTAAAGAGGCTGGCGGTCACGGCTCTCCACAATGTCCTGTAGCTTTTAGTAATTTCTACCTTCTCCGCTAGTTCTTGTTCTGTCAACCATTTACGCAAGTCTTCTTCTTCTTCTTCTTCTTCTTCTTCTTCTTCTATGCACCCTGTCCCTTAAGGACGTTGGCGATCATGGCTCTCCACAGTGTCCTGTCCTTTCTAGCTTTTAGTAAAATCTGCCTTTGCGCTGAAGAGAGATGAGAAAAGAAAATCGTCTTTCGTTGATTTAGTGTTGGGAGTCTAGAGAAGTGACGTCAAGAAGTCGCCTTCCTGACAAATCGACCATTGTGAGATTCGAACCCAGGTCTCATGGTCAGAATAGTTGTATATGTGAGGAAGAGGTTGTAGAGTGGGGACTGTAATGGTTCCTTAAGGACCCAGTATATTAATTATATAAGGAAACGATTACGTGTCTTTTAGTTGCTGCTGCTGGTCAAAGACGCAACCCGGTAATTATTCGTTATCTACTACTAAGTTACGTGACCGAGTGGTTAGAACATTCGCTTTCTGACCATGAGACCCGGGTTCGAATCTCACCATGGTCGATTTGTCAGGAAGGCGACTTATTGATGTTATCGCTCTGGAGGAAGCGACCCCAGCGTGCGGCACCTTTGGAGAGTGACTGGACACTGTACCAATTTCTAATAAATGCATTTTAAATGAACAAACATTTTCAATTCGAAATTTGATAATCTTTCCGTCTGTAAAAAGACTATATGATAATTATAAAAATGATATGAATTAAACAACAAAAAAAAGTTGTCAAAGAATTAAACTTTAAAAAATTTAATTTAAATCAAAGGTTGGGAGTAAAATTGGGTAGACAGAACCCTTGGGGCCGTCGATGGCTGTGCTAGCACGAAGTCACAAGTCAAAGATACCACAGGTACTTTTATCATTTCTTTGAGTTTATTCCAAATTGTTATTGTTTCTGTTTGAAAAATGTTTTCCTTGTTGGTGTATTTCTTTAAAATCTATTTCCCCTTTTTGAAATACATATTTGGTGGTTATTTCTAGTTTCCACGGTGTCTTTCCTAAATAAATGAATAACATCAGTACGAAGCGTGGATTTTTTTTCCTCAATCATTTACACAGATTGCTGAGAATTAGACCACAATGTTGAATCATCCTAATTTCCCCCATATTTCAAATTTATGGAGAAAGTTGCATTCAGACAGCGTTTCCAAGGAAATGCTACATTACGGAACAGTCTCCCATGTGGATGCTTCCCTGAACACAAAAATCTACGGAATATTAAACATTATCCTTGTAATTTCAACAGTATTACTGGCGCTGCCATACTACTATTTAGCAAGGTCTGAAAGCCTACAAACGTATATACAGGGCTATTGAGGAACCGTTACAATCTGGATTTGTAGAAAATTAGATCTTCACTGGGTGCTACGTAAACGTGGCCTTGTATCAAAATTTAGCTAAGCTTATTAAATAAGATAGGCTCCTCATTTTGGGGTAAACGTTAGCTAAATAATCTTGCCATGTCCCTTAAAGGCGTTGGTGACCATGGCTCTCCACAGTTCCTTGTGTTTTGTATCTCTAAATATCTGTTGTCTTTTTGTTATCTCTCCTAAACCATGTTTCGTCATTCATTTACTCAAACAAGTTCTTTTTCTTCTTCAATGTGACGTTCTCCTTCAGGACGTTGGCGATCATGGTTCTCCACAATTTCTTCTCCTTTGTAGCTCTAAATAATTTCTGTCTTTTTTCTTATCTCTCCCAGACCCCGATCCGCTATCCGTTCGCTCAAACTCGCCAGGTAGATTATACGTTGCTTTCCTCTGGTCCTCTTACCTATCAATCTGTCCTATGAGTATCAGATTTTCCAAGCCCATTTGCCTCATTACGTGCCCCAGAAATTTCAACTGCTTTTCTTGATGTCAATCACAAATATGTTTTTGGTGCTGTTTTCTCTAAAACTCCGTTGTTGCTCACATATTTGGCCTATAGTATCCTCAGCATCCTTCTGTAGAACAATATTTCTATTGCCTCAAGTCTCTTCTTCATCTTTGAGGAGATTGAACCTGCATTCACCGCCATATAGAAGGACTGATACTACATAACAGTTCAGTACTCGTTTCTTTGTTTCTAACGATTTTTTCTGTTTCTTAATACTTTGCTTAGCTTTTGGACGGCATCTTTTGCAATCCCAATGCACCTTCGGATTTTCGTGTCGCTCTTCTTTTTCTTCTACTAAAACACTTACCAGATAAACTAAAAAAATACCTCCACTTCTTTTGGGGGTTACGATAAATGAGCTAATAAGTCTATATTTCTGAGATGAGGCATTGTAATTATTTACACTATTTACATTGTTCAGACTGTTGTCCTCGTCTCTCTTGCCATATTCACGATGTTAAGGCCTGGTATGGGTAGCTAGAACATTCTATTCTGGTGAACGAAATAAAGTGTTCGGTTCGAAAGTTCAATCACCTGAACAAGGCCAGTGTGTCGTGAATATGGCAACAAAGATGTGAACAAAAGTCCGAAAAATGTAAATAGTGAGCTAATCAGTTTGACTATTACTACTGAATAATGAATTCGAACTTCATTTCGTGCTCATATATGTGGCCTTGTGTCAAAACCAAGTCAAGCTTTTAAAAATAACATAGGCTCCCTCATCTTGTGGAAAAGGTTATATTGCTAGTCTGGTTGTATTGAGTTGTAAGTCGGTGCCACATACCTCACCCCTGTTGTCAAAGCTATAATAAGCTTATTAAATAATAACTTCATGTCTCTACGATTAATTTCCTGATCATTTCTCTCAACCGGGAACTGTTTCTTTTGCTCACTTCCGTCAGCCATAAAAAAACAGTTTACTTAAAGAGAAGTTTCTATCATTGGAAATTCATTAAAGTTCTATTTTCGATTGAATTTGGAATCTGGAACCGATTCTAAGTCGGGACAAGTGAGACATGCAACGTTAAAAAAATACGTCAAAAAACGACATTATTACGTCATTATTTTTGCACCAACCTAATATTTTCAGGAGAATAAAATGAGAACTGTGATAACAATAGATAGCGAAACGATACTCGTGCATCCGCGTAGGTTATTTTGGACATTACGACGTAGTGTAATGGTTAGGAAGCTTATCTCGCCAGATCAATTACGACTGAATAGTGAGTTCGATCCTCACTGTGTGTTTCATACTTACAGCTTTGTGTCACATCTAAACTACTGAAGAAGAGCAATCGTTAGCAAACTAATTTTGTTGTCCCAGAGCCAGTGTAGCCAGTTCGATCTTCACTGGGGGCATTCCTATTATAAACTTCTGATAGACTAAGTCTCTTTCCGAGTTGCTAGCTGCTGCACAGACCGCACATATGTTGAAACACGTTAATTACGTAAGGTAGACCATTCAAATATATTCATTTTTTCAAAAGTACCTGTTCCATAACATCAGTGATGATGAGGTTTAAGCACTTCCGGTCTCAATAGGGTATGCTGGGAACAAAACATATCTAGAGGCAGTTTGAATAAAGTAGACGTTGAGTTTAGCACATCTCATGTCATCTTTGTGCTACTACAGTATTTTTGAAGCCATGTTTTTTTTTTTTTTTTTTTTTCCCCAAAGTCCCGTGGAACTATACCATTCTCTTCGGGACATAGACGATTAGAATTAGACTCATATTACTTTTCTGTTATTATTTGTCAGTTTGATAATCGCATGGCGTGAAACCCAGGGTTACAAACTCACATCAATATATATATATATATATAATATATATATATATATATATATATATATATATATAGGTACGCTATATTTATGGGTTAAAGTGCTCAAGATCAAAGATAGTGCGTATACAGATATAAAAGTGGACATTGAAATCATCACCCAGCGGAGACTGCTTAATGCTTAAACGCAAGAGAAGGGTTCGTGAGATGGCCTGAGCGTTGCCATTAAGCATCAAATATACTGCCACAGATGGGTGTTGACTTAAAATTCTACTATATATATATATATATATATATATATATATAATGTACAAATGTAAAGAGAACGAAAATAATATAAATTCAAGCGTTCATAGCATGAATTTAAAAGAATTATTTATTATAAGTTATTACATACGAACGTAAGTAACCATTACAAAAATGCATATTTGTTTCGATGCCTATTTCAAACATCTCATCAGGTAGTGATCAAACGTAACATCTTTGATACCACCTGATGCATCGAAGGCATCGAAGCAAATATGAATTTTTGTAGTGGTAACTTATATATATATATATATATATATATATATATATATATATATATTCGGTGGAGTAATGGATAGCGGGTTGGATTGAGGTATCGTAGAGCTATGTTCAAATTTCATTCGAATCCATTACATTCATTTATGTGCAAAATACCTTTGGGAAGGCATTAATCCTCTCCTTCTCCCTCCAGCTATAGGTAAATAGCAGGACAGACTGGCTTCTATAGCCTTGGATGGCAACTGGTCTAGGAGAAGGATAACTCTGAATTCAAAACCTGCGGAGGATCGTTTGGGGACCTTGTGGGTCATAGTGCACCAGGTCTCTGTATTCGGCCCTTCAAAACGTTTGAACCCTCATACGTCAAATTCGATGGAAGAGTCGAGTATATGTAAGGGGCGGCATAGATCTTTAACCGCTATCCATAAAACACGAAATAATAACGATCGAGATAAAATCTTAAACCGTGCCCTCTATGTGGTTGTCCCAGCCATAGTGTTAAGATTAGACTCTGTGCAAGGGGAATGGAGTCTCCTAGCTGTGCAGCGTCCTGTGTATGATGATAAACTACATCCGCGTCCAGGTTAAGACGATAAACTACGTCCACCAGCAAAGGCGCCAGGTTCTGAAAAGCGTAGAACCACCTCTTAATTGCTGGTACCCAGGTCCACCCTGACCCGGGGTGGTAGCACCTGTTAGAATCCCAGCTATGGGCAAATAGTTAACCCCTAAACTGAGGTAAAAAGCATTATAAAAGTGTAAAAATAGGTTTTAATACCAGAAATACTTTGTAAAAAATTATTACCAGAAATAAATGTTTGAAGAAACAGATGGAACTAAAGAATGGAGCGTTTATCTGAACATTTGCTTTCTTTCTTTCTTTCTTGAAGTTCTTCTCCCCCTCCTTGGCTGTAATTCTTTCTTTTTTCTTCTTCAATTTCTCCTCCTCCTGCTTGGCTGTAATTCTTTTCTTCTTCTTCAAGTTCTTCTCCTCCTTGACTTTCTTTCTTTCTATCTTCTTTAAGTTCTCGTCCTCTTTGACTAGATTTCTTTCTTTCTTTCTTTATTTATTTATTTCAAGTTCACCGCCTTCTCTTCTTTCACTGTCTTTCTTTCTTCTTTTCTTTCTTTCTTTCTCCTTCAAGAAAAAGAAACCTTTTCTTTCCTACGTCTTTGTCTTACTCCGTTTCTTCTTCTTCTTTTTTTTTTCTTTACCATTCCCTCCAGGTTTTCTTCTCGTATCTTTTCACTCTGTCACCGTTTTCCCCTTTCGACTAGAATTGAAACTCAGATCCCCGATTTTACATTTCTCGTCGGTAACCATTACACCACTCCGCATAAACGACGACCTCACCCATTTTTTCCCCAAGGCCTTTCTTTTTTTAAGGCGTACAACAGTTAAACCAAGTTAATTTCTCCCTTATACGTCTCAGACGTGTTGTAAAATTTATTAATTATTTCTCTTTGTGAATCTTTCAGGCGAATTATTTGCACTCCAACTTTACACGTCTTTGTCGTTGGTGAATTTATGGAATTTCAAGAAACAGCTGTTGCAGAAGCCAATATGAAAAAATAGCAAGAGCTTACGCAACAAAAAACGGCTTTAAATCATTTCATATTAATATGTTTGACTTCGGGACGGAAAGCTTATTACTCATGGAGAAGTAACTAAAACGAGCAACGGCAGATCGATTAGCACGAGGCAAGACTCGATTATGTTATAATTGTAATCATATATTTCCACGACAGTTGGACAAATTGTAATTATATATAGAAAACCTGGAGGGTTATATCTATGGAATTATAAATATATATATATATATATATATATATATATATATATATATATATATATATATATATATATATATATATATATAATGTATGTATGTGTGTGTGCACATGCAATAATGTCATTCCAAAGAACCAGTTCTATAAAGTCAGGTAATATTTAGAAACCTATTCTGCTTATTTTCTTTTCATTCTGAGAATAGAAACAAATCACTTTATAGTATCAAAATCTTTAGACCAGTTTGATAATAGAAAACATTTATTTATTAACATATTTCCAAATTGAAGTTCTGTTCTCATCGTATTTCTGTTCAGAAGTATGACGTTTTTTTTATTCTAGTGTCATCAGCTGTGTTAGTTTCTTTGTCACATTCGAACTGAATCGCTGTAGCCCCAAAGATCCAATAGAAGAGCTATCAAATTTATGACTAGAAGATTTGCCACCATTTTAACTTCAAGAATATTTCTTTTGTCAGAATAAATTATGTTCATAACAGAAATCCCTTTTTAGCCTCCATAGAACTTACAGTAATGGTATTAATTAGCTATTCTATATTGGCTATTAATATATAAGATTATTTTCGGATAATCCAACAACCGCTAACCTTTTATAATTTTAATAATCTGTTCGCGCGAACCGGTGCAAACCGGTAGGCTGCCAACAATGTGTGTATGTGTAAGTTGTAATTAATTTCTGTTTTAACTTTAAAAAGCCTGTCTCTTCCTCCATTTCGTTCTTCTTATCAATGTTTGTCTCCTTGCCTTTCAAAAGGGTGAAATAATTTCGACTACGTTTTTCACACCGCGTACTCTTTTGGCGGTGTTTTATTATTATTATTATTATTATTATTATTAAATGTTCATCCAATAACAGGTTCAAGAGCCACTCAAGGTAGAGGGTTACTGAATGAAGTTGTTGCATCGACGGACGTAAAATGGTGAAGTAAGTGCAAATTATGCTGATATGTAGGCCAGATAATGGTTGACCGTAGACTTAAAGAGATCAAGATCGCAGTGATCGGGGAATGATTAAAAAAAATAATGCCGTGAAACGCAACGTTTTACGGCATTATTTTTTTAATCATTTCACGCCAAGCAGGGTAATAAAGCCACTGTGTAGATTAAGGGTTTGCACGCTTCCCTGCTTAACCATCTGATATGGAGCAGACTGCCAGGTCTTCACTGGGTTCCCCTCGACAATACTTTTGTTTTAAGCCTTATAAAAAACAGAGGCACCTCGTCTTGGGATTACCGCAACCATCTAGTCTGATTGCTCATAAATATTGAGTAGTGTGTTCGATCCTCACTGAGTGCACGGTTGCTAGTGGCCTTGTGTTAAAACTAACCTAATCTTATTAAATAAAATAGTTTCCTCATCTTAGGGTAACCGAAAGTTGGCTAGTATGAATTGCCATAATTATTGAGTAATGGACGGGATATGTAAACAAAAACGAAGTTTTAGAAAAAATGGAAACAAAAAGGACACTGATATTCAACACCAGAAGGAAACAAAATTGTTCTTGATATATAAAAATTTATATATGGTTTTCTCAAATATACAGCGTGTATCAAAAATACTTTTACAAACTTTGGGAGCAGGTACCTTACACCCAAACAAGGACAAATGTCCATATAAACATATGTCCTTCTCTTTTGTGTTTTAAAGTTTACGGTAGACGCTTTTAAATATACAATGAAAGATACTATCCAAAAATACTTTTACAAACTTTGGGAGGTTGTCCCTGATACAAAAACTAGGTAAAATGTCCATAAAAACATCGGCCATCGTTGTACTGCAACTTATAACAAATTTTCAAAATGTCCTCCTCTTGCTTCTACACAGGAATGCACCGGTTGGATCATTGACTAGCGGACACTTTCAAATACTACTACCCGGTGTCGAATGGTTTTGCAGACCCCCATGGCACGTTGATGAAGTGTCTCTGCATTATTAATATCTGCTGCATAAATCAATTGTTTTAGGTGGTCCCACTTTCTTTAAACTTAACAGAAAAACGAAGGATTTGAAGACATATGTTTATATGGACTTTTGACCTTAGTTTGGTGTGAGTAGCCTGCCCCGCAAAGTTTGTAAAACTATTATATTGATACACCTTACATATATACAGGGTGGCAATAAGGTCACTATGCAGTTACTTACAATAACCATTATGACAAAGCAATTAATCAACAGTCCACAAATTTATTATTAAAATGGTTCTGGTTAATTCTGGTTAATAACAAGTAAATGCTTTGGTAAACATTAGTAAGTTAATTAACGATACTGTTCAAACTGCAAGACACCTGCTTCAATGCTTTGCCTTTTTATTATAAATAACTGCATAGTTACTTTATTGCAACTCTGTATGTGTATACAACATAATGAGGAAATATTCAAATGTTGGACAGTTTTTGTCTTGAAACTAAAACCATTATACGAATCTTGGAACGGCTCATGATAAAACATAATAGACATTCGTTGTCTGTTATATTTAACAATAAATGTCTGAATATATATAATATCTTAAGTTTCTAAATAATAAAAATCTATTAAACAATAGACAGGAGTTAACGGTTTTTCCGACATCATCAAATGTTTGCATTGAATAATTAGCATAAAAACAAACAAACAAACAATAAAATAATTTTTAAATTCCATAGTCCTAATAAATAGTTTAAATGCCCTACAAAAAAGATAACCCTTTATGAAGTCGTCAAAAAACAAATGTTAGCGATTTACGACAGTTTTTATATACACAAAACCCTTTCAGAAAAAAATAAAAAATAAAATAAAAAAATAAATCTCCATAGACGCTTAACCAAACAAGGCATTGTCATCTTCCGCTTTAAATTTAGACACCCCAACCTTAGCCTGACTTGACATCTGTGAATGTAATTGAGATATTGATACAAATTATTAACACCTTACGCCCCTTTTTCTTTAAACAATTGCTCTAGCCGTCACCATAGAAATTTTGATTTCAATAATGAATATGCTTATAAAACGCGTAAACTTCAGATATAAGTTATTCCCCCAAAAAAATTCGCTTGAAGATGGAACAGAGCTTAGTACTTTAATTCAATTTAATTCAAATGATTATATTGAAGTTTTCGGCTCTTGTCTTGAAACACGAGAACACTTATGTAGCGTGTTGGAATCATATTTTTAATTATATATATATATATATATATATATATATATATATATATAAATCTTAAATTAAACATACATACACACACACACACACAAACACACATATATATATTTAAATCTTAAATTAAACTTAAGATTTAAAGTTTAGTTAAACTAAACTTTAAATGTTAAGTTTAATTTAAGATTTAGGTTTTTGTTTCGAAACATGGTAATTTCTGTGTCACGATGAATACATATATTTAAAAAATTATAATGTGTGTGTGTGTCTGTGCGTGTGCGTGTGTGTGTGTGTGTCTGTGAGTGAGCGTGTGTGTGTGTGTGTGTTGGTAATAAAAATATACTTTTAAGGTATGTTATATTTATGGGTAAAGGTGCTCAATATCCGAGATAGAGCGTATGTAAATGTAAATATAAACAAAAAAAGAACAGTATAAATAAACGCATTCGGACCCACAATTATTCCTAGTCAATAGTCTCTAGAATAATTTGAAACATAGCCGTTACCACCCACCCAATAACCGTTCGGATAATACACGAAACCTCGGTACCCATAATGCACCATTCGCAAGCATATCTAAAGAGTTGAACCCAAACAGAACACAAATGGCCTGAAGTTTGATTTGAAACATGAAACAGACTGCCACCATTTGAACCTGTTGAATGTCAAAATCTCAGCATATTTTGTTTTTTTTTATTATTATTTTTGGAACATACTCTCTGATCGAACGGAGAACATTAGAACTTTTCGTTGTTCCGCTGTATAAATAGCTGCATTCATAAGAAACAAAAACGAAAGAAAAGGAAGGCTTTCAGTTATGGAATATATACGGAAGAAATCATAGAAAGCAATAAATTTTACCGACGACCTTCAAGACTGTTTCCATCCAGGCAACACATGGTAGCGTTGCTTGTAACCTAAGAAAAAAATAGTTTGTTGACGCTACTGGCAGATTTATTTGAATTCCTCCTGGCTCTAAGCCATGTCACATCTAATTTAAAGAGATAAATCGTGTTAACTACTGAGACGTTTAAAATCATTCTACAGAAAATCTATTTAAAATCGTCCTTAAAATCGTGCTGTTATCTTACGTTACTCCCTCCCCTCTGATTTGTTAAGGATGTGTTTCAACACTCCCTGGGTACTTCTGAAACTGGATAGTCTTCTACTTCTATGTGCCGAGTTCCTTCTGGATGTTGGCGATCATGGCTCTCTACAGCATCCTGCTCTTAATAATTTCTGCCTTTTTGTTATCTTTCCTAAACCCTATTCTACTATCCATTTATACAAGATCGTTTTTTCTTTTTCTATGTTCCGTGTTCCTTCAGGACGTTGGCAATTATGGCTCTCCACAACATCCTTTTCCTTTCTAGCTATAAATAAATTTAGTCTTTTTGTTATCTACTCTCGACCCTGTCTAACCATACATTTATAAAAGCTCGTTCTTCTTCTTCTTCTTCTTCTTCTTCTTCTTCTTCTTCTTCTTCTATGTTCCGTTTTCCATCAGGAGCTTAGCGATCATGGTTCTCCACAACCTCCTCTTCTTTGAAGCTCTTAATTTTTTCTTTTTGTTATCTCTCCTAAATCTTGTTCTGCCAGCCATTTACTGTAGCTCGCTAGATAGGTTCTGTATCAAATTTTCGAAGCTCTTTTTCCTCATTGTACCCCAGAAATTTCAACTGACTCTTCCTGATGTCTCTTTTTTGTTTCCATTTTCTCTAAAACTTTGTCGTTGCTCCGATGTACGGTCCATGATATTCTCAGCATCCTTCTGTAGGACCACATTTCTGCTAATTCAAGTCTCTGCAAGGAGATTGTCCTGCATTCACTGCCATACAGGAGAACTGATATTATGTAACAGTTCAATACTCTTTTCTTTGTTTCTAACAAAATTTTCCTGTTTCTTAATATTCTGCTTATCTTTTGGAAGGAATTCTGTCCATATCCCAATGTGCTTTTGGATTTCAGTGTCGCACTTTCCATCTTCTCTTCAAAAACTTCATAGATATTTAAATCTTTGTCCCTCAGAGTCTGTCTATATTTCTGAGATGAGGTATTATGTACAGTATTTACATTATGCGGACCATTGTCCTCATCTTTGTCGCCATATTTGTCACAACGTTTCGGCTGTTGTCCGCAAGGACACATGGCACAGTGGATAAAGGCGTTGGTTAGATCCAGTGACAAATCCAAAGAGTGTGAGTTCAATACCCGGTTAAGGCAGTGGAGAACTTTCAGAGGGAAAATTAGCAGGAGATAACTGATAACTGACATCCATCAAACATGGCACATGGAACTAGAACAGTCTACCCCAGGAATCGCAATAAAGGGTTCAGTTCGAAATTCCAACCACCTGAAGAAGGCCGGAGTGTACAACGGCCGAAACGTTGTGACAAATATGGCGACAAAGATGAGGACAATGGTCCGCATAATATAAATAATCTTTGTTTGATTTTGGTATTTGTAATTTGCATGTTTTGCTGTTTTTGTTGTCACAGAATGATAATTTTTTAAAGCAAATCACCCTAAGCAAGGCGGGAGTGCCACTAGCACGCGAGGGGTTAAAAACAGTGAGAGTAAAAAGGAGAGTTTGGGAAAAGGATAAAGAGAAGGACGAGGATCAAGGTCAAGGCATCAGAAGATGTCAATTGACATTACATTTGAATATTTGAAGATTATAGCTGTCAAGGAAAGAAAGTGATAGGGAGTTCCACTGACGAGAGGTGCGAGATAAAAAGCTGTTGGAGTAGAAGAGATGGCTACATTTAGTCGCTTCGACAGTGAAAAAGGGGGGGGGGGAATCGAGATGCAAATTTAGTAACACGCTTAAATTCATGCAGTTTTGGAAATCAGTGAAAGTAGCTCGTCACTCATATTAACGTTGCTTTCTTTCTTTCGTTCTTTCTTTCTTTCTTATTTCTCTCTCCTCCCCCTCTCTCTTTCCCTCTCTCTCTCTCTCTCTCTCTCTGTCTTTTCGGCGATAAAAGAGTACTTCAACAAAGGTAATTTTACATTTAACTATTTATTCACCACGTCGACGTGTATATATTCTAACTAGACACTGGGTGACGTTGCAGTCACGAAAGGAACATGTCTACATTCTTCGACGTGTAAGACTTGACTCCCTGAAAAAAAAACTTTCTCTATCTAATCATTCCCACGCTCGTTCAGCCAATCACAATCGACTTCCTTTTTTTTTTTTTTTGTCCTGTAACTTGACCGTAAAGGTCAAACTGAGGAAGTCAGGGCAGAACACACTTCTCTAAAAAACAATAGTCTAGTGACATGTAACAAACGAGTGTGAACTGAAATAAAAACAAATTTCTGTCATTTCCATGGCATTCGCAGCATTAAAGATTGCTTTTAATCCAACATAAATAATACTTATTAATTTGACATGTTATACTTACTTGGCAAGATTCGAACCCTTTTATTGGTCAGTGTGCATCGGAAGGCATCCATAAAACCTTTGCGAAAGTTCTCGTTGAAACCACAGTAGAGAATCGGATTCAAAGAACTGTTGAGGTAGGCAACGTACAGCGCCACGTAGCGGAGGGTTTCAATAAAGGCGGGAAACTGAGAAAGGAAAAAGATATTTTTAAAAAAGACAAGTAAAAAATGACGAAAAAAAAAGGAAATCATTTTAGCATTAGCGATTTGGTTATTGGGGTTATGTTTGGTTTATTAACATCAGAAAATTCAAAATGATTAAAAGTAAAATCTTGCTCTACTTTTATAGACTTTTCTTTTATATTTAAAATCTGCACAATACAATAGATAGATAGATAGATAGATAGATAGATAACGAAGAGACTGATGGAACTTATCAAGTATAGATAGATAGATAGATAGATAGATAGGGAATATATTCACATAAGATTTGGATTACATGAAGTAAAATTAAATCTTAAACATAATCATATATATTTCATATCAATAGAAGCTTACTGCCAAAATTAAATCCAATCTCCGGTTTCCTGGCAACCCGTTCTATTATAGTCCTCTCTGTTTCTTGCACTGTCCGTAACCCCTTGCATGTTACTGGTTTTATTGCATAGGTTTGAAGGGAAATGGTTAAAAAGAAAAAAATCTATCTAAAAGAAAAAAAGCGATATCTGCTCATTGTTTGAAAAAGGAATCGGTCTAATAAGCA
This sequence comes from Acanthosepion lycidas, assembly GCA_963932145.1. NCBI lineage: Eukaryota > Metazoa > Mollusca > Cephalopoda > Sepiida > Sepiidae > Acanthosepion > Acanthosepion lycidas. Next base: position 65,486,734 of record OZ010582.1, on the reverse strand, counting down.
TACCCTGATGACTGCGGCAGGATATCGATAAAAGTATATATTCTTTAATATTATCCACGCGCAAAAATTCTCGATGTGAAAATAGGCACTTACCTGCTTTTGAGAACGGAAGAGTCCCCAAAATGAAAGTATCTGTTGTGGTGACCAGCAGATGATGAACACAATTAGAACGATAATTAGCATTTTTATCACCTGGAAATAAAAAAAAAAGATCAGGTACGAAAGTAATCTGTTTGAACAGAAGTGTAAACACACAACGCGATCCTTGCTCAAGCTTTTCGCCAGGCCAATGATTACCCGAGTTGTATTTCAATCCTCGATCTCGTCAGTGTTCGCCAAAACCTGGGAAAGGGCGCAATGCACGCTCACAAGGTAAAAACACGAAAGAAAAAAATGTCATGTTAGAACACGAAGGCTGTTTCTCATATTATATGTCAGTGATTTATTCAGGGCGTCACCTACTCATCCGGGTGGGTAGGTAGGGGATTTTTGATGACTTTGTTAAATAATAGTTTAGCAGACTAGTATTTTCAGCAAGAAGTTTATCTCTGCTCTGACTTCCTGAGGTTGACCTTAGGGATCAGATACAAGACAAAATAAGAAAATCGATTCTGAATGGCTGAACTAGCGTTGAAATGATAGAGATACAAAAGGGAATTTCAGTGAGTTGCTTCTTACACGTCAAGGAATGTAGATGTGATCTCTTTCATGTCTGAAACGGCTTCCCGGTGACGGAGAGCGACCCCACTGGATTGTTAGAAAATGTAGACGTCGACGACATTAGTAAAGCTAGTTAAGTTAAAAATTTCCTGTGCTGAAGTTCTTTTATCTCTGGACCCAAAATAACTAGCGATCACCGGCCGAGAGAGAAGAATCCAACATTATCATCTAATTGACGCCGTCACTCAAGACCACCGCGCCAGAGAGCTATGCAACATTGGCTCAACTAGGCGCCGCTGACCAGGATCGCCAATCCAGTACGAGAGAGAAGATATACAACAGCTTGCAAAGTTGTATATGTGAAAAAGAGGCGGCAGGGTAGAATATAAATAATCCCCGACAAGACGTCGTGAACGACTTTGAACTTAAGACTGGAGTGTAATGAGTGTGCAGCTCAAACCCAGGTGTGGCAGCAATATTCTATTTTTGATCTAAAGATAAATAATGGTAGAAAAAGTCAGGTAATTCCAGGAGCGATAGAATAAACCAACCATCTTTCCATCACCTTTGACGTATATATATTCATATATGAGTTTCGCTTGAGACACAAAAGACGTTCAAAGGATGAAGCCACATTGAGGAAGGCAGTCGTATATCATAATTGAAAAAAAAATTGAGGATGTGATCAGGATGAAATGATACTAGTTTGGATTTTGAAGTATTGAATGTCCCTGTATGTTTAAATTGTGTCTATCAATTGTAACGAAAAGAGATTAAGAATGAGAGCAACATGGATTTCATATATTTATGTAAAGAGAGAACTATATGTGTATATTATTATGCGTATATAATAGGTGGCCACTCGTCTTCGAGGATACCCGTTTATTAGGGTGGCTAGCCAATCCCTATGGAAGACGCTCGCTCAGGCACATTTGTGCTTGTTCGACACCCACAGAGCCAATCTCTGGTTTGTACTGTAAATATGCTGAGCAGACCTTAGTTACATTTTCTGGGAGAGAGCGTGTTATCTAGCGTGATCAACAATCTGAACAAAGCCAGTACACTCAAACCTTCGGTCACGATGACTTGGAACTTCGTGCTAGCACAGCTATCGACGGTCCGCCAAGTGTTCCGTCTACCCAATTTCACTCACAAGCCTTGGGCCAAACCATGGTATGGTTTTCAGGCACTTTCCAAAGTCAGTTACTTCCAGAAGCGATAGAATACGCTGATCATCTTCTCTATCACTTTTGGCAAAGAGTCGTATATAATGGTAGAAAGCGTCAGATAATTCGACGAGCGATAGAATAAGCCAACCTTTGGCGTATATATATTGATATATGAGTTTCGCTTGAGACACAATAGCCGTTCAAATCACTGAAGCCACATTGAGGGAGCAGTCGTATATGATAATTGGAAAAAAAACTTAGGCTGTGATAGGTGATGATGAAATGATACTAGTTTGGTTTTTGAAGTATTGAATGTTACAAGCGGAAGCGGAAGCAGTAGAAACAGGAAGTAAGTGTAGAAAGATTGCCGACTTTCTGTGCGGCATGCAATACAAACCTTTCGTTTGGATTTCTCCTGAGCCAATGCAGTCGACATGATTGCCACTCCGGGAGCCTTTCGTTTTAGTAACGTCCAAACAATAATTGAATACGCGAGAATCATAACCAGTATTGGCACAAAGTACAAAACAAATACGAACATTGTGTAGTAGACTTTCCTTTCGGGCTGGTCCACTTCACAGTGGTTATTCACATATGTGGTCGGCCACACTTCGTCGCAGTAAATCTCGTGTCGATTCGCCCAACGGAATTCGGTTTGGCGACGTACGATCAGCTGGGGTATAGCAACCCCTATTGAGATTAACCATGTCACTGTGATGATTATGCCTGCACGGGTCGTCGTCATGCGCGCCCGCAGCGGGAAAACGATCGCTATAAAACGGTCTCCAGATATGATGGTCAAGCTTAACACGCTGGACGTGACAGCAACCACTGTAAAAAAAAAAAAAAAAAATTAATAATTGAAAAAAAAAAATAGATAAGACGAAACAATTTTTAAAAAGTTTTAGCGATAAAGATATAGCAGCCATTAAAAGCTTATGTGACCCATTATTGGTGCTACGCAATCACAAATAACCGTACCAGATAATCGGAGACCGCATCATTAGAGGAGTTCCAAGAGCAGTGACAGCTAAAATGGATAGCACATGTAACTGGAAGAAAATTAATGACATAACCAAGACCTTGACATTCCATACCACCTCGAACAAAAGGTTAGGAAGGAAACCGCGATCAATACTGAAAATAATTAACAAAGAACTTTAATCAAATTCTTTGACCAAACTTGTATAAACGAAAATATTTAGTTGACCTCAGAAAGCTGTTTTCCATCAAAATTGGTTAAAAAAAGATTTTATAATTTTCAACATACGCTGAATGCTTTAAGAAAAATATAAGAAAAATACGTATATATATATATATATATATATATATATATATATATATATATATATATATATCTGTATGTATGTATGTATTAGTAAGTTCGTCATGTATAGCCAGCTTGACAGTTGAGAAAAGAGGGTATAAACACAATCTAAAGAGTAACCTCTTAGCTGTCGAGCGAGTTGCCCTGGATAGAAATAACTGGAGATATTTGTACCAGAGTGGTATCAGAAATTTTGAAATCATTTTTATTCACTGGCTAAGAGATGAAAGACGATGGTGAAAAGTGTCAGCAAATTTTCCTGTTGCTAGGTCCCAAGAACCTATCTTTTGAACAATATGTGGATTTTTATGTAGGTCACTAGCGGGACTGAAGTATCACATACAACACAAACATAAAAACTGAATGAGTATGATTCTCATGCGACAAAATCAACGGGAGAGTCCATCATATATATATATATATATATATATATATATATATATATATATATATATATATATATATATATATTTAAAAGAAAAACAGACTACTTTAAGGTACCATTATAATAATTTATTTCATCAGAGTCCTTTTAAAGGACGCCGGATCATCAGATAGCACTTCCAAAAATGAAATGAAAGGGAAAATGAAATCAAAATTGATGGGTAGTGTAAGTTTTTGTAATTTAACAGAGAGTGTAAGAGGGATAGTTAAATAGACATGGTAGAGTATAGGGAGGGATTAATTTCATATCTCTCTCAAGTATACTTTATAATGGGGGAGAAGGAGTGACCAGACCTTGACCTATTTACACGGTTAACTTAACGGAAGTGATATATAGAAATGGGAGGGTGGTAGGGAAAAAAGAAAAAGGAAAAAGAGGGAGAGCGAGAGGGAAGTCAAGAGAAAGAGGCTGTAATTGGGTATATATATATATATATATATATATATATATATATATAAAGATTTTCCAAGCGTAGCTTAGATGTGGCACAAGGCCGAAAGCATGGGGTATCCAGTGAGGATCGAACTCACTTTTCAGTAGTAACTGACCTAGCAAGACAAGCTTGCTAACCATTACATCACGCCGAGGTGATTATATATATATATATATATATATATATATATATATATATATATATATATATATATATATATATATATATATATATATATATATATATATATATATATATATATATATATATATATATATATATAAAACATTAGGCAGCATATAATTTACATCCAAAGAAATAATCACACATAGAATCAATCAGAAATATTAATGCCACTACCGACATCTATGGTTTCGACGAGGATCACTTCACTCTATGGATTAACAGTATTTTAATGCATATATTATGTCTCTAGTGACGGATGTCACCATTAATGGCATTAATATTTCTGATTGATTCTATGTGTGATTATTTCTTTGTATATATATATATATATATATATATATATATATATATATATATATATATACTGAATACAGTGTTGGTATAGATGGAATAAAATTCTGATAACTAAAACCATTATTTTAAAAAGTGCTCAATACAAAGTAGATCAAATAATATTTATTTAAAAATTTTATAACATGCTTATGTTATAACTTTTGAATAATGCATGGCCTTCCGATGAGCAGGGAATTATATCTTGAGGCTCATGGCTACTCTTTCATATGATTCCGTCTTTTGTTATTAAACTCTGTTAGCTATTTCTTTTTCCTTTATCGATGCCCTCTCCTCTCAGGACTGCAGTATATCAGACATAATAGCTGACAGTATAGAAAAGCCACTTTCTCTTCATCTATCTACGAACATCTTAGTATTCAGTGACTTTAATGCTCACCATAACACCTGGCTTAAGCATTGCCGGTATTCAGACATTAAATTTTTTCATTGCCGAATCCCTTACTAAAATCGTGGACTTCCATACTATTTTCACTAGACAAACCGAGCAAGAGGCTTCTCTATTTGATTTATTTCTTGCCTCCTCGCTCTTACCAAGCTTCACGACATTGTCCACTTGATATTAGATTGGTGCAAAAATAATGACGTAATAATGTCGGTTTTTTTACGTTAAAAATACGTCAAAAAACGACATTAGTACGTCATTATTTTTTGCACCAACCTAATAACTCGGACCACTCTGTGGTAGCTATTAATATTTCGTTCCACTCATCTATTAAACAGGAACCCCATATACATAAAACCTGTTTCCCTGAACAGTATGCTGATTGGGGCTCACTCTGTGATTTTCTTCGCGACGCCCCATGGACTGACATCTTTAACCACCCAATTGAAAATTGCGCCACTATGATTTCTTCTTGGGTCAAATCCGGCATGGACGTCTCCATCCCTACTCAGAAATACCAGAAACACCTCAATCCTCTCCATAGTTCACACCAGCTTTCTCGGCCGCTATAGCACAGACGAACCACTGTTTTCGACTATACCAGCGTGACAGCTCTCGTCACAACAGGTGCCTATTCCTTGCTGCTCGTAATAAATGTAAGCGAGTCCTCGAAGGAGCTAAGTCCCTGTTTGCCGAGAGAATGAGGCAGCGTATAGCCTCTGAAAACTCTGGCTCTCGTGATATCTGGCGACTCTGTAATAAGGCATAATAAAGGTCTGTATTCCCCTCTTTCAATCAATTTGATGTGTTATCATCCTTTGCTAATAAATCTGAATGCTTTGCCCATAAATTCTCCTCAAACTCTACTCGTGACATCTAGATTATCTCTGCCTAAGTTCCCACTTAGAACTGAATCTCTTGAGTGACATGCATATAACTCTTCCATAGTTTCTGCTATCAGCTCAAAGCATGTGGAATCGATGGTATGCCTGTAATAGTCATGAAGAAGTGTGCTCCCGGACTTACTCCTGTTCTCTGTAAACTGTATGATAAATGCATCGCTTTCTTGCTTTACTGCTTGTTGGAAGTCATCGTCTGTTGTTCTAGTTTTTAAGAACTCTGGTGAACCACCCGAACCTTCCAACTATCTTTTTGAAAAACTTCTAGATGCCCTTATCAATGCTGAATGGGTTAATCATCTCTTATCGCAGGGCTTTCCTCAGGCAAGCAATATGGCTTTCGTTTCTCCAGGTCAACTGCTGATGTATTGAAGATAATCGCTGAAAGAGTCTAACATACTCTAAATAAAAACGGTGAAGCCCGGGCTGCAGCATTGAACATCTCGAAAGCGTCTGGCATATAAGTCTTCTCCACAAGCAGAAAAGTTATTGTCATGGGTCCTTACCTATAACTACAGAATGAACTCTTCCTAACACTATGTATACTGCGCCTCTCAAGAGAGAGGGACGAATCAAGCCGAGAAGCTCGGCTTGACGGTTGAACAGAGCAAAGAGGAACCCGGACGAGGCTCCGCCGAAGGGCAGAGTCTCGTTCGGGGAGGTTGACCAACCCGATTCTGTTTTTACAGTTTCTACGGGCATTTTTTGGCCAAGACTACGGGCTCGGGAAACCCACGTTAAACTGGGCCTTGTGCCACATGCAACCCTCGTGGGGGGTGGCTAGATACCGAATCAAGCCAAGAAGCCCGGCTTGACGGTCGAACTCTCTGCCTCTGAGCAGAGAGGAACCCGGACGAGGCTCCGCCGAAGAGCAGAGTCTCGTTCGGGGAGGTTAACCAACCCGATTCTGTTTTTACAGTTTCTACGGCCATTTTTTGGCCGAGCCTACGGGCTCGGAAAACCCACGTAAAACTTGGTCTTGTGTCGCATCTTTCCCTCGTGGGCGGGGGGGAAGTAAATATCGAATCGAGTCGAGCCGATCGTAGTTCACTCCAAACCAGACTGACAGTCATACTAACACCTTCCACATCTTGTATAATTATTTCGTGTAATAAAGCTTTGTTATTTCTACTCTTGTGTTCGTGTTGTTCTTCCTTGGTCCTAACCTGGACCATAACAGTTATGGTGTCTCGCATTTTTGAACTGATCCAATCTTTCATATCAAATTGTGAAATGGAACTTATCCTGAACGGACACTCGTCTAGATCCTTTCATACTATATGCACCCCCCACCCAGGGCTCTATCCTTAGTCTTACGCAGTCTTTAATTTTCATTAACGAATTTCCCGATGACAATAGCTCTCAACTTTGCATCTACACTGACGACACTACCATTTACTTCTGCCTCGATAGTAAGGCTGATCAGTCCGACAAGGTCAAAATGGTAGCCGATGTCTAAAACAACCTCAAGTCCGTCCTTAAATGGAGGAGCAAAATGGGGCTTATTAATTTTAACGCCTCCAAAACTAAGCTTCTCTCCACTAATCATCTGAGAGAGATCTCTCTACCTTCTATCAGTATGGCTGATGCTAACCTCCAGGAAAGTGACCAATTGCGCCTTCTCAGGGTAACGTTGTCAGCTGACATGAAGTGTGAAGACCTATACTGAATCCATTGCTAGGTCAGCTGGTAAGAATGTTGGTTCGCTGTATCGTGCTAGACAATTTTTCTCTCCAGAATCTATCTTATATATCTATAAGTTTACTTGTCGTCCATGCTTAGAATATTGCTATCATGTGTGGTCCGGTGCCCCTGCTGTTTACTTTCATCTCTTCCAAAGAAGAATCAGCAATATTATTGATCCTGATCTGGCAGCTCGATTGCAGTCACTTTCCCACCGCTGTAAGGTTGCCTTTGTGTGTCGTTTTTATAAATACTTTCATGGCAATTGTTCAGATGAGCTCTTCTCTATGGTACCTAGACTTTATGAATTTAAGCTCAATACTAGACTGGTGTCGAGTTCTCGTCAATTTACAGTTGAGGTGGCTAGATATATCCCTAAGTTATATGCTAACAGTTTCTTTTCTCTTACTTCTCGCTTGTGAACCTCCCTTCTGGCTCCATGATTTCCAGCCAAATTTAATCTGCAAAAATTTAAATACAATGTCAATCGCCAACTACCGTCTTCTTGATTACTCTTTTCTCTTTTCTCTTTCTGATTAATGATTCTGTTCCTAATTCTTCTACACCCTGTACCCTTGTGTTTATACCAATAAAACACAAAAAAACCCTTATTTTTTATTCTTAAATAAAACCCTTATTTTGTGAATAAAAAAGACATTGCATCGAAGGATGCCAATTAAAATGTTTAAAATAGAATGCAATCTTATAATCCCGGTCCACAGATAAAATCGCGGTCCACAGATAAAAGCTTTAGCCGGAATTAAGAAGGTTCAGATAGAATCAAATTGGAATTTTTTTTTTTTTTTACTTTAGGTAATAACTGTCGATAGAAAAAAATTGATTTTCTAAAAAGAAAAACTGTTTAACCTTTAAATATCACCGATAATCAATTTCTTTATCTGGCAATGACTGCCAATGGAATTTTTAGAAAAATAATTTCCTTTGATGCTTCAGCGAACAAAACAATATCGGGAAGAGACATAGAGTATCGATATACCCAGTCACCTGTGACTTTCTTCACTATATATATATATATATAGCTAAATTTATAGTTCTTAATTTTCTTCAGACTATGACTATTTCCTTTCGTCTGAAGAGAATGTGAATTTTGGGAAAACAGGAATAAATTTGGTCAATAAAATAAATCTCAAATAGAAAACAACACTTATGGCGCAATATAATTTTCCCAATTTCATAACAATTATCCATATTTTTTTTAAAGCCTAGATATTCTGCATTATGCATGTTAGTATGATCTTTTTTTACAATAATACACTTTGTTAGATGTTTACACAAGTTAAGACGGTTACAGAGTTTTTATGGGCATATGTAAGGAAAATAATGGTTAGCTCTAGATTTGAACAGGTTAATATCGTAGTAATCGGAGAAGCGTCCTCTTGGAAGTCAGTTCCGTAAAATAGCGATTCTTAAGAAAGAGGCTGCTCGAGTAGAACTTACATCTCATCAAATGGATTCCAAGGGAACGGGGGTGGTTGACAAAAATGCGCGTTGGCATGTCACATCGTTGCCGTGAAGGTTAGAATTTGTGGAACTGATAAATGTGGTTCGTCTGACCACTTTCCATAGAAATAGCGATAGAGTAGGAAGAGGCTTGCAACGGTTTGTCTGAGGGGAAGTTGTTGCAAGACAGAAAATAATTTTTGACCAACAATGACGCGGAGACGTTTTTGGACACTATCGATACTGGCCAACTCTTTCATTCTGACCTGGGAGACGCCTACCTAACTATCTATTGAAGGCGCAAGCCGTTGCCAATAAAAAGCCTTTGCACTTTGCCTCATTTCTCCACATTCTAAAGTATATTAATCTATCTTGTTTCTTACGGCCATATCACGTTAAAAGACGAAAGTTAAGCAACGTCGAGCCTGGTTAGCAGCTAGATAGGTGACTACCTTTTTCACCGGAATATATTCTTGCATCATTATAAGTTTGTCATCATTCCAAAACAGAAACTATGATCTGGAATTGGAACGAAAGCAGTGATGGTACCGACCTGAATCCATCATAAAAATGCAGCATATAGAATTAATAAATACTAAACACTTCAGATATCTCTTCGTATAGATCAAATTTAGTTAGGAAATAAGGAAATTGCTTGAGGTCATATCTCGCTGAAACACCAGCTCTCCTACAATCACCGAAGTTAAGCCCCATCGTTCCTGGTCACTAGGTCAGTACCTAGATGGGTGACAGCCTGAAAATACCAGTTGCTGTAATCTTGGGTGTGCGGGTGGTGTAATAGATAATGGCTCCGAATTGTTCATCGGTGAATTGAGTTCCAGTTGGGTTTTCTTATATTCACTATAAAACATTAATATTCTTTTGCAAACATTCTCGCAATCAAAAAATATTTTCTGGCTTTAAATAACCTACAAAGGGTTGATAAGCCGTAAAAAAAGAATCCATTAATCCATGAAGAGTAACGGACGACGAGAAATGTGATACAGAAATCACAAAGTGCAGAGGAAAAGCAAACGACGCCTGAGGCACGGTATTAGGGGAGATGCGGGTGATGCAATGCTCGGAACGAGAAAGCGACGAACTGAGTTCGAATTACGGTCGACATTCACTTTCGCACAAATAATCTTTGGAAATTTTAAAAATCAGTCTTTTCTCCTCCAGTTATGGATTAAATAGCAAGACAGTGAAGGATAACTCTAAATTCAAAGCATCGCCCGATCCATAAATCCACATTTTTTTTTTGGGGGGGGTTGTTTTTAACAGAAGTAGAGGTATATCCCTTGTTTCCTGCCTAGGATTGGGTTTCCAGATCCTTTTAAAGTCTGCTTCATCTCTGTACTCTTAACATCTGCACCTGAACTCTGAAATTTTATTCACTATTTATCTAATTCTATTTTATTTTTTTCTCTCCCCGACAAATAAAAGTGGACAGATTTGCCTATCATACGGTTCAGACTCCTTTCGAGTCTTTTGAACGGAAGTAGAGGTTTATCCCTTGTTTCCTGTTTAGAATTGGGTTTCCGGTTCTTCCTAAAGACTTCATTCTGTTTCACTCCCAGTAGCCCCTTGTGCCTTAGGTAAATTAATTGAAAAAATACGTTTCGAATTTGGATGGGATACATATTTGAACTTTTAGCTCTGTTCAGCATAGTTGAAGCATAAACCAGAGGTTGCCTCTGTGGGAGCTGAAGAAATACAAAATGGCCTGAGCTGATGGGCATGCCCAAGATACTGAAAACGAGAAATCACACTGATTTGCCGTGTACCTTCGAATCGAAGTAGCTGTGATGATTATGTGACAGGAGATTTTTGTGAGAAACAAAGAAAAGAATGCCAAACTGCTATGTAATATCTAATCTCCTATATGGCAGTGAATGCTAGACAATTTCCTCATGCCTTTCAGAAACTAAGCAAAGTATTAAGATATAGGAAATATTGTTAGAAAAAAAGAAAAGAGTGCTAAACTGCTATATAATATCTAATCTCCTATATGGCAGTGAATGCTGGAGAATTTCCTCATGCCTTTCAAAGCAAAGTATTAAGATATAGGAAAATATTTTTAGAAACAAAGAGTGCTGAACTTTTATGTAATATCTAATGTAAATGGCGCAGCCACACGTATACAATGATGCCAGTCTAATATCTAATCCCTATTGTAGAAGCCTACTCGGGCACATTTGTGCTTGTTCACCCGTGGTATGTTTTTCAATTGCCTTCCAAAGGTACCGCACGCTGGGATCGCTTCCTCCAGACCTAATTGACCATGGTGAGATTCGAACCCAGGTCTCATGGTCAGAAAGCAAACATTCTAACCATGTGCCCATATATGTAATATATAATATCCTCTATGTAGCAGTGAATTCTGTACAATCGCTTCATGCCTTTCAGAAAGTAAGCAAAGTATTAAGAGATAGGAAAAGGTCGCTGGAACAAAGAAATGGGGGCTGAACTACTCGATAATATCTAATCTTCAATATGGCAGTGAATGATGGACAATCTCTTCATGCCTTTCAGAAAATAAGTAAAATATTAAGAGACAGGAAAATGTCATTGGGAGCCAAGAAAAAATTGTTACAATGTTATGTAATATTTAATCACCTGTATCGCAATGAATGCTGGACAATTTCTTCATGTCTTAAAAACTAAGCAAAGTATGAATATATAGGAAAATGGCACGCAGTGAGGATCGAACTCACTACTCATGATGTGCAAGTTAAGCTTCCTGAATTCAATGAAACACTTACAAGTAATGTGTTCGTCCCTTACTTGGCTACTACTATAGCACACTGAAAGAAGATTTATAAAAATAATGGTCGTCATGGTGTGGATCATTTATAGTGAGTTCAATCTTCACTAATTCCTTTACAGTTGCGAATTTGAACTAAAATAAGCTCGACCCAGGCACCATTACAGAGAAAAAAAAAAGCACTGTCTGCTGGCAATATATGTGAAAAAATCACTTTGATTGATTTCCACTCCCAGCGGAAGTTCACTGTCAATCGGCGCTATGCCATTCAAATCTGCCATATGATACTTTTCTTTTTCAAGGATTCGATGAACGTAAAAAAAAAAATCTTTTAGAAACATCACGAACAAGTTCTAACCTTACTGCCAAATTAGATATTATATTTGCTACTGTCAACGGAGTTGAGAATGCAGTGACTGTAACCTCGCTGACAGAATAAGACTGCACTTAAAGAGGCCATCAACCAACGAAATAACAAGTAGAAATATAAACGACTAATATTTATCTATCTCTAAAGATGTTAAATTATTATAGACTCAAATATAAACAACCAATATTTACCTATACCCAAACCAATTATTATTATTATTATTATTATTATTATTATTATTATTATTATTATCATTATTATTATTATTATTATACATAAAGAAAAAAAAACAATATAAAATAATGAAAATTATAAATAAAATAAAATAAAGCAATAACATAAAAATGCATAGATTAAAAATAATAATAATAAAAAAAAAAAAACTCCCAGCATGCAACCTAAACTGTTCCTGTCGGAAATACGGACATTCCGCCAAAAGACGTTATATTTGGTATGGACAATACGTGTCCAAATTCTCTCTTTCTTATGGCTTGTAATACTATGGAGTAAATTCTCCCTTTTATCACATGTACCATAAAACAAGTATGCTTTTATCTCCGTGAACATGAGGCTAAATTCTGCTGTGATGTAAGTAAACCCCCACATGCTTATAGACTCATATATAAACGACTAATATTTGCCTATTCCCGAAACAAGTAAATACTTATTTTTATATTTACTTTTGATAAGGATACAGAGAAATCCAATCATTTATATATTTTTCTAAATGATTCGATTTATCTGTATACTTGGAAACTATACCAAAATTACACAAAAATAGATTCAAAAAATAAAGAGTAAACATATTTCAATAGAATTGGCTTTGGTTTCAACCATGGCCTCAAGACGACTTCGGAATCTCCTGTAACTCTTCTGGGAGGTCTCCTTGTGCAAGTTGGTGTATGCGGCTATAACCCCACACATAATCAAAGGGGTTGCAGTCTGGGGAGTTAAGTAGCTAGATGTAGGAGTAATGTGGTCGCAGAAATTGTCTGACAGCCATGACTTGGTTCTGCTTGTGTGGCATGGTGCAGAGTCCTTTTGTCAGACATAGGGTCTTCTTGCAGCCACCCTCTTGACCCAGGTCAGCATTACTTGATTTAGGCCTTCGTGTTGAGTCAGACGCCCATACCAACAAATTCAGGAGTTCTTTCCTCATCGGAACTGAGTGAGTTTACCGGGCTGCCGTACCTTCGTAATCACCATTAGACTCATCCAACTGTTTCCAAACTCCCTGTATTATCCTCAGATTGACACCAAAACACTCTGATATGTTCGTATTGGAGCTTCCGGCTCGAATTCCAAGCAGTACAGCATGCTGTTTCCAAATTCCTGGCGGAGTGAATTGCATCATGGTGCTCTTTTTCTAACAGACGGTGCCCAACTGGCCCTACTATAATGTGCAGTCGACAAGTTCAAAAACAAATAGCGCACATGTGCGAAATTAAAAATATCAAATGGTGACAATTTACTCATCATATATATATATATATATATATATATATATATATATATATATATATATATATATAAATGATCATTGAAGTCACCACTCAGAGGCGACAGGCTGTTTCATGCCTGACGATTGCGTCTAGCATGAAACAGCCTGTCGCCTCTGAGTGTTAACTTCAGTATTCACTTTTATATTTATATTTACATACGCTCTATCTCTGATATTGAGCACTTTACTCCATATGTATAGCACACCTTAAAACCATATATATATATATATATATATATATATATATATATATATATATATATAAGCCTTCGTTTATCTCGAGAGATAAATGTATTCCCCTGTTTGTTCAAAATGCAATCCTTTAATGATGAGACTAGAGTGGCCTCTTCAGAGCGTAGGCCTGGGCAAATGGTATATGGAGCACGTGTGCTGTCCAAACTATATGGTCACCCTTTCGGTCGGACCGACAAGATCCAAAGGAATACAGAGCTTTACATTTATGGATGGCTTGGCTCAGCTCTGGATTTTCTGTCTGGATTTACTTCCATAGCCTTTTTCCGTATTTTGGATATGACCGCAAGCCAGAGGATCAGGGTTTTCCTTCCTCTCGATCGACTGTCTTCCTTGGCTCTCAAGTTCCACGTATCCACTTTTAGCATGCTGAAGATTTCTGCTCGATGGGCGCCACGTCTTTTGGAACCCGATAAAGAGCGCACCAGACCAATCACACCATGGGAAAATGTGTCATTGTTTGAGACAGATTCAGCTGGTTTGCTTAAATGTTTCTTAACCCAGGTTGAGTCTTGGGTTCATCATTTTGCGCCAAATCCATGCAGCGAAAAATATCCTCATCATGCTCCAAATAACTCGAAGGTCGTTTCATCTTCAGATAAGATAATAGCCTCAGCTTTTTGGGATAAAAACAGCATTGTATTTATTGACTACCTTCAAAAGGTCCACACCATCAATGGAGAGTACTATGCCAACTTGCTGAGGCAGTTATGAAAGGCTATCAAGGCCAGAAGCCCAGGAAAACTGACGAAAGGGGTTTTATTTCACTAGGACAATGTTCCAGCAAACAAGTTCTTGGTTTCAGTGTTGCTGTACGTGTCTGTAGCTTTGAATTGGTTGATTACCCTCCCTATTCGCATGAATATTATCTGTTCCCCAACTGAAAAAAAACGCAGTGATAACGTCATATCTGCCGTTGATGACTCTTTAACCCATAGGATGAAAGAAGTGGGTGGACTATGTTAAAAAAATAAAGCTTATTTGGTCACATTCAACGAGTGTATCTTAGTCAGCCAACCTTAGTAATTATAAGTGGACGTTTAAAAAAAACTTATTGCAAAATTACATCACAAAAATGAAACTGTTGTGAAGAAAGCTTTCTCTTACCTTGTACGAAAGTGTTGGCTTTGCAGACAAATTCTCCAAACGGCCATTCTTGCGTGATCTGATTGCCAAGATGAACCCACATGCAGAAAAGGCCAACCAGGATATCTGACACGGCCAGATTCATAATCAAATAATTGGTTGTCGAGTGCATCCTTTTGTTTAGACAAATGATTAGAAGAACGAGGATGTTTCCGAAAATATCCATGAGAAAGGCGACCGCATAGAACACGATTTTGAGTGCGATCTCGCGTGTGGTAAACTCCGGAGCAGCACTCGGGGCCGGAAACATGGACACCAATCCAGACAGGTCCCTTTCGGGAACTGTGTCTCCCGGCACACTGTAGCATGTCGTGATATTCAAGTTGAAGCTGTAGTTGTTGCTTAAGAGTCCAAAAGACATTTTAATGGGGATTTCTTTCCTCTTTTGCAATTGCTTTCCTGTTTTTGTCTAAATTATAGTTCTGGTTAATAAAAGAGACAGTCCGGTAAAGATATTATATATATTCTGGATGAAACTTGGTTTTAAGGATGCTAAACCACTTGAAGTAGCAGCTGAGTGGTCTATAGTAGTAGTAGTAGTAGTAGTAGTAGTAGTAGTAGTAAAAATATTCTCTCAGATTTCTCTCCTGGTCAGCTCTATGTAGCGATATACAGAGTAGGAAATTGAAGTGAAATTAGCATGATGAAAAAATTAGAAAATAGATGTTTTCCTGAAAATTTTAACGGAATTAATTATATGGAAATTAAAACGGAATTTGACGGAAACTTGAATGACATCTTTTATCTGTTCGTATGGTGCGTATCTGGCTAGTTTATATAAATAAGCTTTTCAGAAAGCGTTTGAACGTAAGTGTATACATGAAAGTTTTTGTTTGTATACGCAAGTTTTGTCATATGCATTACAAGTCACTGCGCCATATTACCAAGTTGCAAGCGGTAAGCTTGCTTGCAAAACCTATGGCACAAAGTAAACGGTCCCTCTCTGGGATTAATGTGTCACCGAGGGCGTCATCAGCAGAAAGATAATCAACAATAAAGTTAGGGAAGCCGTCGTACTCGAAGACTAGTTGACTTTCTACTAAAATATGTTTATGTACATATATAGATATATATTTGCTTATCTATCTATCTATCTATCTATCTATGAATTAGGATCAAATACATATCAAATATGGATCGGAACCCGATAGAATGATAGTATAAAGAACACATAGTTTATAAATCTAACATGTTTCGCTTTTATTAAAACTTCATCAGAGAATGAGATATGGAAAATAATTCTGGCATTTTTTTTTGTGTTGTTTGATTTGATTGGTTAAACAGACTTCACACGAATTTGACTAGTTTAAAATCTATCTATCTATCTATCTATCTATCTATCTATCTATCTGATCTCCAGTCTAATTTCACGTACAATCTATGCAACAAAGTGTGCAGATCAGTGAATGAACTTATTATAAGTTACATTCAACCATGTTATCAATGTTGCAAGTGATCAGCTTGCTTGCAAAATCTGCAGCTTACAGTGTCGGTTACTTGCTGGACTAACGAGTCAACAGACACATCATCAACGCCAAGTAAATCAAAAATAAAGTCAGGGAGGTGGTCGTACTTGGGCGCAAGTTGACTTTCAACCAAATGCAAGGGAAGCTAATGAAGCACAAGCGTTTAGAATAATTATTTACCCATCAAGGACGGGTGATCGGATGTCCATGTAGCGCCATGGTTATAAGCGAATGAAATGGGGCGGGCGTGCCGAGTTCAAATTCCAGCTGAAGCGGTTGACTTTGCTTTGGTAAAAATATAAAAATCCAACCCCATTTCCCCACGGATCAATATCAAAGACTAGTTTATCGTTTTGATCGGCAATCAGTCTCAGAGAAATATGTTCACAATCAGTTGGGCGTGGAGGCTAGTAACTTTACCCTATTAAATGGCCAAAAACAAATTCTTGCTACAGATTCTTTGCCGCTAATAGCAAACACAGCGTGGTGAGCCTGTAGCTATCTACTCAATAGGGCAGCCTACAAGGCTATGCATTACAAGTAACGTAATAAAGAAGTGCGTGTAACTAAAACTAGGAAGCCTACAGGGTTACCATAGTAAAAGGAAGTGTGTGTGTGTGTGTGCCTGTGTGTGTGTCTGTATCTGTGTGTAACTAAAACTAGGCTAATCTACAGGGTTAACGTAATATAAGTGTGTCTGTGTGTGTTTGTGTGCGTGTGTGTGTGTGTGTGTAACCAAAACTAGGGAAGCCTACAGAGTTAACGTAATATAAGGAAGTGTATGCCTCTGTGTGCGTGTGTATGTCTGTGGTTGTGTGAGTACGTGAGTAACTAAAACTAGGATAGCCTAACGAAGTGTGCCCCTGTGTGTGTGTATCTGTGTGTAACTAAAGCTAGACACGGTTTATAGTTCAGCTTTCGAATCTATCGATAAAGAAAAAATATTAAGTAGATTTTTATTATTATTTAAAGAGTAAAGATTTGTTTTGTTTTTGTTTTTTTTTCGTTTTGTTTAATTGAATAAAAGCCACGTCCCTTGCTCAGCCCGTAGGTATAATCAATATCCCGTTTCATAGCTCTTTAAAATCTATTATCGTTGGCTTTCTGTACGATTTAATATTTTCTGAAAACCGTTTTATCTTTCTAAGAGAAGCATTATCTTTTATGGGTGTCCAGAAGTAAAGAACGCTTGCGATAATTACGTTCTTCGCGAAATCCCGTTATTTCTCGTCCATACGTTGTTGTGTTTATTTTCTCGTGATCCGGCCAGACTGGCCAGCAAGTATTGCGTTATTGATGACGAACAAGATGAGAAAATCACTTTTCAATAAACAAGATTGTGATGTTTGCTTCAGATTAATTATTTGACAGCTTCGTTTTATATTTACCTGCAAGAGAAACAGAAAGAGAAATATAGTAAAAAGAAAAGATTTACACTTTTAATTAGGGAAGCGAGATAATCCTAATCCACCGTTATCTCATACACGCTTCTTGTCTAATATATAAGTTTCAACAAATTGTGAGCGCATGCTCGCGTGTGTGCGTTCGCTGCAAAACTCAGTAAAACAATTAAATATACCAGGTGTAACAGCAAAATTGTCCGATTGTTAGATTAAGCTTTGAACCGTTATAGCTTAGAAATGATTACAGATATCTCACTTGAATTCTCCGAGGTTTTCATAACACTATTGGAATTTGAGCAATAAGAATATATAATTACCCTCCAAGCTTAACAGAAGAATCGTTATAAAATCGATCATAAACGAAAATGGCATGTTCATCATTAATTAATCATAGCTAAGGATAGAAAGCACATAAAGGATTGAAAAAAGTTCAAATATATATATATATATATATATATATATATATATATATATATATATATATATATATATATATATATATATATATATATCATTCCAGGATCATTTTACAACTAATTCGAGATGATCGCCCTTTCTAATATCCTAACTTTATATCCTGGTGTAACAAGGTGCCTCACACGTTTCACGTACGATTCCATCTTTAAGTCTTTTTTCACTGCTCTTTGAGCTGTCAAAGGTGAAACTCCTCTCTTACGTGCCAAACGTCTTATGAATTGAGTTGGATCTGTTCTAATGGATCTCTTTAGTTGAAATGATGATCCCTCTTTCTGTTGTGACCACCTGATCCAGTTTTTTTCTCTATTGTTCACTCTTTTTAAAAGTTATTCACCGTTCTCTTGACGGTTCTTGAATGGACTTTGAAGATGTAAACCATAGTATGAATGTTGGTACCATTACTGAAGGCCTGAATGATCTTTTTCATCTCAGCTCGGTTGAGAAGGCAGTGGGGCTGACAGAAAACGATTTTAACATATTACCTTTCTAGCTGAATAACTCAAAGGATTTTTCAGTGATTCTTACGATAAATGCGTTGGTAGGAAAATGGCGTCGATGAGATTTGCCTTGGGGTTCATGGAAAAGCTAGGATGTTTTAGAAGAGGATCAAGTTGGTAACTGACTGCGCTGGATTTCTGACATATGGTCTAGATTTCTCTGTCTAGTTTGCCGTTTACAGTAAATATGCTGGCCAGATATTTAAATTCACTGGTTTGCTTTAGCTGGGTTCCATTCATGTTAATGTCCAGTTTTTCTAGTTTCAACAACGCCATTTTCCTACCAACGCTGACATACCAGTGCCAGACATGGCCCCTAACAAAACCCTTGAGTGGAAACTGATCACTTGTGAGATGAAATGCCTGAGGAAAGCAGTGAACAAGACCAGGCGAGACAAGATCAGAAATAAGGCAAGAAATGATATGGTAGGAGCAATACCAATCATCGAACAACAGAAGATCAAGTGGTTTGGACACCTCACTCGTATGCCTATCAACCAACCAGCCCTACGAGCATACACCCTCAAGTACACTGACTGGAGAACGAGAGGCAGACCAAGAAGACACTTTCAGAGCCCACAAGATATCTCTCCTCCAGGCCATCGTCTTGCCACTGACAGACGACTAACAGCACAAGCAGAAGGAAAAACAACATCAAACTTACGATAAATGGTGTCAAGAAGGCTAAACGTCTTATCTGAAAACCTAGAAAAGAGAAACTCAGTTTACTGGTTTCTTAGATATTAAACATTTTTGGGTATGGACAATTATGCTGTAACACGATTTAGATAATTTTTCTGTTACACCTGGTATAAAGTGGTTATCTGTCCCTATGCGTGTGTATGCGCAAATCTGAGACAACAAACGAAAGCTATTTTTAAAAAATCATATCAAACAGCATGGGTTTTATATCTTGCCCAACTTTGCAGTTTCTGCATAATGAAGAGAACAAATTGAGATTTTCAACTTTAAAAATGAAACGTTTCATAATCAATGCTTTGATTTTATTTCCTGTCTGGTTTTTTAAAATGTTTATAAATAATCGGTTATTTCATGATTAAATTATTTAGTTATACAAATGAAAACAATATCGTTTCTTTTTACTCTAAAACTGGTAACTAACATTGCATTTAGATCACAGATAGAGAAGTAAATAGAATCTTGTATGAAGAGAAACGTTTATACACTAATATTCATCCAAGGCCAAAGAGCTACTCAAGGTAGAGGGTTACTGTGTAGTGTTGTATGAGCGTAAGAAAAGGTAAGAAGTGAAGTTCATGGGGTTATGCATACAACGGTTAACCCTAGACTTGAAGAGGTCAAGATTGTAGTGATTGGAGAAAGCATCCTGCTAGGAGTCTGTTCCACAACGCAGCAATTCTTAGCAAGAAACTATCCGTATGGAACTTCCTCCTTATTAATGAAATACGAAGAGAATGGGGGACGATTCACTCTTACGTATGTGTCATACCAGATCCCAGTTGTAAGAGTCAGGGGTAGTGGGACTAAGGAAGGTCAGCACACTTGGTATGGAAAAAGCGACAGAACAGCGAGAGGCTGGCTCTAGCCCAGATATGACAGCAATACCCC
>OZ010582.1:65436266-65461266 GCA_963932145.1 Acanthosepion lycidas | reverse complement strand
TGCATTTAAACTGATCAAATTTTATTTCAGAAAACAATAAAATTAAATTTCGTTTGATTAAAACCCTGCTAACATGGAAGTACCCAAGAATCCTTTGAGGCACATAATGCTTTATGAGTTCAAGAAAGGAAACTCAGCAGCCGAAGCGGCTAGAAACATTCACTCAGTTTATGGAGAGGAATGTGTGAATGAAAGAACTTGCAGAAGATGGTTTGCAAAATTCAGAGGTGGAGATTTCATCCTTGAAGATGAAGATCGAACCGGACGTCCAGTTGAATTTGATGAAAAGCTTCTTGAAGCAGACCTTGAAGAAAATCCTGCTTTATCAGTTGAGGAATTGGCAATGGTTCTCAGTTCAAACCATACAACTATTCAACGTCATCTTCTACAACTTGGAAAAGTTCCTAAACTTGGAAAATGGGTGCCTCCTGAATTGTCTGAAAACAACCTCGAATCCCGAGTTGACATCTGCTTTTCTCTCCATTCTCGCCAACTTGTTTCACCTTTTTTGGATAGACTTGTCACTGGCGACAAAAAATGGATCTTTTATCGAAATGTTAATCATCGTAGACAGTGGGTTGGTAAAGAGGAAGTACCCCAGCCACAGCCGAGAAGGGAACTTCATGGGTAAAAGGTTCTTCTTTCAATCTAGTGGGATCGCCAAGGAATAATCCACTTTAAATTCTTACCACCTAATGCAACAATTAATGCTTAAATATACTGTCAGCAATTAGAGCGTTTGAACCAAGCTTTGAGGGGAAAAAGACCTGCTCTAGTGAATCGAAAAGGGGTGATGTTTCATCAGGACAATGCGCGACCCCACACAGCAAGTATCATGTCAAAAAAGATCGAAGAACTTGGTTGGGAGAAAATTCCTTATCCACCTTATTCTCCCGATCTTGCTCCTTCAGACTACCATTTGTTTCGTAGCTTACAGAATCATTTGGAAGAAACAGTTTTTGTAACACAGGAAGAAGTTAAAACTGACATTTGTGAGTTCTTCGAATCAAAGCCAAAAGAATTTTACAGTAATGGAATTAGTAAGCTTGTTAATAGATGGAAGGAAGTCATAGATATTCAGGGAAAATACATTGTTGATTGAATCTGTAATTAAATGTAACATTTGGTCACTTGTTTTCTTAATTCAAAATTTGGACAGAACTTATGGGATGACCTGATATATATATATATATATATATATATATATATATATATATATATATATATATATGACAGAAGATGACATAGTTACAGAAGGTAATGTGGGTTATTATATTATGGAGTTAAGAGTGGGCGGGGAGAGAAAAGGGGAACCCGATGAGCTGACCTACATCTTAATGGTCACACTAGTTTTAAATTTAAAATTCGCAGGATTTTTCAAACTGTTTATAGTGTCAGTTTGTAGAAGAGGACTGGTTAGTATTTAAAATTTAAAATTCGCAGGATGTACTGTACGAAAAACTTTGCTCTGTTTAATGAAAATAAACACTGAGCGCTGTTTCTGAATCAGTTTTAACATTTAATATTTAAATTTCTATATTGCGTTGGATTGTACCAACGGATTACTACCACTCTCTCTCTCTCTCTCTCTCTCTCTCTCTCTCTCTCTATCTATCTATCTATCTATCTCCCTATATATATATATATATATATATATATATATATATAAAGAGAGAGAGAGAGACGCTGATGTTGGAGTGAATGGACATCTTTTTCCATTGCTCAAAGAAAGTGATGTATTTTAAAAGGAGTCTTGATTATTTTAATTATCCATTTATTATTCTCATGTTTTTTATTATATATATATATATAATCTTTAATTATTAAAATACATATTCGTTTATATTTTAAGATAAGTCGTGGTATACATCGATTGTTTTACGTTTTAAAATAAGTGTTATTTAACAAGTTAAATTTATTAAGAATGTCTCACTAAGAATTATTATATTAAGTACATTTAATACATTGTATTTGTTAAATTACTTATGTATTGGCACGAATAATTATATTCTATATTTTAGCCAACGTTTTTAAGAAATTTATCGGGGTTCTATATTCTGTTTTAAGCCCATTGTAAAAAACACGGAAAACATGGATTGACCTAAAAACATATAAATCTTTTACTTTCAATCCATTCTGAAAGAATTGGATGAGGATTTGCCTTGGATTCGTTTTAGAAAAGGCTATATCAATTTTGTACTTTCGAGCCATTCTGAAAATGAGATGAAGTGTTACCTTTATTTAGATACAAAAAAGTTGGGAAAAATTAACTTTCTAAGAATTATAAAGAAAATATATAGAATAAATATTAACGGCTTTTTTAAATGTCATTTATTTTCTTTCTTCTTTAATCACAAGAAACGCCAGCTTAGGGAAAATGACTATGATTCTTTAATTAAGCATACAGGCAAATACATAGACACATTTCTTTCTTTCGTTTTGGGATCTGATGAAGCCTGGAAAGGTGAAATCCGTAATCAAATCCATATCCAATGAAACATTTTCCATTTGTCACACACACACAGACACACACACACATATATATATATATATATATATATATATATATATATATATATATATATATATAATTTTATTTATTTGCTAATTAATAGGGATGATTCCGACGAGGAAAATGTATCACACACACACACACATATATATATATATGATAAATTCACCATCAAAGATGACATCCTGTTCAACTTACATAGAGGTTTGCTATGCGCCGATAACGGTCCCGTAATAGCAGACATAGGTCTTAAATTCGTTATCCGGCTGTATGAGGTTGTACATGAACACGTGAGAGAAATAAATGTTTGATGGTGAACATCTCTATTGTAATGTCCATATAACCACTCTGATGATGGCTCATGTGAGTCGAAAGAACAGCATAATAAAAAATATCCAAATGTTGGACAGTTTTTGTCTTTATTTTCTCCCAAAACTAAAGCCACTCTATGAAGCTTATGACTCATGATCAAACATAATAAACATTCGTTGTCTGTAATATTTAACAGTATATGTTTGAATAATGATCTGCTGCCCCAATACACTAAATATATATCGAGCTATCCTTTGTTAAGTATGTATATATACATATATATATGGTGTCCGTAAAGTCTAAAGTTTTTTTACCTCCACAGATTAAACATTGTTTTTTGTCGAAAGAAGTGACTTCTTTTCCTGGGGGATGCTAAAGAAGAAGGTGTACTCAATGAAAATCACAGATGCAACACACTTGATTGAACGCATAAAGAGTGAATCTGCTAAAATTGACAGCAATGTGGAGTTATTGAATCGAGTTCACGTGCATCTTGCGGAGCGCACCAACTTTTGCATCACAAATGATGGAAATCATATTGAAGATTTGTTAATATTCCAATTCAATAAAATGTTGTTGAAATTTTCATTTCTTGAAAATATACATTTTTACCTATGTGTCCAGACTTCAGTAATGGCTGCCGCGACGCAAATGAATCCGAACTTCTATTGTCGATAATTCCTAAACGGTAGATTTTATAAAAATTTCTTTGTTATTTTCGAATTAAACATATACATTTACACCTAAATATAACTATTCGGAAAATTTTTCTTATATATTTAGCGCGGGGCTTAAAAAGAAAATTACCCGTTTTATAATGACATGAAAGCCTGTCCTAGTGTCGGTGCTAAGCCATCTGAACGTAAAATGGAGTTAAGATTCGAGTTCCTACCATATTCGCTATTTACTTTTTAACTTATGTTTTTCGCCTGCAGTCTAGCATCAGCCATGTTGATGAAAGGCAGAAAAGGTCCTCTGTGGCGGCATTGCGCTTAAATTCATAAAGTCTACGAACCCTATCGAACAACTCACTCGAACAATTACCATGAAAGTATTTATAGAAAAGACAAGGAAAGCAACTTTACGGTGATGGAAAAGTCACTGAAGTCGATACGCTAGATTATGACCAATAAATACTGCTGATTCTTCTTTGGATTTTATCAAGGATCTCTAAATATATAGCAGGAGCATCGGACCATTTGTAACAGCAATTTTCTAAGCGTGGACGAGTAGTAAAC
The DNA here is from genome assembly GCA_963932145.1 of Acanthosepion lycidas. Taxonomy (NCBI): domain Eukaryota; kingdom Metazoa; phylum Mollusca; class Cephalopoda; order Sepiida; family Sepiidae; genus Acanthosepion; species Acanthosepion lycidas. The sequence continues at coordinate 65,457,204 of OZ010582.1, read as the reverse complement.
TTATAGATATGCAAGATAGATTCTGGAGAGAAAACTTGGCTAGCATGACACAATGAACCAACTTTATTAGCAGTAGACTTAGCAATTAACTCAGTATACTCTTTCCACTTCATGTCAGCCGAGAACATTAGCTTAAGAATATGAGCACCGTTTTCCTTAAATGAATCACTTCCCAATGGCAACTCTTTCCAAACCCGGATAAAGATTATAGGGCCTTATAACTTTACTCTTTCGGATGGCCTTACGTCGCCTCACACCGCATCTTCTTCTTCTATGTGCCGTATCCCTTCAGGACGTTGACGATCATGGTTCTCCACAATTTTCTGTCCTTTGTAACTCATAATAATTTTTTATCTTTTTATTACCTTACTTAAACTATGTTCCGCAATTCATTTACTCAAGCTCGTTAAGTAGATTGTATGTTGTTTTCCTCTGTTCCACCTTCAATCTGCCCTGTGAGTATCACATTTTCCAAGCGTCCTTTCCTCAGTATGTGCCCAAGAAATTTCAACTGTTTCTTTCTTCAGTGGAAGTGTCTTTATTGTTTCCATTTTCTCTAAAACATCTCTATTGCTCAGATGTTCGGTTCATGGTATGCTCAGCATCCTTCTGTATTTCTGTTGCTTCAAGTCCCTTCTTCATCTGTAAAGCATTCACTGCTATATAGGAGAACTGATATTACGTAACATGCCAGTATTCTTTTCTTTGTTTCTAACGAAATTTTCCTGTTTCTTAATACCTTGCTTAGCTTTTGGAAGGCAATTTTCGTTTCCCGTCTTCTTGCCATTGGTGTTTAATCCTTTTATTCTCTCTTTTCTTCATTATTTTCTGTAGTTTCTTGCAGTTTCCTTTCTATGTCTGCTATCATCACTGTCTCATCTGCATAAATTATGGTGTTAAACTATGGCCACCAATAATGAATCCTGGTAGAACTTCCAATTCTTTCAAAATCGCCCCATTGTGTCGATTTAATAAATTGGCTCCAAGCATCAATAATTTTTTTATTTTTAAATCGACAGAAACGAATAAAATACTCAAAATGCTGATAATTTAAGTTAAATACAAACTTTTGGTTCTTAAAATAAACTTAGCCCGTCTCATAATCCAATAAATAAATCATTGGTTATATTTTTTAAAACTTACACAGACTCCAATTTTCAAACTCTATCAAGTGTTTTAATGTTTAAAAAATTACCCCGTCTCGTTATTCACTTACTAAATCATGGGTTTTAGTATTAAAAAATTTACACAGACTACTACTTCACAAACTATATGAAGGGTTTTAATCTTTAAAAATTACTCCGGCTTGCTAATCAGTTACGACATAATGGGTGTAATGACAAAAGTACGCAGGTGTAGGATTTAAGAAAGCTTTATTCAACTAAGAATACAAAGTTCGCGTATAGTGTCCTTTTATAGTCCCAGTAAATAGAAACAGCTCTCTCAAAGAGGAGAGTAACAAAATAAGGGGTGGCCACTCTTGATTATTCATTGGGTTATAGTCTTAATAAACTTAACCTTCTTTTCAAACTAAATCAAGGATTTTTCCTCCTTTTTCACATTTAACATAAACGCATTTAAATTTTACAATCCACACATGAATTATATAGAAAGACGTGTTCAAATTCCACCTTTCAGAAAAAAAAAAAAAAAAAATATATATATATATATATATATATATATGTGTGTGTGTGTGTGTGTGTGTCATAAATTTCAGTCACGTGTGAAACGAAATCCCTTGTTCAAACGACACCTATTGAAGAAAGCTACGAACTTTTCTTCCAGCCCAATATTACCGTTGTGAATTAGTTAATTAGCAATTCTTTAAGAAGGATTTCCTCTTCTCTTTCAAATCCCTTTTTATTTCCCAACTGTTTTTTTTTTTTGTTTGTTTGTTTGTTTTTGTTTTTCTTTCTTTCTTTCTTTCAAAATCGCCCACTCTTTCCAGTGGCAATGACGAAGAAAGAAATTAGTTTAAAATTACGAAAATAGAGAAAAAGAAAAAAATGAACAACTATATTTAATAAAAGACATCGAAGCTAATTTAAAAACTGGGGATTTGTTTCTTAATTTCTATTAAATTCGGACGGATTGAAAATGGCGTTACTTTCTAAATCAATGGCTTACGGCCATATCACGTTCAAACACCGGTTCTCGTACAAAGTTAAGCAACGTCGAGCCTGGTTCGTACATAGATGGGTGACCACTTGAGAATAGAAGGTGCAAGATAGATTCTGGAGAGAAAACTTGGCTAGCATGACACAATGAACCAACTTTATTAGCAGTAGACTTAGCAATTAACTCAGTATACTCTTTCCACTTCATGTCAGCCGAGAACATTAGCTTAAGAATATGAGCAACGTTTTCCTTAAATGAATCACTTCCCAATGGCAACTCTTTCCAAACCCGGATAAAGATTATAGGGCCTTATAACTTTACTCTTTCGGGTGGCCTTACGTCGCCTCACACCGCATCTTCTTCTATGTGCCGTATCCCTCCATGCGTTCTAGCTCACTTTACGAGTGATGTAATACAGTTCTAACAGCAGGATGGTTGGGTCATCGGCAAATAAATCAGGCTCCCAACTAGCCTTTTCTGGTGGCTTGGCAACCAACAGGGTGTAAAATCATACCTGTTAAATGTCGATTGAACCTTCTTGTAGCATCAAAGGCCATCGAGAACAGTGGTAGAAATTGAAATCCATAACCTATGTCTGCAGCCGGTGCAGTAGTTAAGCTGTATTGCCGGGCGGTGTTTCCTGGAATGGAGTCATAGCCAAGGGCAGACAAAGTTTCCCACCTCCAATGTTATCCACGGTCACTTGTCCGTTTTGCTAAAAGTGAGCCTTCAAGTTGGTCGAAATCAGCTGTGCTTTGACGTAGAGGGGAATGGGCGCCGCCAGATCTACTTGCGCAAATCTGTAATAATTTTTCGGCTTTCTACTCAGATACAGGGGTTGAACAAAATAATTGAAACACTTGATCAATTCAAAGAAAATTTATTTAATATGGAGTTGGTCCTCCTTTAGCCTCACATAAAGCTTTAATACGTACCACAAATGTTCAATAATATTGATATCTTGAGATTGAGGAGGCCACTCCATGTGTTCTAGCTCACTTTCATGTTCTTCATACCAATTCTTAACCACTCGAGCGGTATGTATTGGAACATTATCGTCTTGGAAGATGCAGTCACCATCAGGGAATAAAGTCTTAGCCATTGGATGAACATGATCTCCCAAAATGTTCAGGTAATTTTTGCTGTTGATTCTACCATGCAGGGCAACTGAGACATTTCCATGATATGGTGGCCCAAACTATCACTGATCCACCTCCATGCTTCACTGTTGGAAGAAGGCAGTCAGGGTTGTAATCTTCTTTTGGGTTGCCTCCACGCATAAAATCGCCCTGAAGTTGGGAAAAGAGAAAAACTGGACCCGTCTGAGAATATGACTTGCTTCTATTGGTCTGCAGAGTAGGTATTGTGATCTCTCCCCCTCTTCAACCACTTCTGAATGTTGCGAGTGGAGAGAAGAGGTTTCCGCACAGCGGCTCTTCCATGATATGCAGCCTCATGGAGCCCACGGCGAACAGTTTTAGTAGAAACTGGACTATTCAGATGATTATTCAACTCAGCAGTTACTTTGGCCGCAATAGCCCGATGATTTTTTGCCACATTACGTTTCAATGCACGTCGGTCCCTGTCAGTAAGTTTGCAAGTCCGGCTCGAATTGTTATGGTTGCTAGAGGTTTCGCCCTGTTTCTCGAATTGCGTCATAGTTCTTGATATGGTAGCTCTTGAAAAACTCAACAGTTCAGCAACCTTACTGATCGAGGCTCCTGCCATGCGAGCTCCAACAATTTGCCCTTTTTCGAACTCGGAGAGGTCACGCATTTAGCTTAAATTTTAGTAAATTCTAAAAATATATAAGACAAAGACAGTAAATTAGATAAATAAACGTTTTATATCTATATATCTATATGTCGCTTTTTATATGTATTTACAATAGATATAACCAGCAATTACGAAGTTTTAGTTAAAGTTCTTAATATATTAGGTCTTTGAAATATAGGAGTGGAATTTGCACCTGTTCCAATTATTTTGTCCAACCCCTGTATATAAAGGGAGCTGGTCAGGGGCTCGGCTGCGCAGTGACTCTATGACCGCATCCGATCATGCGACTAATGATGATGATGATGATAATGAAAATGGTAAGTAAAAGAACGCAGAAAATCAGAAGAAAGTTGAAATTTCTGAGATACTTAATAAGGAAAGGGAGCTTGGAAAATTTAACACTCGCAAGACCTACCGAATGCAAGGAAAGTAAAGGTAAACGTGCAGGTAACTTAACTGATGAATTTGCGAAGAAGGGTTGGCAACTTGGGAGCAAAGAGAGATGGCAAAAATTCAAATGCCGCTTTGAGAAAAAAGGGACCAGAATTTGTGAGAAACATAATTGGATACATCACATAAAAGGAAGGGATACATTTCTTCGTCTTCTTTATGTCCCTTCAGGGCGTAGGCGATGATGGCCCGCCACATCTTCCTGTCTCTTGTAGCTCTTAATATATTTTATCTTTTTGCTATTTCTCCCAAACCCTCTTCTACCATCCATTTAAGAGCCTATAAAGTATATTACGCATTGTTTTTCCGTGTCTCTCTTTCCCTCAATATTTCCTGTGAGTATCAAATTTTCCAAGCCTTCCTTCCTCATTATGCGCCCCAAAAATTTCAACTGTCTATTCTTCATGATAAGTATAAGTTTCTTTTTTATTTCCATTTTACCTATTCAAAACTTGTATCCTTTTCCCGGTACGACTTGTGGTTTGATCTGAGGAGGTTTTATTTTTTATTGGTTCGTTTTCTACTGTTTATCAACCCTTTGCAGGTTATTTAAAGCCATAAAATATTTGTAGATTGTAAGAACTTTTTAGATAATAATCATTTAGTGATACAAATCCTACTAATTAACCCATAGCCCTAGGGAGACGAGGTAGATTCAAACTTTTTTCAAAGGTATTTGCGCGTAAGTGAATATAACGAACCCAACTGGAATTGGAATTCGGTTCTCCAATGAGCAATTCCGAGCCATTATATATTACACCACCTACACATCCTAGTTTAAAGCACCTGGTCTTCCCAAGCGGTGACCCATCTAGGAACTGACCAGACTCGATGTTGCTTAACTTCGGTGATCGTACAGGAATGGGTGTTTTAACGTGATGCGGCTGTAAGTATCTGGAGGGCAATGTGATCCGCTAGGTCTATTTGAAAGAATAAGTTCTCTGGCTTAGAGGTTGTAAATAGCGAATGTGAGAGAAAAGATTGGGTATGAGGTGGGGGGGGGGGGTGAGGAAAGGATAAAAGCTGGATAGGATCCAAGAAGATAGAACATGACGATTGACGTCGCTCTTATCTTTTTGAAGATTGTAGTTATCAGGGAAGCAAGTAAACGGAAGGAAGTTCGACAGGCGGGAAGTGCGAGAAAAGAAACTGTTAGACTAGAAGAGGTGATTGAATTTATCTATTTCAACAGTAAATGAGTGGAACCTAGATGCTAATCTATTAGGCTGGTGCAAAAATAATGTCGTTTTTTGACGTTAAAAATACGTAAAAATACGATATTATTTTTGCACCAACTTAATAGTAGCACGCTTACATTCATGTCGTCAGGGCACCACGGAAAAAAGCTATATGGGGTTGGGGGATAGTTCAATTGATCAGCTACACAGAGACCCTACGGATTATACTTGGCCATGTGACTAATGATGATGATGATGATCGATGTTAATCGATTAATAAATAATTGAATAGAGATCAAGAATGTAGAAGAGGCTTTTGCATTCGAAAAAAAAAAAAAATAGAAAAATGTTGATAGGGAAGAAAAGGTAAATTTTAGTTTTTTAAACGTTAACGAAAGGAAATGAATGTGCGGGAAAACGAAAAAAATATTTATGTTGGTGTCAAAAACAAAACAAAAAAATATAACAAATAAGGAGAGAAAAAGGCAATAATTTTTTTTTTTTTTTTTTTTTAATGCACACAGACAGGATCGAACAAAGCATTTCTTTATGATGATCTGATTTGACTTGAGGAAATAGCAGATACGAGACAACTGACGTCACAAAACGCGGCCATACATTTTTGCGAAGAGAGAACTACTGACAGTGAGGAAAAAGCGAAACATTTAGAGGGAGAAAATAAAAAAGAAAATACATAGTGGGAAATAAAAAGAAAGCAGTTAAAAGCGAACTAAAACTTCGAGTGCAGATAATATGGTGATGATGAGACCAAGTGGAAAAGCTATAAAACACGCGTTTCGACACCTGTCTGTTGGTTTCTTCAGGTCAGAATGTAAGACAAACTGTGTCAGGAAAATGCGTTGAGATATTTGAGGATCTCTGTCTTCTCTTCAAACGTTTTCACGGTAACTGTCCTGGGGAGTTTTTTTCCCCCTCTGGAGTATTGTCTACATGGATTTAAACGTACGACTAGATTGGCAATTAGGTCTCACCATTTTACTGCTGAAGTAGCTAGATGTAACCACACGCTTCTATTCAAATTTTTTTCTTGCACTTCTCACCTATGGAACTCCCTTCCGATTTCTTGTTTCCCTGCCACTTACAATCTTCAAAAATTTAAATGCAACATCAATCGTCATCTTCTGTCTTCATGAACACTGTTCATTTATTGTCCTTTCATCACTTCTAAATATAAATAGGCCTCTGATCGGGAGTTTTTTGAGGAGCGTGGAACCACCTTTAATTGTTGTTGTTCTTAGGTCCACTCTGACTTGGGGTGGTAGCACCTGTTAGGGTCTCAGCTACAGGCAAATAGTTAACACTCAAATTAGTGTCAAAACGCTATCAAAGTATTAAAAAAATTATAAAAATACCAGCAATACATGTTAATAGTAAAAAAAAAAATTACCAACCATAAGTTTTTTTAATTTTTTTAAAAAAAAAAGCAGCAATACTTTTCTGTAAGGAAAAAATATTACCAGCAATACATTTTTGTAAAATATAAAAATTATCAGCAATTTTTGTACTACCTTCTTGTATCACCAGAAGGTTTTTTTTTAAATATTAATAGCAATAAATTTTTGTATTACCAGAATTTTTGTAAAAATTTTGGCAATAATTTTTTGCAAATAAAAATATTACCAGCAATAATAATAATCTCTTGCTGGTAAAATAAATATTACCAGCAAGAGATTTTTGAAAAAAAAATTACCAGAAGTTTTTGTATTACCGGACGTTTTGTAAAAAAAAAAATATATATATATATATATATATATATATATATATATATATATATATATATATTACCAGCAATAAATTTTCGTAAAAAAATAAAATATTACCAGCAATACATCTTTGTAAAAAAAGATTACCAGCAATTCATTTTTGTAAAACAATTACCAGAAATGTTGGTATTATCAGAAGTTTTGTAAAAATATATTTATATTACTAGTAATACATTTTTGTAAAAAAAATAAAATATTATTAGTAATAAATTTTCGTAAAAAATAAAATATTACCAGCAATAAATATTTGTAAAAAAAGTATTACCAGCAATACATTTTTGTAAAGAGAATATTACCAGCAACTTTTGTATTAACATAATTTTTGTAAATATATATATATATATATATATATATATATTACTAGCAATACATTTTTGCTAACAAATATAGTAGCAGTAATACATTTTTGCAAAAAAGAAAGTACCAGAAATTTTTGTATTACCAGAAAAAATGTATATTGCCAGCAATACATTTTTGTAAAAAAATAAAATATTACCAGCAATACATTTTTATTTTAAGAATGTTACCATCAATTTTTATATTACCAGAATTTTTGTAAAAGAATATATATTCCCCACAATACATTTTTGTAATAAATTATAACCAGCAATATATTTTTGTAAAAAAAAATATTACCGGCAATACATTTTTGTTTAGAAATTACTAATGCCTCCAAGAAAAATAAATTTCGGCATGAAATAACCCATAAAGAGTTAATATGACTCTAAGCAAATAAACACACTTCTAAATAACGTCTTATCATTCTCTTTCACCCTGCGTTTTAGTGGTTTTATCGCCTTGCTTGGGGTGAAACGATTAAAAAGATTTACTAAAGTGAGAGAGAAGGAGGGAAGAAAGAAAGAAGAAAAAGAGAGAGTAACAAACGGTAAGAACAAAGAAATACTCACGAAAACAGGCGATGAAGAATCAGAAATAATGGAAATAGCTGTAAAATAGCTCTATTTAGGCGATAAAATCAGAGAGATAATGGTTAACGAGCTATTTTAAGAAACTATTACCGCAGTATAATAAGTTCTTTATACAAAGTGTCCTACACTATGATTAGAATATACTGAGACGATCAACCCAAACAATTAGAATTAAATAATAAATGTAAGTTGAATACAAATAAATGAAAAAATATAATATAAACCAAGAACAGTTACCAGGAAACAATCCACCTGCCTAAGGCTAGAAAAGGAATTGAGCCAGAACACAAAAACGTAAAATTACGCCAGACAAGGATACGTCTTCTCTCCAGATTTGCATCCAGATGAATGCATATTGGTGGCAAACACATCTACACAAGGTAAAAAAAAAAAAAAAAGACTGGGTAAGCATGAATAAACGTCCCCGCAATAAGACATAATATCAAAAGGACTTTTTTTTTCCCATGACACCGCTATTTAAACAACCTTGACATTTCGGCGATGTTTATTGTTTTAAAAAGCGAGGAGTAGAATTTGAATAAAACCTAAACGCATGATGAAAGTGAATTTATACATTTTTGTTGTTCATGAGAATTTACAAAAAGAATATTGAACACTATTTATTTATTAGACGCCAAGACGCTATTTATTTTTCTTGCCAGTTCTCAAGAACAAAAAAATGTATAAATTCACTTTCATATGTTTGTGTTTTATTACAGTTGTGTTTAACATACGTACTTCAACGCTATTTACAAGAATAATTTTATATTTACATTAAACTATATACAATATAATATTTATCATTTATCAATTTATAATTGTGAAAACAATTTCTATTCATAAATTTATAAACATTTACTAAATTATTAAAATATATGAACCAACTATAAGGAAATCCTTATTATTTACCATTTTATAAAGTTCGAATCGTTTTGCTGATGCTTTCCCAATGATTCCAGTAAATAATATAATTAATAAATAATGTAAATAAACAATGTAATAAATAAATAGTGTTTATTATTTTTCTTGTCAGTTCTCAAGAACAAAAAAAATGTATAAATTCACTTTCATATGTTTGCGTTTTATTACAATTCTAATCATTGTTTTTTAAACAATAAACATTGTCGAAGAGTGAAGGTTGTTAAAAAGCCGGTGTCATGGGAAAAACCCGTCCTTTTAAAACTCTGTCTTATTGGAGGCCTGTTTATCCATGTTTGCCGAAAACAGAATGTATGATCGTCAGCAAGTGAAACAACAACATAGGAACAGGTAAGTGTTATGACTGACGATGAACATGTGACACCGAAACACGAATGCACATTGGAATAGTAAAAGATGTATTCCAAAAGCTCAGCAAAGTATTAAGAAACAGGAAAAATTCGTTAGAAATAAAGAAAAGAGAAATGAACGGCTATTTAATATAAATCCTCCTGTATGCCATTGAATGCTGACAAGTTCTTCACAGATGAATAGGAGACTGGAGGCAACAGAGACCTGGTTCTACTAGACGAGATTACAATTAATAGGACTGTTCTGTTACCACGCTACAACACACGTATTATTTTATTTCCCTTTTGTTCGTCTCCTTTTTAATTTAGGTAAATTATAGATTAGACACCGCGTTTTTTTTTTTGTTTTTTTTACCATTTCCTGTTTAGCCTCTAGTAATTAATGGAATGAGTACAATAAACTACAGGGTGAAACCACGCGGTTCCTACTTTCTTATCCTCATAAATCTATCTCCGATGTTAGTACCACCGGTATGTAATACCTTGACCTTTACTTTAAGCATTGGTTTGTCTTAATGTATTATTTGAACATTTGTTTAGGGTGACCACCTTGTATACATTTATATTTGCTGCGTCATGGAGAATCTCTTTCGCCCCGTTGACTCTTTTCACACTGTCTTAGACTATAACTTCATATAACTTTCTTCCTTTCTGTAGAGTTATTATTGTAAACCTTATAACATATTCCTGCAAGCAAAGAATTCCTTTTTTTCTTTACCCATTTAGTCTCACGGTCTCTCAGTTGTGTTTAACATACGTACTTCATTGTCATACTTCTATTTCCCCCCCCCCCGCCTTTCTTTTTACATTATTATTGAATTTTTTATATGGACTAAGCTAGTTTCAAGCTTGTGTTTATTTCTTTTTCTAGTTTCACTCTTTTGGCTTTCAATACACGTGCTGATGAAGAGGACGGCCATGGAAGTTTTGATTGCCGTAAGGCGTTTATCTAGCTGGCTGTCTGAGGTAAGCACGCGCGTGCGAGACGGCCGCGTATCGAAAGACAATGCAAGAACCACAAGGAAATTTATGAGGAAAGAGGGCTTGGCGAATTTGGCACTCACAGGGCATACTGAAGGCAGGAAGGACCGCTGAAAAGAGGAAATAACCAATTTATGCATATGGATGGCAGAACAGAGGCATAGGTAGTAAAGTGGACTTTGAGCGTCAGTGGATAGGAAATTGTGGAAAGCCATGGTCGCTCACGTTCCGGAAGAGTTTGTTTTCAGTGTTTTGATTGCCGTAAGATGTCTATCTGGCTGTTTGAATTACGCACGCATCTTAGGAGGCAGTACAAGAGCAATGAAAAAATCGTAAGGAAAATAGGAAGACAATGGACATTTATGAGGAAAGAGGGCTTGGCGAATTTGACACTCCCAGGGCAGGGTGCGGTTAGAAATTTGTGGTCATTCAGGTTCTGAAGGAGTTTGTCTTCAGAATGTTGATTGTGTTTATCTGACTGTCTGAAGGTACAGGGAATATTTTCACTCAAAGTCAGATCCTCAACACTTGTTATCTTCGAAGCGTTTATTGATCGAAACTTAGTAAATACTTAAAATAACTTTTCAATTTACAACGGTGTACAAGGCTCAAGTGTCACCCGAGGTGGAAGGTTGCAGAATAAGTGCAACCTTTTCTATGGGGACATGCGGAGAAGATAACGGTTAACCCTAGACTAGAATGGGTTAAGACTATAGTGATCAGAGAAGCATCACCTTGGGAGTTGGTAGAAGGCAGCTGTTCCTTGGAAAAATCTAGTCGAGTAGGACTTACAACTCACCAATCGATATCGAGAATAGATAGCAAGTCTTAGTTATGGCGACTAAAAATATTTTCATCATCCCAGAACTGAAACTAAATTCTCTCCAGTCCCGAAGCATGATTGCAATCTCAGAGAGTGTTTTATAGGAATAAAATGTCGTTACCGACTCTAGATCACCAGTGAGCAAAGTCTAGCGATTCCATATTGAATTAAGAGGATCGCGTGACCATAAAGGAAATGTATATATGGGAATAGGCGTGGCGTCTAATTGATCACCATTGCTATTCTATCCTCTATTACTATACGGATCACCATTTCTTCAGTATACTATTTCTCTATACTATTCACTATACTATTTCTCTATACTGATCACTACACGGATCACTATTTGGTGGCTACTATTCAAGCGATTATTATCGAGGAAGTACTATTAATGCTAGTGTTATTCAAAGGCGTCTGACTCTAGTATTGTTCAACGGCGTTACTATATTTGCATCTGCGATTACAAAGCCTGTACTACAACAAGCATTACAAAAGTGACAACCAGTATTCGTTGACATTACAAAAGTGACAATGAGTGTTTGTTGACATCACAATAGAGAGACTCCTTGCTGTAAATATCTCATTGCATTCAATTTCATCCCATACCTCAAGAGGAATTCATATATGCAGTTCGTGCTTTAAAACGCTAAAAAAAATAGTCGGCTTCTTATACAGCCCAGGAAAGTATCCGATGATCAGAGACTAGCACGTGATCTCTTCTCTGGCCTAGCCCTACCAGCACCGTGGAGAGAAAGACTGGCTGGTATCATTCACTAAGCTTTTTTTAAAATCATTTCCCTCTAAGACAAAAGGAATTTATTGAATGAGAAAGAATATAAGAAAAAGAAAAATCGTTATTGAAGTGCGAGAAAAAAAAGGAATCAAGAAAACGATTAACTTTGCATTTCAATTTTTGAACATCAAAGTTGGCTGGAAAGCAACTAGCTGGGAGAGAGTTCCATATGCGAGAAGTGCGAGAGAAGAAACTGTTAGCATAGAACTTACGGTTACATCTAGCCATATCAACTGTAAAATGATGAGGACTTTCCGTTAATCTAGTACCGCGCTTAAATTCATAAAGTCTAGGTCCCATAGAGCAAAGTTCATCGGAACAATTACTATGAAAGTATTTATAGAAAAAGTCACAGGGAAACTACGTTACGGCGGTGGGAATGTGTCTGAAGCCGAGATGCCACGTTTGGACCAATAATAATGCAGATTCTTCTTTGGATTTAAAATTTAAAAATATCAAAAGATAATAACACTTCGTCAGCATTGAGAAGGCGTTAATTTTTCTCCTATTCTAATCAACAATTAAGAGGTGGTTCCACGCTTCTCAAAACATTGAATCTCCCGATCAGAGACCTTGCTGCCGGATTTCGCTTATAGTCATACACAGAACGAAGTCCCGACTTCTATTTTGATCTCCGACCTATCTAAGAACAGGACAAAACGCCACACCGAGGACTCACAGGAGCGCACACGCAGGAGCACACAGACACAGGAGTGCACAGGGTACGTTCAGAGACCTTTCTGGCGGACGTAGTTTATCGTCATACCCAGGACGATGTCCTGGTTTCTGTTTTTGATCACCGACCTAAAAACATGACAAAACCTCATATCGAGGACTCACAGGAGCACACACGCACAGGAGCGCACAGGATACGTTCAGAGAACTTGCTGCAGGATGTAGTTTATCGTCATACCCAAAACGATCCTAAAGAGGTTTCCTGCCTTGAACGTCTCTTAGGGCTGAGGTTCACTACAGACCTCAAGTAGATTTCGCATCTCACCAAAAATACTGTGAAAATGGTCAGTACTTTATCTTTACAAACACTCTAAAAAATGGAATATTTCTGCGATATCTAGCTGGCGCTACCCAATCCTTACTTTCCAACATGACAGTGTTTACACGGCCTTGCTTATTTTCCACCCCACAATCTTTTCTCCAGACGAAACGTTGTTCACCTCTCGCTAATAAATAGCGATATATTAGCGAGAGGTGAATCTCAGGACAATGGTCGGCTAGTTCAGACCTTCACAGCCAAGGCCCACCATATCACGCACATAGGGTCAACTTATCCTCATTCTCTTCGTATTCCACTGCTAAGGAGAGAGCTCCACTCAGAGAGTTTCTTCCCCAAAACTTTGTAGAACAGACTTCCGAGAAGATGCATTTCCGACCGCTTGGCTAACTATCCCTGTCTAGGGTCAACCGTTATCTATCCTACCTCTCCTCATAGCATGCATTTCTTGTTGTTGTAAGGATGTAAAAGGCAGAAAATAAGAAGTGCACACTATAAGGATAGGTAGGATAGATAACGGTTGACCCAAGACAGGGATAATTAGCCTAGTGATCGGAAATGCATCCTCTCGGAAGTCTGTTCCGCAAAGTTTTGGGGAAGAAAACATTCAGTATTCCTCTAGCTAGTATAAATATTTATGGCCATATTTTATACTATTGTTTAAGAAACGGAAGCTATCGAGAGCCATGATCCTATACGTCCTGAAGAATAATAGTAAAGTATATGGAAAAGGAGAAAACAGTCGAAATGTAAGATGATGTAAAAAAAAAGTCGAAACATGGCTATAAGGACCATTGACACAGTGTGATGTTTAACAAGTTCTCGCAAGGCCTTATTCGCATTATTTATATCCAAACTATTGTCTTCGTTTTTTGTTTTTTTTTATAATCCCAACGTTTCAGCCGTTATGGCATCTGGCCTTCTTCAGGCTTCTGTCTATCCGGCTTATCTAACAAAGGCAAACTTATTAGATACGGATGATTATAGACATCTATTTTCTAAATAATCAGTCTTCGTCTAATTTGGACTTGTGGTTGCAAAGAACAAAGAAAATAGTACTGAACTGTTATGTAGTATCTGTCTACCTGCATGCCAGACTGGAAGCAACAGAAATTTGGTTCTACAGAAGGATGCTGAGAATGCTATGAACCGAACATGTGAGCAACGACAAATTTCTAGAGACAATGCAACAAAAAGGACACTTATACTTAACATCAGGAAGAGACAGTTGAAATTTCTCTGGTACATAATGAGGAAAGGGGGCTTGGAAAATGTGATACTTACAAGACAGATTGAAGGTAAAAGAGACAGGGATAAGCAACGCACCACCTACCTGGCGAGCTTGGTGGAATGAATAGCGGAGCGGGATTTAGGATCGTCCTGGGTATGACGATAAACTACATCCGGCAGCAAGGTCTCTGAACGTACCCTGTACGCTCCTATGTGTGTGTTCCTGCGTGTGTGCTCCTTTTCTTGCATAGGTCGAAGATCAAAAACAGAAGTCAAGACTTCGTTCTGGGTATGACTATAAACGACACCCGGTAGTCTCTGATAGGGATATTGGATGTTTTGAGAAGCGTCTAACCATCTCTTAATTGCTGTTGTTCCCAGGTCTATCCTGACCCAGGGTGGTAGCACCTGTTAGGGTCCCAGCTATGGGCAAAAAGTGAACCCAAATTGGGGCCAAAGCACTATGAATGTATAAAAATACATTTTTATATTGAAAAAAACAGTAATACATTTTCGTAGTAAAAAAAAAATACCAGGCATACGTTTTTGTGAAGAAAATGACTAATACTCACAAGAAAATTAAATTTCGGCATTAATTGACTCATAAAGAGTTGATGTGCTGCTAAACAAAGAAACTGGATTTAGGTGAGATGGCAAAAAGACAAAAGTTATCAAGAGCTACAAAAGATACGACATTGTGGAGAGCCATGATCACCAACGTCCTGTAGGAACAGGGCACTCAGAAGAAGAAGAAGATTGCAAAGAAAATGACAAAAAAAAACTTGAAAGTCTATTATTTTCATTGCTTTTCTGACGTCTTTTGAATTCTTTTTGTTTTCTGGTAAAACAAATGAAATCAGCTCAAACAAGGAACGTTAATAATAATAATAATAATGAGTTATTTTAGTGGAGCTTTGTGGGCGTACAAGCGCTGAAGAGAATGAGGTCACAACCATGCCATTCGAATAACGTAAATTGTTGCCAATAAAAAGGGACTCAAAACATCGTTACCAAAGAAGGAAATGTAAAAAGAAATCAATCCCGGGAATAAAAAAAAAACGACAATTATAAGAAAAGAACTTAAATAGAACCGAAGATGCTAATCAAGAAAGACACAATGCTTGGTGGAAAAGAAAGAAAATTGTCAAACAAATGGTGGTTGTATTAAAGAGATTAGCATTTGTTTATAGATCTCTTGAGAAAATACTAATCAAATGTTACAAAAAAAGTCTGTGGCGATACTGTATAGAGAACGATAGCTAGAAACCAGAAAGAAAATAGATATTAACATCTGATAATACACACACACACACATATATAATTATTTATATATATATATACATATATATATATATATATATATATATATATATATATATATATATAAAATTATTTATTAAAAATTAATAAATATTAATTATTTATTTAATAAATTAATAAATATTAATTATTTATTTAAAAATATGATTCCAACACGCTACATAAGAGGTCTCATGAGACCTCTTATGTAGCGTGTTGGAATCATATTTTTAAATAAATAATTATATTTATGCTCTACTTTTGTATCGAGCGCTATTTTTAAAAAATAATAACAAAAATACTAAAGAACTTTGGATTATTTACCTAACCAGTTCTTTCCTATTTTCTATATATTTTCACACATATATATATATAAGAAATGGACAAAGTCCGACAATTTATTTATTAAAGACATTTTTATGTTTAACGTTCTTTTTATAGATACAAGTATTTAAGTAAATGCTCTGTTTATAATAATCAGTATTAAATAACATTTACCAGCCTGAATGTCCGAGAAATTTTCATAGAAAATATTCGTCCTTTGACAGGATTCGGACCTGCATCCTATACGGAACCGTCATTTACGCTGACGTGCCTTAGCCGACTCGGCCACAGAAGAGCGTTCGGTAGGCAAGGTCGAACTCACTGCTTACAAACTTCAATCTTCCATGAATCTCGTACATTCATAACTGCTCATGGCGTATCAAATGTAAAAAAATGACGTCATACATTAAGAAATAAATAAATTGTCGGACTTTGTCCATTTCTTAATGTATGACGTCATTTGAGATTCAAATACTTGTATCTATAAAAAGAACGTTAAACATAAAAATGTCTTTAATAAATAAATATATATATATTTGTGCGTGTGTGTGCGCATGTATGTATGTATGGGAAACTATATATAATTTTTTATATATCAAGAACAATTTTAGGGGAAGTAACTATTTCAAGATTATTTAGATGGGATAGGTTATTCTGGATAGTGGACGTGACAGAATTGGTCGGTAGTATTATGTATCTGTTTTCATGTGATTTACTATTGCGGATTATGTTATTAGTCTTGTTGCGGTTGTATATTTTGTATGCCTTTCTTCTTGCGTTGTGGATGAAATGATATGGGTATTGTAGGTTTTTGAATGTGTTTCCTATGTATGTTTCTTCTTTAAATAAATATTGAGGACAACAGATTCTTAATGCTCTTAGATAGAAACCTATAATAATTCCAGATTTAATTTTTGAAGGGTGGTTTGAGTAGAAGCTGATCAGATCATTTTTGTTTGTAGCCTTTCTGTAAACGTCAAAATTGAGTTCGTTAAGATTTCTAATTAACAAAATGTCCAGGAACGGAAGAGTGTGGTTGGTTTCAGTTTCGAAAGTGAATTTTATTGTAGGTTCAATGTTTTTAAGTTTGGAGAGAAGATCCGTTAAATTGGTGTTTTTGGGGAATTATTAATAATGAGTCGTCTATGTATCTGAAATATGAAGAGTTTGTAGGGAGAATATTTTTGAATGAGTCACTTTCTAGAAATTCTAAAAATAGACACGCAAGAACGCCGCTGAGAGGAGATCCCATTGGCAAACCAAATTTCTGCCTGTAATAATGGTTATTAAAAGTAAAGAAGCATAGCTTGGTAATTAGTTGGCACATTTTTATAATTTTGTGTGTAGATATAGGTAATTTGATTTTTGCATTTGTTAGGTGTTTTTTAGTAAATTTAAGCATTTATCTATGGGGACGTTTGTATAAAGAGATTGTATATCTAAACTAGTCATATATTTATTTTCAATGTCTATGTTTTTTAGCTTGTTTAAGAGGTCGCCTGAATTTTTATGTGTGATGGACTAATAGTGCCGAGAAGTGGAATTAAAATTCTGCTTAGTTTGCGGGCTATTTTATGTGGAGCGCTACCTATCCCTGATATGATAGGTCTCATTGGTATGTTCGGTTTATGCGTTTTTGGTAATCCATATAATATGGGTGTTTTTGTTTTCTGAAGAGTGCCGTCATAGAAAATTACCCAAATATTAATCTACGCCCAGGTTTTTTCCCTATTTCACCTTTCTTAACAAATTTAATGCTCTTACAAACAAATATACACAACAGATTCATAAAATGAAAAGAAAATGGTTGAATACATCAACACAGATATAATGACAATATTCTCCACATGTGACAATAACTGACGTTATTTTTCAGTTAAAAATATGAAAATAGCGTTTCTCTACATTCCAGTTGCTAGGTACATTCTGTTTTTGTTTTTATTAGCTACTTTGTTCATTTAATTTCATTTTCGTATTTTGCTTTGTCCACATTGGACGAAACGCGTCAGCAATTACCAGTTTTCCTATTGTCATTTTTATTCATAAATATTGTCTCTCTACTGGTTAATTCGGAGAAATTTTCATATATATATATATATATATATATATATATATATTAGGTTGGTGCAAAAATAATATCGTTTTCTCACATATGTTACTATGTGAGAAAACGACATTATTTTTGCACCAACCTAATATATATATATACGATATAAACATATATATATATATATATATATATATATATATATATATATATATATATGTTGTGGATTCCGAGATGAAATCGGTCTCCAAGGAATGACAAACGCAATAATTAAATATAAGAAATAAAATGTATTTGCACAATAGAGTAATACTGATAGTATTAGTTTGGTGCAAAAATAATGACGTTTTTTGATGTTAAAAAATACGTCAAAAACCGTCATTATTTTTGCACCAACCTAATAAGTCCAGGAACGTGGTTAGTAGCTAATACAGATAGATATATACAGTCTCGAAATAGGACTTCCTTAGAGTCTACGTGCTTGTAACTGACTTCTACAAGAGGTTATCTCACACTATCTCCGTTCGTATATTCTCTCACTCTCACCTATATCCTCTCTCTATACGACTACCGAATACTGACTTCCGACTAGTATTTAGTCACCCCCCACGAGAGTATCATGTGGCACAAGGCCGGTTTAACGTGGGATCTCCAAGCCCGTGGGCTCGGGCAAAAATATACTCATTGAGCCCGTATAAACGGGTTCAGGGTCGGTTTACCTCCCCGAAAGAGAATCCGCCGTTCGGCGTAGCCTCTGTCAGGTTCCTCACCGCCCGAAGGCAGAGAGTTCTACCGTTCAGCCGGTCGTCCGACATCGACTGACATCCGACTACCGACTACCCTCACTGATTGTAACTCTGGGTATTTAACGGCAGCAGTCCAGGTACACTTGGTAGAGTCCACTTATATGAAAAAGGGTGGACCCCATAACAATATATATATATATACGATATAAACATATATATATATATATATATATATATATATATATATATATATATATGTTTCTTCAGGCTTTTTAAAATACGCCTTATAAAAGGTCTAAGTTGTACCGATTATCATTACTTTTCAGATAAATGAAGACAAACATCAAGCTAACTCAGAAAATGAAAAGATACGCTGAAATCCTTGCCTTAAAGGCAGAGCATTGTGATTTAAAGATAGCTCGCTTCCTGAAAGTTTCACAGTCATTCGTTGTCCCAGAGCTGGTGGCTGCTAGCAGGAATTCTGCAGCTGTAGCCAAACGTAAAACGCCTGTAAGGCTCCTAATGCCATTAGAACGTCCAAATTTCTACGAAATGTACTAAAAAATATCGATAAGAATCCCAAAAGTCAATTAAAAGGGATACAAGTTTTCGGAAGAATCGTGCATGGGGGACCGACTGCTTCGCTCAAAGCGCTTATTGAACAAGTTGAAACATCAAGAGCTTAGAATGCTTTGGTTTTTCTCTGATGAGAAAAACTTTAATCAGGACTAAAAGGTCGACCGAAGGAATGACAGTTGGGTATGGAGAGACCCTAAGGACGTCCCAGCGGTCATGTACACAGTTTCCGGCAACTCTGATAGATCTGGGAGTTGTGAGCAATAAGGGAGACGTCATACCTACTCATGTCTTCCATCAGAGCTTATGGGCTAATGCTGCTGACTATAAGGAGGCGTTGAACAGGAGTTTAAAGCAAAGGAAGATCGTACACCTAGCAAGACTCTGCGATGTCTCATAAGGTAAAGATGACCCAAGAATTGATGAGTGAGTCACCACGATCATGTCATCCGAAACATATGAGCGCCCAGCTCTCCAGATTTGAACAGACTCCCTTAGATTTTCATCTCTTTGGTTTAATGAAAATGAGAGGCAAAAGTTATGGTGGCGCTGAAGAAACTGAAAACTGCTGTGAGAAACTGGCTACATTAGCCGATAGCTGAGTCTCACGAAGCTGGGATTCGTGCCTTCGTATGTATGTGGAACACTGCCATTGAAAGAGCTGCAGACTGTTGAGAACTATGGACGTGAGCTCATGATGTATAGCTATATCTTGATGTTTGTGCTCCTTATCTCTTATATAATAAAAGAAATTGCATTACTTGTTGGCTCACACTCGTATTTCCTATTCTATAGACTTTATAGACATGTTTTACTAGGCAGCTCTGTTTTTTTCCAATGATATTTTCCTTTCAAATAGTGAAAGCCTTAATAAAGAAAATGCGCATTTTCTTTAATAAGACTTTCGACGTCGAGACAGATTAATATTAATTTCACTGTTTAAAAAGCAGCACTGTCTACCAAAATACATGGACCCACAGGCATAGAAATAAGAAATAACATCGAACTAAAACAAACAGATATAGACTTCGAAATGCCCTAACGTTATATATGCATTTCTTAAACAGGGTAATTTAGACTTGCTTTTCTGTAATGAAGCTAGCTCTTTCAAGCTAAAAATTGAATTCAAGTTAGTCTCCTATCGAGACATTATTTTCTTTAATAAGACTTTTGATGCCTAGGCCGGTAGATATTGATTTTACAGCTTTTAAAAATCAAACAGTAATATGCACTAATATGTGTATACCCACAAAATATTAGGTTGGTGCAAAAATAATGACGTAATAATGTTGTTTTTTGACGTATTTTTCAGCGTCAAAAAACGACATTATTACGTCATTATTTTTGCACCAACCTAATATAAGCTTTATATTACACTCACAAAAACACACACGAATGCGGACGCACACACGCACACTAATAAAACTTCACATATAAATCTGTAAAATTTCAGATAAAAAATAAAAAATGTGTCTGTATTATAAACAATAGGAATAAAGAGAAAAGGAAAACTATTCTTTACCAAAGAGTTTCGTACTCATATATATATATATATATATATATATATATATATATATATATAT
>OZ010582.1:65368766-65431266 GCA_963932145.1 Acanthosepion lycidas | reverse complement strand
TTGCATATATATCATATATTAACCAGTAAGTACAACAGAAGAGTATTACACGACTAGTGAGTGTGTGTCAGTTGACCCAGCGTTCAATCTATTCGTCTGCACCCCAAGGCTTCCTCTTCTACTAATCTTATAGTAGGCGGAAGAGTCCAATATAGACCCTTTAGAGGGAGAACAACACAGCACTAACTATATTCGGTATTTATTTCATCATTTCAATATTGTAAAAAAATCCATGCACATACACACACACTCAGCGAAATAATTCAAGAGAACTGAAAAAGAAAACTCGATGCAAATTTAGATCTTTCAAGGATGATTTTCAAGGCAAGCAAGTCATGGAACATGGGCGCAACGCAATCGTCTTCCCTCTTCATACACATTCTCTTTCGCTTACTGGACCTAATTCCCTAAAATATTCTTCTATGTGCCATCTGACGTGAGCGACAACCTCCTATCCATTGTGGGCCTTATCAGCGTTTTGTTCTCCATGACAACACAAAACCAGATACCGCAAGAAAAATAAAATGATACTCGGTTTCTCTGTTTTAAGCAAGCGACTGTTTTCACCTGACCTTGCAGCAATCAATTATGACATTTTTCAGTGGCCGCAAAATGCTTTGATGGGGAAAAAGTTGTCTTTAATGAAATCAAGATTCAAGAGTTCGTCGGAACCTTTTCACATCAAAGGCTGCAGAGTTTTTACTCAAAAGGCATGGAAGAGCTGCCTGATAAGTGGCAAAAAATTTACTGCCAATAATGGCTACTGCGTCATTAAATAAAATGTAGTTATATTTTTTTCTGTTTTTTTTATTTTATTTTAAGATTAAAGTTGATAAACAAAAAATAAAAATCACTTATGGTTCAACATAATAGATAGATAGATAGATAGATAGATAGATAGATAGATAGATAGATAGATAGATCTGAACACACTGACACATATAGGCAAATAGATATAAACAGGCTGAAATAGATAGACTTGCACAGGCTGAGATAGATAGATAGATAGATAGATAGATAGATAGATAGATAGATAGATAGATATAAACAGTGGCAGACATAGATAGATAGATAGATAGATAGATAGATAGATAGATAGATAGATAGATATGAACAGACTGAATAGATAGGTAAATAGATAGACACGAACAGGCTGAAATAGACGTGAACAGACTGAGATAGATAGATAGATAGATAGATAGATAGATAGATAGGTAGGTAGGTAGGTAGGTAGGTAGGTAGGTAGCTGTTAGAATCTGCAAATCAAAGTGGTAAATTAGAAAGATAACATCATTAATTAATTACTGTTATTTAATATATGGCAATTACAAATTAGAACTGATTTTATGAAAGCTCTCGGAACCATTAGTCATAATTTGGAACAATTTTGCATCATTAAGTTTTCTGGATAAACGTCTCTCTCTTGAGAAGCGCCGAAATGCTTTTGTCATTTGTTTACTTATTTCCATATTAAAAAAAAAAAAAAAAGATTCACATACACACACATAAAATTTACGAGAAATAAAAGAAAAGGTTTTGGGATGCAAAGTAAGACATTCGTATGGAACTTTTACAGAAAACTTATATATCAAGTCTTTCTACGTGTCCGACTGGTACCATATAATCACTTACCTGGCGGCTTGATAGGTTTTATTATCTCTCAGTTGCGTCTCTGTCTTCCAGTAGAGTGCGACTCAGTTGCGGCTCCGTCAGAGGACAGAGGCACAACTGGAAAAAATAAAACTGTGAGGTACTCATCCCTGGAGAACAGCTGCCCGAGGCTGCAGCCTATCATGGCGCTAGAGAGAGGGATCGGTGCTCGCACCGAGGCCAGTGCAACCGATAGCTGTGGAGGCTCGGGGAATTTTTGTCCTTGGCTCGAGTGTCCGCGCTAAGGTTCCCCACGTTAAACTCGACCTTTTGTCACATCTCGTCTACAGTGGGGTAACCGGGTAAATATACCAGCCACATGGAAGTGTCATTGCCAACTAAACCGATTCCTCCAATCAGTTTTTTTTTTTTTTTTTTGGTATGAAGGTTGACTAAGACAGGATGAAAAATACAAAACCTGTCAAAACGTTCATGTAGCGTTAATGATACTTTAGTCTAGCGTTTCTCAAATGGTGCACCCGGGCACTCTAATGCGCCCTGAAATGTAACTTAGGTTGGTGCAAAAATAATGACGTAATAATGTCGTTTTTTGACGTTAAAAAATACGTCAAAAAACGACATTGTTACGTCATTATTTTTGCACCAACCTAATAGATGCAACGCAAGTTTAGCATCGCGAAGTGTAATTTATGAATTAATTTTATATTTAAACACCAAGCACATGTCTTCTATGGCTAAATGAAGCTTTTATCATTTGATATTTTAAACTGGATGCTAAATCCTTTAATTTTGAAAAAGTAGGAGATAATCCTTTCCCTTTTGCCTTCTTCAATGGAATTAAATCAGTCATTATCGGCCTCTCTAATCTATGTCGACCATAGTCAGGATCATCGAGCCAATGCGGAGGATCCTTTCCTTAGCTGTATAACAGGTGCTACGCCAGGGCTACATACAGTTTCTTTCTCCTAGACCAAGACTATAGAACCCAGTCTGTCCTGTTATTTGCCCACGGTCGGGGTGGGGGAAAAGAAGAGGATTCATACATCTCCCAAGGGTATTAGCACGTAAGTTAATGTAACGGATCCGACTGGAATTCGAACTCGGCTCTTCGATTCCTTAATCCGAGTCGCTATCCATTACTCCACCTTGCCTATCTAAAAACGGGGAGTCCTCATGAACCCCTTTAAATAAAAACTGTAGCGCTTAAATATACATTGTAATGTTGTAGGAATCCTTCTACTCGGTTTTTCGTTGAATGTTAAAATTCAGTGTCGTGATTCGATACAATAAGAAAATACTGTTACAGTGTCGCTCGTAATTCGGCCGTTTAGAATAAACACACGATTTTCATTGAAAGAATAAAATTCAATAGAAAAGACAACGTCGTTTTAACAAATAAATATTAATTCAATATAAAGACAAGAATACAATGATAGATTGGAAAGAAATGTCTTTTTGTTTTGCTTGATAAAGTTTTGAAATAAAATATAAATGTGAGAAACAATGAAATGTTATATGTGTGTTTATATGAAAAAGTCAACGCGTGTGTGCGTGGTTCATAGTAAAGAGGATACAAGAGATAGAAATTGTTTCTTACTGTTGGTGGTGTTGCCGTAGTCTGAAGTTTGTTAACGCTGTCGCTTTTAGCATGGGGTTGTGAAGATCATAAGCGAGAGTTGCGTGGAACTTGGTGACGGTTGTGAGTATCCAGTTTGGGGCCGGATTTCGTATGTTTTTATACAATTTTTCGTTACAAAATCGGCTCCATAATTAGATTATTTATTTCTTCTTAATTGGCCCTAAAAAGCCACCTGGTATGTCTACTACTACGTCCGCACAATATTTGGGCGGTATCTACCTAAATCATGATGACTAATACAACAAACTTTCTGATTTGTATTCCTGGTTTTATTGGTGTGTTTTAAAATGTAAGTGTTTTCTTGAGCGTGATTGGTTTATAAATATTGTATTTGATATTTTAGTGGACACAACAATGTCTTAATTAATAATTACTTATTTCAGGAGACTTCTTTATTTTAAAATTTTATGACTAATTTTTCCTTCAGAGTCTGTCTATATTTCTGAGATGAGGTATTATGTACATTATTTACATTATTCGGACTATTGTCCTCATCTTTGTCGCCATATTTATCACAACGTTTCAGAGGGAAATTAGCAGGAGATAACTGATAACTGATACCCATCAAACATGGCACGTGGGCCTAGAACAGTCTACCCCAGTGAGCGAAATAAAGGGTTCAGTTCGAAATTCCAACCACCTGAAGAAGGCCGGAGAGTACAACGGCCGAAACGTTGTGATAAATATGGCTACAAAGATGAGGACAATAGTCCGAATAATGTAAATAATGTAATTTTTCCTTATCAAATTTGAAATTTGTGCCCTAGAGACTTAGTTATTCTAAAAGTGCGCTCTGAATTGAAAAAAGGGGGTTGATAATGAATTTGACTGAGCTCCGTAGCTATGTTTGAAGTCAATGCAGTAATGACACGGCATCGCTGGGCAGAGGGCTTACTAGACGGAAGTCAACCGGCCAGGGCAAGTTGATCACACCAATGAAATAAATGGCCATGTATCCGTGAGCGAGCTGAGCCTTCAAGTTGGAGGACACCTGCTTTTATTTGACTTGCATATGAATAGGCTCTGCCAGGTCTATTTGCCGAAAACACGCTATGTATGAATGGACACCTATCCAGGTTTCAACCTAGCTATAAGGAAGGAATTGGTCAGGCGCTCAACTCTTGCTGATGATGTAAAGAAAATATGAAGCCAAATATTATATACAAAGAACCCGTTGATATTTTTGCAACACATTAAAAGGAAAGAGAACTTGGAGAATTTAACACTCACAGGGAAAACTGAAGGCGAGAGTTTGCGTAAATGGTTGGCAAGGCGCGAAGAAAGAGAGACACCAAAGTTGCTTTGATAAAAAAGGGGTCAGAATTTTGGAGAATCACGAAGGTATACGGCACATTAAAAGAGAGGACGATAGCTATTCAAAAATGGCATCCTTTTCTCAAAGTGGATTGACCTGGAGATGGATGGGGTCCACCAGGTCTATTTGTCGAAGACACGCTATGTATGAATGGATATCTCTCTGGCTTTCAATCCAGGTATAAGGAGTAATTCGCCAGTCGCTCAGCTACGCGGTGACTCTAAAGCCACGCTCGGTCACGAGATTGCTGTTGCTGACGACGAGTTCAAATTTCTGGTATACTTAATAAGGGAGTCAAATGCTACTTTGAGAAACAAGAAGCATATATATATATATATATATATATATATATATATATATATATATGTGTGTGTGTGTGTGTGTGTATAAATATAAATAAATATATATATGTATAATTATTTATATATTATATGCGCGGTACTTATTAGAAAGCGCTCAATATCAGAGATAGAGCTAACATTATTATTCTCCCACCAACATTACTAATCCCTACTAACAATTTACAATAAATATTAACCACTTATATTATTATTGCCACCAACCCCCTTACATATTACTATCACACCACATCTACCATTACCATATAATCCTGCCACAATTATTAATGTAAACTACCCCCTCTCCCAGCATATTTAATACCACCATAAAAATAACCAATAAGGATGACAAAATGAAATTTCTACCAGTCACATATACACAGTCATAAAAAAACAAGGAAATAACCAGCTTTAATATAATAACAATAATATTTTTGTAAATTAAAAATTATAGCAATCTTCAACTACCATAATTTTACACAGAATACCGATTATCAGGATTTATACCAAAATAAATTAATACATATAACAAAATAAAATAAAACACCAACAACCACTTTTTAGTTCAAGCTACCATCACTATAACTACATTCATGGTTTTATCATTCTCCCACCACCGTTACTAATCATTTCTACCAATTTACAATTTCTACCAATTTACAATAACTATTAGCTAATTATATTATCATTGCCTCCAATCCCTTGCAACATTACTATCACATCATATCATATAGACTCGCTATAATTATTAAATTAAACTACCCTCTCACCCAGCATATTAAATATTAAACATCAACATATAAAATAACCAATAAGGATTACAAATTTCTACCTGTTACATATACACAGTCATCAAAAACAAACAAATAACCAGCTTTAAATATAACAAATAAACCGCCATTTTTTTTCAAAAATTTAAAAATAAATATAAAAAATAATAATTTTTACCTATCATAATTTTACACAAACCCCACCACATGTATATACATACATGCGAGGAAATATTATTCAGCGGAAAAATAAAAATATGACATGTATACATTCACGAGACATTTTCACCACACTTCCAATCTTTAAATTTCAACATACAAATGCGTATGTATAGACACAACACCGCCCGTATACATACATATGTCATATCCGAAACTGCCCACATATGTTTATATATGTATGAGTCCCGACGGACGACCAAGTATGTATATGTGCCTGCATACATCGATATTTGCGTTAGTACGATGACAAAACGACGAAGTTTCCCCCACCACTTCCACAATAACACCAATACACGCAATCTGCATAAACCCAAATTTAAAAAAAAATTAATCAGTTTGTCTGACGATCGCTAAAGCGTGAAACCCAGGGTCACAAACTCACATCTATCCAACCAAATATATATATATATATATATATATATATATATATATATATATATATATTCACCATTACTTTAGATTTCTCGTAGCTGACCCCCATTCCATATACTGCTCTCTCAAAAAGTTTGTTGGTCAAGTCTTGGAGCTGCTGTTGATAGACCGTTGTGGAGGAGATATAGTGTGCACTCTGCATTCAACCCCCCACACCCACACACACTACGATTCGAAAAGTCAATGGGATGATGGTGATGATGATGATATATATATATATATATATATATATATATATACAGGTCTATGTATGCATGTATGCAGATTGGCAGTCTTGTACACCAGACACAAAAGTTCTTCAGCGCGTAAATATAGCCAACATAGAGAAACTAATTCTCGGTAATGCGCTGGACAGGTCATCAGACATATATGGAGGATAGTAGATGGCCCCAAAAAATAAGCCAAAAAAAAGTTTCAAGGATATAGTTAAATTTAATCTAAAGACTCTTACCGTTCATTTTGAAGTCTAGGAAACTATTGGTGGAGATCGATCTGGCTAAAGAAGGTTGATTTAGGAAAGCTACAACAATTTTGATCGGAAGAGAATTGAGCATTCCAACGCGCCATTAGGGAGTGAGAAATAGAATCTGTCTCAGAGCTATTAGGGCACCAACACACTTGCAGTATTTGTGGAAAAGTCACTCTTTTGGTGGCTGGTTAACCCAGTCACATGCGGTCACACCAGATGAGTCAGGTTCAAACTCCTGTTAATGCAACCCTACCAGGAAGACCTTTATGTTTGCCAAGTGTGTAAGAGAGGTTCTAAGAGTGAAGCTTGCCTTAGGAATAACATACGGGCTCATAGCAGAACGTTAGCACGGGTAAAAATGTTAGAAATAATAAAAATTATGAATAAAAAACACACACAAAAAGAGGTACCAATTTAAGTGATGTTCTGCAAAAAAGTGACTATCATTATCATGTATATAAATATATTAGGCCGATGAAAGAAAGTCAAGCGATAAAAAACAACAAAAATAAAAATATTGATAATAAGACTAATAATATTTATTATTAGTGAAGTAATGGTTACCGGCTCGGACTGAGGAATCGGAGAGTCGAGTTCGAATTCCAGTCGAATCCATTACATTCACTTACGTGCTAATACCTTTGGGAAAGGTATGAATCCTCTTCTCCTTACCCCCAGCTATGGATAAATAGCAAGACAGACCGGGTTCTATAGCCTTTGATGGCAACTGGTCTACCGCAGAAAGAAATCGCAACCTACTGCAAGGAAAAAAATCTGCCTTGTCAGTCATGTATCGAAAGATAGATGATCGCCTAAACGTGTATCACGCATGGCATAGAACTGAATATTTATTATATATTAGTCGACCTTTTGACCAAATTGAATGATGACGAGAAAAGATGTTAAAAATCGGAATTTTCAGACACTCCCGTGTCCTTTCTCGACGACAATTAAAAAATGAAGTGGGAGGGAAATTTGTTTTTCTGGATTGTGTTATATCAGTACTTAAACGAGTAGCTTGGGGCTAGTCGCTTGTCATGAGTTGTAGATGATTTTCGTGAAGACTGTTTTTATTGTGTAATAACCAAGAAGTCGCCTTCGGGCGGATTTTAAGCAAGCTCTTGCGGAGGGATTTTGGACCTTCGGCTTTTACATTCAACATCCTATGTACGCAAAAGTTATAAGAATCTAGAAATAATAAAATTATTTTATCCTTGTTCGACATCTTAATTCGGCATAATCTTTCTTCATATACGTAATCGTTCTCTGTAGCTTGTTTACATTTATTTTGCGCGCAATTTTTATTTTCTTTTAAAATCACCATTCTTTATGATCCCTTCACATAAAATCACTTCTTAAAAGACATTAGGGAACCTGAACTGTGTAATATTTCAAATATGTCACAGTACACGAACTAGAAAAAGAAACAAAAAAAAAATAGAAAAAAAAACAAAGCAAAAAAAACAAAAAAAAAAAAACAAGAAACGTACCGTGCCCCGCTTAAGTTTAATTAACGTTTAGTTAGACGATAACAATTGCAGTTGCGACGAAAAGCGAAATTAAAACGTTTAAAAGTTAAACTTCTAATAAAAAGAATTGTTTTCTTAAACCTTTCACTCTGTTCGGTGTTTCAATTTGATCTTAAATTAGTTATTTATTTAGTTTTGAATTGCGCGTAACTACAATAGTTACTACCTGTTACTCCAGGTTGTTTATGATTAAACCGAGATCGAAGAACGGGCGGACGGACGGACGGACGGACGGACGGACGGGCGGGCGGACGGACGGACGGACGGACGCACGTGAACTGCGCTTTATTATTATGGGTGTCTACATTTCTATTTACACGGAGAATGTGTGAATCTATTTTAAAATGTATTTTAACTATCGCCGTTCCTGTTTGGTATTTAAATGGAGACATTAAACAGGACACATCTAATGTTATCGATACAATGGTCCGGTTAGTTGAAAAGTGCGGTGAAACTGCGGTTGTCAGTCATTGAAAAGGGCTCTTAGGAAAAGTGATGTAGGCTCGATCCCAGAAGATATCCAGTCTGAGTTTGCATATAACATATTTGTAAACGTTTACCCGAATCAAGACAGTAAAGCTACTAAAACACAAAGGGGTTACTGGATATGAAATATATATATATATGTATAGCTGGCCACTCGTATTCGAGGACAGCCGTCTACTAGGCGCATTTGTGTTTGTACAACGCCCACAAAACCCACCTGTGGTTTATACTGCAGACCTTAGTTACAGTTTCTGGAAAAGAGTGTTTTATCTATCGTGATCAGCAATTTGAACAAGGCCAGCACGCTCAAGTCCTCGGCCACGATGACTTGTGACTTCGTGCTAGCACAGCTACCGACGGCCCCCAAGATTTCCGTCTACCCAATTTCACTCACAAGACTTAGGTCAACCCGTGGTATAGTTTTTCAGGGACTTTCCAAAGGTGCCGCACGCTGGGTCGACCCCTCCAGTAACACCAGGAAGTTTTCTATACATAGGACGCTGAAGGTAAAAGGCCGAAGTTTCCTTTCTGACAAATCGACCATGGTGAGATTCGAACCCGGATATCAGAATGCGAACGTTCTAACGACTCGGCTACGTGTCCTAATAGAAATAGAAAAACAGAATACATTATGAATGATCGAGAAGAATAGAAGAGTAATCAGGAAGACAGTAGATAACGATTGACATGGCATGCGGGAAGATTGTTCTAATTCTTACTGGATTTGCTATTTATCTAAAGCCATATGACAATCGACAACATAATGCCGACTTGTTGAATGTCCTTCCTGGAGATCTGCAGGATACTTATGTTTTGCGTTAAAATTTGCAGGTCTGACGTCGGGCTAAAAAGACACATTGGAGTGCACGAGGAGAAAGTCCCGCCCAAGACTCTCCATGTGTCATATATGTCATCTGCTCAGTTCAACGTTGAAGAGATAGCCTACTCCTGTAAAAAAAAGTGGCAGTTATCATATATATATATATATATATATATATATATATCAAGTATATGGTGCAGTTTAATTTACATTACATGAATCATTCATACAAAAAGCAGATATAGAAGTTAATAAACGCACAATCTTAAAATTTAAAATTTCAACCTCAGCACGCAACGACCGCACGCTCCCAAAAAATTTCTTACAATTAACAATAACACATTTCTAAAAACATTTTTTCGGATTACATCTATATTTTCGTTGTCCTGTTATTACCGAGAAGTAAAAAACAAAAACAAATCTATTTCCATACCTGATGATGTCTGTAGGAACAGATGAAAACTTGTAAAAAACTAAAAAAAACTTAGGCAGCTAGAATTTATAAACAGGGATCATAACATTCATATACAGGTTCGTGGTTAATGTACTCTATTAAATTTGTTTGCGAGGATGTATTCTCGTCATTTAAATCCTTAACTTCTATATCTGTTTTTTGTATGAATGATTCATGTAATATATATATATATATATATATATATATATATATATATATATATATATATATATATATATATATATATGAAATGAGAACGAATCGAATAAAAATTCCGACGTTCGGAAGGATTATAAATCCCACCAGATCGGAGATTGAAAGGATAAGTAAAGTTATCATTGAACGCGTCAGTAAACAGATCCAAAAACCTCTTGGAATTATTCAATGGATCTGTACCACGGAAGTCATTAACTGGTTTAGAAACATCGATAACAGCTGTACTTTTATCCAGTTTGATATTGTTGATTTCTACCCTTCCATATCAACGGTCCTCATTACACTGGCATTAGAATTTGCCAAAGTTTATTCCAACATCTCAAGTGAAGCGATAAGCACTATACATTAACTGCAGAAAACCTCTCCTCATCCACAATAAAGAACAATTGGTAAAAAATTCTGACGATAACTTTGACATTTCAATGGGGTCATTGAATTCTGCTGACTCTTCTGATCTGGTTGGCTTATACATTATGTATAACCTTACTGCTTAAGATATCAATCTAGATACATAGGAATATATAGAGATGATGGTCTTGTGGCTGTAAAAAAAAAACTCTACGAAAATTAAGGTAGATAAACTAAGAAAAATGATTCTTAGGGATATTAAAAGTTTTGATCTTAAGGTTAAAATAAGCACCAATGTTAAACAAGTTGATTTTCTCGATGTAACATTAGATTCAGTCTATGACAATTTTCAGACTTATATGAAAAATAATGCTAACTCAATCTATATTCACCCCAATTCCAATCACCTTATCTGTAATCCGACATATTCCTTCCTCTGTATAACGTAGGATTAGCAACCATTCATCAAACAAAGATGTGGTTGAGAAACATAGCAATGTGTACAATAAAGTTCTTAAGAATAGTAGATATAAGTGCGCCGAAATTCAGTTCAGAGATTTTGATGATAGTAATTCAAAGAAGAGAAATAGAAACAGAAAAAATCATCTGGTACACGCCTCCATTTAATCAATTAGCAAGTACTAAGTTAGGTCATAAGTTTCTCAAATTAATTGATAAACATTTTCCGAAAAGGAACCCTCTTAGAAAAATATTTAATAGAAATACATTAAAACTTACTTATAGTTGCACCAATAATCTCGAGAAAATCATAAAGTTGCACAACACGAGAACTCTAAACCAATTAAATAATTTTAATCATAATGCAAGCACTAATGAAAATATTAAGGACAGTGACCAATGTAATTGTAGGAATCCTAACCAATGCCCATAGTCTAACAAATGTTTAACCGAATCCATTGTTTATCTGTTCTATCTCTACAATAGAAAATCCAATGGTTGAAAAGTTTTATATTGGTATTACTAAGAATTCTTTCAAAACCCGATGGTATCAGCACATATATTCTTTTACTAATATTACGTATAGAAATAATACTTTACTTTCAAAATATTTTTGGAAGATGAAAGATGAAAATAAAAGTCCTAAACTTAAATGGAAAATTTTAAAACTAGCAAGTACATGTAGATCTTTATATGAATTTTGTTTTCCGTATTTACAGGAGAAAATGCAGATTATCAGATTTTTGAATAAGGATGATTTATTAAATCAAAGATTTGAATTAACAGTTAATTGTAAACATATCATACCTTTGACCCAACTATCTTGCTGGATTTTGAAATTTGACAACTGCTTCTTCTTATATTTTAGAATAACCTTATATATATAAAGTTTATCTTTTGTCATTAAGACCAATTTAGACGTATAATTTGTACATTATTCTTCTAGTACTGCTGGTAATATTTAGTCTAGAAGTATATGCGTTTGGCTGACATTTTGACATTTTCTATTGATTTGTTTCATTAACACCTTATATAAGAAACTTTAGTTAACAGTTACACTCTATATGTATGATCTATATTGTAATTAATTTTATATGATCTATATGGTTAAAGTTTTGTTTGAGCTATTTATTTTCAATATTTTGTTTTTATTTATATGTTTTTTTAATTTTGTTAGTTCCTTTTTTGTTTTCTTTTTATTTATTTCTTAAAGGGCCATATTATTTACCGACTATAAAATTGTGAAATTTTAATTCACAGATTATGAGGCTTGTCAAGTGCCCTGTTAAATTACGTTTCCTTTCTCATAGGAAATGTCATGTGTCGTATGTTAACAATGTAGCTAACTTACAGTTGTATCGAATATAACATCTAACTTGTCTACAACTTTAAATAGGGGGGTCATGAACTCTTACTTAGTGGAGGCAATTTTGATTGCTGGATCTGATTATAAACAAAACAAATTCTGCTACTATCTCCTCCCTCTTCTTTCCTACCTTTTTTCCTTATTCTTCCTTATCTCCGTGAAACAGATTGTATCTTGTGTTTTTTTTTCTTTCTTACATTTTTATTTTCTTTTTTCCGCGTGTAAAGAGGTTGTATGTGGTTTTAAATCTCAGTAATTTGTCCACTACCCAGTCATTTACTAACACCTGATGTAATGTGTTAATACACATTGAAACATGATTGCATTTGTGTAGCGTTATTCACATGTTGATGTAATATCCTTAAATAAATTATATATATATATATATATATATATATATATATATATATATATATATATATATATATATATCCCACCTTCTCTCATATGTTACCCCTCTCTTTAGCTCTAACATTCGTCCCACACTCTCATACTTACACTCTCTCTAAATTCTATTTTTATTTCCGGAGTTGTTCTTTACTCTTTTCTTTTTGAATTTGTAGGTCTGATGAATTGGATCGTATTTACGATTCCAATGGAATAAATTATGACCATAGAATATTAGTGTTTAAGCCTTTTTATTATATCCTTACTCTGTCCTGGACATTGAGTTCTACCTGGATTCTATCCTCTCGGAATTTTTTATTAAAAAAATATACATGTATGTGTATGCACCTATGTATATATTAGTTTGGGGCAAAAAACAATGTCGTTTTCTCACATAGTAGCATATGTGAGAAAACGATATTATTTTTGCACCAACCTAATATATTTATATATTTTGCATATGTATGTGTATATTTACCACTAATATTATCTCTCTCCCTCTCTCTCTCTCTCTCTCTCTCTCTCTATATATATATATATATATATATATATATATATATATATATATATACACTAACCAAGGTACCTGGCGTAGCCCTGATGTACATGGCTGCAATTTTATAACTGCACCCTCTGTATACCCACACCCTCTGTCTAGAAATGTTTGCCTTTTTACTGTAAAACTGAGGTTAATAATAGGTTCTTCGGTATTTTTTTCCATTTTAACGCTTCAATAATCCTTCTCAAACAATCTTTGCGTCAAAGGTTGTTCGAATGCCAATTTAGGATGGAATCATATAAAGAAACTATTTGCTAAATGGCAAAAGCCGGTTTTGGACGTAGTTAGTCGCAGATTTCGTCCACTGAACTGAAATAATTTAAACCAAACATTTACGCAAGTCAATTTCTGTGTCGTGTGTAATTTACATGGAAAATTTGGAAAGCCTTGGATGAAAAACCAGGGAGTTATGACCGAAAAACGGACTTTTTGATAATTTTTCGTGGTTTTTCATTATCCGCAGGGAAGCGAGCAGGAGTAAAACTACACTATCTTATTTTTTGGGATGATGGCATTTTTGCGACATGTTTGAAGAAAATCGTATAAAAACGAGGAAGTTATTCAAGTTTTTATTTTAAATAGTACGAAAAAAAAGATTTTTTTCACAGTTTTATTGCAATTACTTGTCGCAGAAAATCTATCAAGAACTACGCATAAACCTGGTAACATGAGCTGATGTTTTGCATTAAGTGCAAAGAAAATCACGTCATCCAGTAAAAATGTTGTTAGCGTGTAACTTTGCCTTGGTTTTTGCAAAATGTCGTACCCATCATCAGTTTTATCGATTTTACTGCCGAGAGACCTGTCAATTGTAAAGTTGGTCTTGACCTAACTTGATAAATTTGCAACATGTACGTACAATTTCATCGAAATCGGTCAAGATGTGTGGATGTGCATAAATAGCATACAGACAGACAGACTCTTGTTTTATATATATATATATATATATATATATATATATATATATATATATATATATATATATATTGTGTAACTCTCTCCCGATTTCTTGCTTCCCAATCAACTTTGATCTTCAAAATGCAGAGTCAATCGTTATCCTCTGTTCTCTTGTTTGTGTTCAGTTATTGTTCTATCTCCTTAATCGTGTTTTTCTCTCATATTCGCTAACACTCGTGTCTTAGTGGCTTTATTCCCTTGCTTGTGGGGGGGGTGAAATGATTTTTTAAAACATCCGAAAGAGTGACGGTACGGCCCTGGTGATATGTTTTCGCTACCTATTTAGGGTGCATGTGAATTGTGACGTCCGACGGGCTCAGCCAAACCGTGACTGGCTCCCGTATCCGCCCCCGTCGTATTCTGAACAGTAACTGACTATCCTCGCCAACGGGCTGTCACATGACTCAATCCCTCCTTCATTGTATCCTGTTAAAATGAGGGTAACTGCCTTCTGCGTTTCTTTGAGTACATCAGAACGAACGAAACGCAAGGTGGAAAATGCTCGAAAAACAAGTGCCGAAGAGAGATTTTTTAAATGGCGGGAAGCTGAAGAATGCTATACCGACACACCAGTTCATCGATTTACGCTTTGTTACCTCTCTTTCCTATTGTTGTTTTTAGATCGCTTTCTTCCATTTTGATGGGCAATAGCGAAATTCTGAAATTTAGAATGATCTTCTTCCATTTCAAAAATAAAGACTGTAAAAAGGATTATTTAAAGTTAATATACGGCCAAAAATAAAATGCTTTTGACAAAAAAACCTTAATATTTATAGTTCGTAATGAGATGAGGCAACATAAACCGTAGATTTGTCTACAGAAATATCATTACATTATTGTTACATAATATTAGTGAAATCATTATGGTTTTTTGTCAAAAGCATTTTATTTTTGATCGTATAATAATTTAAAATATTCCTTTTTATAGGCTTTATTTTTAAATAGAATAAGATCTTTCTAAATTTCAGAAAAACTGGACCGAAAAAAAATTCGATTTTTCGAAACGTTTCTGAAAATGTCATTCGCTTATTTTCGAAGCGCGGTTAATTGAAACCGTTAGTACGATATCCGTGAATATAAAGGAACGATTTTGTAGGTTGTTTGGAATGTGAATATGAAGGGAGGAGGAAAAGAAACAAATAGCAAAAGAAATAAACGATTAATGGCGGATAATGTAAAGATGACAATAAACCTTTTATAATCATTGTCGGTGGTAACAATGTGAATGATTCCAAGAAATTTTCGATACAAAAACCAGGAAAAAGAAAACAAGGAAAGAATGTAGAAACAAAATCGCAGAAAGAAACAAGAAAAAGAAGAAATAGAAATACGAAAGTAATACTGGGTATAGAAAGCTAGAAACTAAACAAGTCGTTTGGGAATTCGATTTCCCACCAAATAAATATGTCTACATCAAAAGAAACCAAGAGAAAAGTAATATCAGCCTCAAGCATAACGAGTTTATCAATTACTGACAACAAAATAGTTGAAAAATAGTTCATTTCTGTTAACATTAATTATAAATTGAATAAACCATGTCTAAAGTTTTCTTTATTAGTTTTTTGTTTGTCATTCTTTCTTTTCGCTTAGTTCCATGTTATATATATATATATATATATATATATATATATATATATATATATATATATATATATATATATATATATGTGTGTGTGTGTGTCTGTATGTATGTATGTACGTATGTATATTTCAATTAAAAGGTGCAAATATAATTTATAAATTCATGAATCCTTCATACAAAAAACAAATATAGAGGTTAATGATTTAAATGGCGAGAATACTTCGTCGCAAACAATATAAATAAGATACATCAACCCCGAACCTGTATATGAATGATATGATCCCCGTTTATACAAACGAAAGCTTGTAAAAAATTAAAAAGACCTTATGCAACTGTAATTTATAAACAGGGATCATATCATTCATATACAGGTTCGGGGTTGATGTATCTTATTTATATTGTTTGCGACGAAGTATTCTCGCCATTTAAATCATTAACCTCTATATTTGTTTTTTGCATGAATGATTCATGAATTTATATATATATATATATATATATATATATATATATGTATGTATGTATGTATGTATGTATGTGTGTATGTATTTCTGTATTTAGGCAGAAATCCTTCTTTCATGCACATTTTATTGAATACGACAGACAAGGTGCTTTTATTTAGTTTTTTTATACAACTTCTCATGCGATCTAATATTTTTTTCTTTTCAGATGATGAATTGTATAAAAACTGTCAGAATGTTCTTTTTATTTGAGCGCTTTTGGCTATAGCCATTTTCAAGGATTAAATATTTTAACTGTTAAATAAGAAATAGTTTGTTGTATATGTTTTCTAAAATGTTTTCATTTTTCAAAACGCGGTCAAGATATTGTGTCCATGTTCATAGTTGATATTATTAAGTGTTGTTTTTTTGTATTTATTAATAAGGCTTCCATTATTTTTAGCCTTTTTTGCATGTAGATGTCGCTATTGAGTTTCTGTTGTCAGCAATTATGTTACGAATAGTATCCGGTAGGTCTCCATGAATATTTAAATGAGATCTTATTGAGCTAAGGTCAGAAAGGTGTTGAGTGTGTCTGCGTGTCAAACATTTTGTAGTGTGGCCTATATAATTATTTACGAATTTTGATTGATCAGGAATACAATTCCTTAATAGGCATTTAAATTATATCATATCCAAGTATTTTACACTAAATCAAAGCCGATTACACAATATTTCAAGATCAATTTGGGTCTATAGTTCGTAACCATGCAATGAGGATGAGTTAACATAAACCGTAGATTTGTCTGTGGCATATCATTACATTATTGTTACATAATTATAGTGAAATCCTTAAGGTTTTTTGGCAAAAGCATTTTATTTTTGGTCGTATATTAATTTTAAATATTCCCTTTTTACAGGCTTTAAATTTCAGAATTTTGCTATTGCCCATCAAAATGACTGGAAGAAAGCGATATAAAAACAACAATGGAAAAGAGAGGTAACAAAGCGTAAACGAAATAGCTGCAGTTTGTTCAACTTCGGAAACAACATTGCAGCCAAAGTATTCTAAAATGCTGCCAATAACAAAGAAGAAAATGAAAAATACCTAAGAACAATATAGCATCAAAATTTATACTATTTTTATTTATTTGTTATGTAACTAAATACATAATTGTCAATAATGTTTCCGTAAAATTTGATATTTCTTGTAATAAATTCTTAACAAATATTATTATTATTGTTATTATTATTTTACTTAAGTGTAAGATAGTCATACATTTGCAATTCCTTACGGCTAACCACGAAAAGAAATATTGATCAAAACTACCTAAACCCTTTAAGCGCGTATTGCATACGCCCCTCCTCCGCCGAACGCGTCATATACACATGGGGGAGTGGTTAGAACGCTTGCTTTCTGACCATGAGACCCGAGTTCGAATCTCACCATGGTCAATTTGTTAGGAAGGAAACTCCTGGACGTTATCGGTATGGAGGGATCCCATCGTGCAGAAAGTGCCTGAAGACCATACCACGGGTTGACTCAAGCCTTGTGAGTGAAATTGGATAGACTGCTAGCAAGAAACTACAAGTCATCGTGACTGAGGGTTTGAATGTGCTGGCCTTGATCAGATTGTTGATCACGCCCTTTCCTGGAAATTGTAACTAAGGTCCGTTCAGCATAGTTGCAATATAAACCACACGTGGCCTCTGGGTGTTGGACAAACACAAAATGAAATGCACTATAACAGTTTCATTTAATTGTAATATGTGGGAAAATATTCATGAATATGAAAGGATTGTGATAAAAATAAGCAGACATAATGTTTGTCATTTATTCAATCAGACATACCTAAAAGAAAATTTTCTGCCTAAATACACACACACACACACACATATAATCGCACACACTCACACACACACACACACACACATATATATATATATATATATATATATATATATATAGAGAGAGAGAGAGAGAGAGAATGAGAGAGGGGGGAGAGGGGGACAGACGCTGATGTCGGAGTGAATGGACATGTTTTTCCATTGCTCAAAGTAAGTGATGTCGTATTTTTAATAGGAAGTCTTGATTATTTTAATTATCCATTTGTTATTCTCGTGTTTTTTATTATATATATATATATATATATATATATAATCTTTAATTATTAAAATACATATTCGTTTATATTTATTTATAAGCCGTGGTATACATCGATTGATTTACGTTTTAAAATAAGTGTTATTTAACAAGTTAAATTTATTAAGAATGTCTCACTAAGAATTATTATATTAAGTACATTTAATACATTGTATTTGTTAAATTACTTATGTATTGGCACGAATAATTATATTCTACATTTTAGCCAACGTTTTTAAGAAATTTATCGGGGTTCTATATTCTGTTTTAAGTCCATTGTCGACACGGAAACACATGACCTAAAAACATATAAATCTTTTACTTTCAATCCATTCTGAAAGAATTGGATGATGCTATAGCAGATCGGTTCTTAGAACAGAACAGCCAGACTACCCACTGAGATGATTTGAACTACCTTATTTGACAGCATATAAGACGCACTGGTGTATAAGACGCATCGCAATTTCAGCAGGGCAAATCAAGAAAATATTAGTAATTAGTAAAATTAGTAAACCTACATATGGCATATAAGACGCAGGGGAATTTTAAAAAGTACGTCTTATATGCCGTCAAATATGGTAAGTGGCGATGGCTTCTGCAGAGGTAGCTATAATTTTCAGAAGAACTGAATACAAAGATTGTGGCGCACTATGAACATAGCATCCCACAATGTTTCAAATAGTTTTTCCTCAGGTTTTGAATTCAGATTTTTCCTTTTAGACATTGCTAACTAATGCTATAAGGATTCAGTTATTTAACCCGTAGCTGGGGGTAAGAAGAGATGGATTCATACCTTTCCGGCGCTATTTGTATATATGTAAATGTCAGAAATTTCACTGCAGTTCGAACTTGGCTCTTCGATTTCTCAATCTGAGCCGTTATTACTCCATTGTTTATTATAGATTATTTTTAATATTTTCGTTGTTAAAAATTTTATATACTTATTGTGGAAGATAGCTGTGTATCGAGATAGGGGCGTTTCTGGGTAGAAATCACGCCAGTCACTAGACAGTATTGATTTTTATTTCCTCATTTTTAATTTCATATTTCTATCCCTTTATTTTTTTATTAAAGATATGTCTTTCTCCTTTTAATCTTTTTCTTTTTAACTGAAACTTTTTTTTCATTTCTATTCTTTTTTTTTTCGATCTTTTTATCACTTTCTTTCTAATTTTTTTACTTTTTTCTATCTTTTTCTTTTTAACTGTAACTTACTTTTTTTTAAAATCTATTCTGTATTTTCCTGTCTTTTTTCTTTTTTTAACTGTAACTTTCATTTATTTCAATCTATTCTTTGATTTTCTATCTTTTTCTTTTTCCTTTTTCTTTTTCTTTATTAACAGTAACTTCCTTTTTTTCATTTCTATTCTTTTTTTCCTATCTTTTTATCACTTTCTTTCTAATTGTTTTTACTTTTTTCTATCTTTTACTTTTTTAACTGTAACTTACTTTTTTAAAAATCTATTCTGTATTTTCCTATCTTTTTTTCTTTTTTAACTGTAACTTACATTTATTTCAATCTATTCTTTGTTTTTCTATCTTTTTATCTTTTTACTTTTTCTTTTTCTTTTTCTTTTTCTTTATTAACTGTAGCGTTCTTTTTTCAATCTATTCTTTATTTTTCTATTTTTTTATCTTTTTCTTTCTATCGTTTTACTTTTTTTCTATCTTTTTCTTTATTAACTGTAACTTTCTTTTTTTTCAATCTCTTCTTTATTTTTCTATCTTCTTATCTTTTTCTATGTTTTTACTTTTTCTATCTTTTTCTTTATTCGTTATTTTTCTATCTTTTGTCTTTTTTTTCTATCATTTTACTTTTTCTATCTTTTTTCTTTTCATCTTTTTTGAACTTTCTAACTTTATGTTTTTATCTTGTTAGCTTTTGTATTTTTTTTTTTATTTTTGCATCCCTTTTTCCTTCTATCTTTCTTTTTTATCTTTTTACATTTCCTTTTTCTCTTTTTTCATCCCAACTTTATCTTTCTCTCTTGATATGTCTTTCTTCTTTCAACCTTTTTTCTTTTTCTTTTCATCTTCCTATTTCTTTCTATTCTTTATTTTTCTATATTTTTTTATCATTTTCCTTTCTATTTCTACATTTTTTTCTTTCTTTTTCTTTCTAGCCTTTTCAATCTTCGTCTATTTGTCTTTCTTTCCGTCTTATCATTCACTTTTCTCTTTTTTTCATTTTTCTAACATTTTACACTTTTTCTCTTTCTATCTTTCCTTTATAAACTTTCTTTTTTCATTCTTTTTTAACTTTTTCACTTTTTATCCGTCTCTCTTTATTTTTCTATCTTTTCGTCTTTGTTTTTCTTTTCGTCTTTGTTTTTCTTTTCAACTTTCTTTTCTCTTTCTATCTTTTTACATGTTGCGTCTTTTTTTTAACATTGTATCTTTTTTCTTTCTTTTTATATTTCTTTTGTGTCTTTATCTTTTCCTTTCGATTTTTTATCTTTCTTTTCTTTTTATCTTCTTTTACCTTTTTTTTATTCATTTTTTATCTTCCCCTCTTTTTAATTTTCATTTTTCTTTTTCCTAATAAGATCAGAACTGTGAATTGATTTTCACCATGATTGCGTAACAAAGACAAAATGTCGACACATCAGAGACCATCATCAAATTTAACAGAAATGGAACAGTTTTCTAATGAAAAATGGTAGAAATTCCGTCCTCTACAATGTATCTTCTCTCACACGGTCTCTGAAGCATATGAGTAATCTACGAAAGATAATTATTGTAGAGAAGCGAATTATTGTAGAGAAGCGAATTATTGTAGAGAAGCGATTTATAGATTCGCAACATGAATTTTATGTCAAAATCGATTCTGAAAAAAAACAAAAACAAATTTAATCTTACACTCCATTTTTTCTATTTGGAAGATTTAAACATAATTCTTTTTATATGATGCAAAATTTTACCCACCCGAAAAAAAATGAGAATAGCATAACAATTTTGTAACTTTATCTCCGGTGAGTTAACCAACCGTAGATTTAAATATGTAACATACATACTGATGTAAAAGTCGACCTCAGAAAAAAGTTTCGTAATTTTAACAGAAACAAATACGAAATTTTTCTTAAATTTCAACCCGATGTAAGTCTCAAAAAATATTCTAGGATTGCTTATTAAGTACATAAAACAAATATTTTCTTTTTAAATAACATCAACATCACGGTGGTTATTTAATAAACTTAGCTTAGTTTTGGCACATTTTAGATTATAATAACCTAATCAGTTAGGATTGGTGACAGATGATTATGACCAGGATTCTAGGTAGCAAGCTTAATATTTTAATCTATGATAGACTAAACTATTAATCTTGGTGCCAAAGCTGATCAGGAACTGGTCTCTAGGCACCAATTTTAATATTTTAGACTATAATAGCCTAATCAGTTAGGACTGGTGCCAGCTGATTATGACCAGGGCTCCAGGGACCAAACTTAATATTTTAGTCTATATTGGTCTAATCTAGTAAGATTGATGCCGAAGAACATGCCAAGTTGTTGTTCGGTATAAATTTGTTCTGCAAATGTGAACTTCAACCAGAAAGCGAGGAAGAGAGGGGGGAGGAAAATGCAAGAGAAAGAATAGTGGAAAATCTAGACAATGTCGAGTTATTACCGAAAGCAATGAACGTATCTTCAATTTTTTGTGTGTGTGTGTGTGTGTGTGTGTGTGTGTGTGTGTGTGTGTGTGTGTGTGTGTGTGCTGGGCGCTTCACTTCTGCTCAAAAACACCGTCATTTCTGTAATAAGGAGAACACTGACAGATTGATGACGTAAAAATATGGATTCTTCTCTGTCATTCTTTGGTTCTTCGATGCAACAGTTCGACAGCACATTCTTCGCGAAGAACCTACGTGATTGTTATTCTGACAAGCATGCTATTACCATTTAACTCTTTGCATTAAATACAAGTTCCTACTGAATATTGATATATAGTCCTTTTTGGACTTCCGTTCATTACTCTTTCCTTTAATCGAGTTCTCCCCGCCCCCAAGCAAGGCTG
The DNA here is from genome assembly GCA_963932145.1 of Acanthosepion lycidas. Classification (NCBI taxonomy): domain Eukaryota; kingdom Metazoa; phylum Mollusca; class Cephalopoda; order Sepiida; family Sepiidae; genus Acanthosepion; species Acanthosepion lycidas. The sequence goes on along the minus strand of OZ010582.1, from coordinate 65,408,716 downwards.
TAAAGCCATTAAGACACAATAGGTTACTGGGTGTGGAAGAATTAGAAAACAGAAACATTACAAAGGAGTGGGCAACAAAAGAAGAGTAATCAGGAGAGTAGAAAGCAATTGCTTAATAACAAAAACAAAAAAATATTTCCCGTTATATCCAATAGAATCATATATTAATTCTGTTTAAACCAAGCGGTCAAAAATGACGCCATATTGTCAGTACTATCATTAAGTTTCCACATATACACATGCACCCACACAAACACAACATACATACATACATACATACATAGATAGATAGATAGATAGATAGATAGATAGATAGATAGATAGATAGATAGATAGATAGATAGATAGGAAATCGGAAAGCCGAGTTCGAGTCGAATCCACTACATTTACTTACGTGGTAATACCCTTGGGGAAGGTATGGTAAATAGACCGGATTCTATAGCCTTGGATGACAACTGGTTTACCGCAGAAAGAAATGGCAGGAAAAAATCAACCTCGTCACTCATGTATCGAAACCATGTATCACGCATAACTGAGATATGAAAAGACTGAGATAGATAGATAGGCCTCAATTCAGTAAGCTATTTCTTTCTTCCCTTCCTCTGAAGACTGTGGTGTACTCGATAGCATTTCCGATGATATAAACCAGGCCATCTCGCTACATTCGTTTGCGCAAATATTTGTCCTCGATAACACCCACCATTCTCTGTAACTAACCTCGCTAGTATTCCAAACCCTTAACTTTTCAATCATTCATTCCCTCACGCAGCTATGCCCTCTTGGGAACTCTGATACCGTAGTGTGTGTCAACATCTCCCTCCACCCCCACCTCCCTTTGAGTCAGGAATCTTCTACTAACAAAATATATTTCTGCTATCAACGAGAGTGGGACTTGTTCCGTGATTTTCTTCGCGACGTCCCTTGGAATGTGGTTTCTAGTCACTCTGTTCATAAATTTGCGTCTGAGATCTGGCCAGAGGCTGGCATCGACTCTTTCATCCCAGCAAGAAAATATAATGTTAAATCGGGTTCGTCTCCTTGGTTCACAGCAGCTTGCTCAACTGCTAATGCCCATAGGAACCACTTCTTCCGTTTGTACCGAAGCGACATGTCACTTTGTTTCTACTCGTAATGAGTGCAAGTGTGTCCTCAAGGAAGGAAAGTTACTATTTGCTGAAAGATTGGAACAACGTATTGTATCTTGAAAGTTTGGCTCTAAAGATTATTAGCGGCTCTGCAAGAGTGTGCTGGACAACAGCAAATCCACAATCCCTCCTCTATTCAATCAATTCGAAGTTCTAACTTCCTCAGCTGATAAGGCTGAATGCTTTGCTTGGAAATCCTCATCCAACTCAACATTAGAATCATCCGGAATACCCACATCTGTTTTCCACCCTAAGAACTGAGGCTTTATTGAGTGAAATGAGCATAACCCCGTCGATAGTATTGGACATCATCTCTAAATTAGACTCTCATAAAGCAAGTGAATTGACCGGATACCAGCCGTAGTCCTAAAGAAATGTACTTCTGAGGTGGCTCCAGTTCTCTTCAACTATATAACTATTGCCACGCTGACTCTTGTTTTCCTGTTTGTTCGAACTCCTCACCTAATATCCCTGTTTTTAAGAACTCTGGAGACCCTTCTGACCCAACTACCGACCTATCAGTCTCCTACCACTTTTCGGCAAAGTCGTCGAGGCTTTAATCAATGCCAAAGTGTTTAAAAGCACCTTACATACCATGATCTATTCTCTGACAAACAACATGGTTTCCGCTTTGCCTGTATACCAAGTTCTTGATAATAATGGCGAAGCTCGGGTTGTGGCTCTAGATATTTCTATTCGTTTGATAGGGTTTTGCATGCTGGCCTTCTTCGTAAGCTTCAAGGACGATTATTTGATTTAATCTAATCATTCCTGTCAAACTGTGAAATGAAGGTCGTCTTAAAAGGGCACTCCTCTAGTTTGTTTCATTACGAGCGCTGGTGTTCACCAAGACTCTATCCAGGGTCCTACACTGTTTCTGATTTTCATCAACGATCTTCCTGATGTCGTCAGTTCTCAAGTAGGCATCTACGCAGACGACATAATTATTTACTTCTGTCTCAATAGTAAATCCTGCATTGATGACAAAGTTAACCTGGCGGCTGGTTTCCTGCCAAACTTTCGGTCCTCAACTAACTTGTCTATTCTCCACGCAATTCTCGGACGTCCAGTCACCTAGTAGTCCTACTCGCTGCAGTTCGTCTTGCGACGATCCAAGAATTTCACCTCTAACGTCGCAATACGAGTGGCCCCGACCGCTCCCTTCGATCATTGCCTCGCCGTAGACGGAGACCGACAGACGTAGACGAGGCCCTCTTTCATCATTCCATGCTTATCGTATGCAAGCTTGAACAGCCCGCTCTGAGCACTCTAATTTTTTCAAAGTGAACGTACCGGCCGCCGCGGACACTCGGTCAAGAGCACCCTTGGAGGAGAAACCCCCGACCGCGCACGCGCGCAAAACGGACGCGAAGATTAGACGCGGAGGTAGGTAGAGCAGGGCCCGAGCGTTTATAATTACCTACAAAATATTTTTGCTATTCACAGACTTTTAACCCAAAGCTATTATGTATAAACCCACTAAATTATTATTATTATTATTATTATTTTTATTTTCTTTGCTTTCTGGCGTTTACACATTTCTTTCCGGGTCCCACCCAGGGACCTAAGGTTAGAAATGGCATCATGACACTTTTCACTGACAAAAAAAAAAAAAAAAAAATTACATAGATAGAGCCCTTCGTAAAGTGTGGGCTGTACTTGTCAGAACAATTTTTTGTATCTCCTTGAGGCATGGGCTTCCAGGAATCCCTGCAATTAGTCTACTGCAATCTTTTCCAACCAGTCCTAGGGCTCCAACTACTACAGGGATTGTTGATGTTCCCATATGCCACATTTTCGAGACCTCTATTTCAAGGTCCTTGTATTTTGACAGCTTTTTGAATATCTTCAAAGATACATTGCAGTCAGCAGGGACTGCCATATCAATAAGGAGGCACCGTTTTTCTTTGTGGTCTTTATTATTATTATTATTATTATTATTATTATTATTATTATTATTATTATTTCCTTTGATTTCTTTTCTATATTAATTTCTTTACGGGTCCCAACCAGATACTTAAAGTCAGAAATCGTATCATGACATTTTCCACTGAGCCTGTTTTGAAAAAAAGAAACAAAATCACACACATTTTACATATACAAAGTCCTTCGTAAAGTGTGAGCTGTACTTGTGAGAACATTTTTTTTTCTATTTCTTTAAGACTCAATGATTTTACCCGACCCTTTTCCAATCAATCCGAGGACTACAACTATAACTAGAATTATGGATGTCCTCTTGTGCCACATTTTTTAGATTTCCACTTCAAGGTATTGAAGTGGAAATGCATTGTATTTTGATAGACTTTTGAAGATCTTCAAAGATACATTACAATCTGCAAGGACTGCCATGTCAGTAAGAAGACGCATATTGTCATTGCGGTCTCTAATCACGATGTCTGGACTATTAGCTTTGATTTTTCTATCTGTATGTATTGTAAAGTCTCATATAATTGTTACAGATACTATCTCTGTAACCAGGTCTAGGCGGTGTTCATACTAATTTCTTTATTATTATTATTATTATTATTATTATTATTATTATCAGCGGTAGCAACTTTCTGTTTACTATATTCCCCTACCAGGTGATTACTCGTGACCTACAGTAAAGAAAGGTACGTATTCTGTTTGCAAGTACGTGATGCTTAACATAGATTCTTGACAAAATCCAAAGAAGGATCTGCAATGTAATCGCTCCTGACTTGGCATCTTGACTTCAATCATTTTCTCACCGACGTGATGTGGCTTCCCTCTGTCTTTTCTACAAATATTTGCATGGTAACTGTTCTGACGAGCTTTTTTTCCCTTGTGCCCCGACTACATGTAGGTCCTACCCTTTTACTGTTGAAATAGTTAAATGTAAACGCTATTTCTACTCCAACAGTTTCTTTTCTCGTACTTCCCACCTGTGGAACAAATTTCCGTTTACTTGCTTACCTGATAAATACAATCTTCAAAAATTTAAATGCAACCTCAATCGCCATCTTCTATCTCTTTGAATCCCGTTTCCTCAAACCACCGAATACTCTGGCGCTGGAGCATTCTACGCAAGACATGCTACAGCGTGTTTGGCAGGAGCTGGACTACCTACTTGACATGTGTTGTGTTATAGGTTTTACGTACATTGAACATTAGGGAAGCTTTGAATATCTTGTTTAAATTTTGAGAAATAAATATTTTATGGTTCAACATTAAGCCTTTTTAATTTGGTTTGCCTGTGACATGCAATTACGAGGGACGGCTCCATATTCGGGAGAATTGACCCATTCCACCCGTCCCGAATTCAAGAACAGGTCGAGGCTGTGAACGACCCCGGGGCCTCCAATCGTTCGCTTTACCGGATAGAATTGCGACGATCGAACGCCAGCTATCCTGAGGGAAACTTCAGAGGAAACCTGCTACTAGACGCCTCGATTGGTCTTTCGTCCGTACACCCGTTTCCAACAATCGATTTGCACATCAGAGGCGCTTCTGATTTCCACCAGAGTTTCCTCTGGCTTCATCCTGACCGGGTGTGGATCACCATCTTTCGGTTCCCTGGGCCCCCCTCTACGCCAGAGTCGGCCGAGTCGCACTCGGCGTAAAAATTACCGACCCGGGGGTGATAAGCCCGCGCGCCGCGCCTAAACTCGAAGACCTGAATCGTGACTAGTTCAAGCCGCGGGATGTCACCGATGGGCGATGGGAGAAAAGTTTGAGGCTGCACACCGTCAACAAACCCCTGTGAGTTTTTCCTCTCCTACAAACGTAAGATTTTAAATTGTGTCAATTTTTTGGAGGGGGGGTGTACACTGTATAGTGTATATATTTCATAATATTCTCTTAAGAAGATGAGCAGTTTTAATATCTTGTAATGAGGGGTTGTAAGGTATCTTGTTAATTCTCTTGTCTCTATCTTTCTTGACTGTACCCAGGATTCTAATTATCTTAGTTTTAAAGTCCCACATTATTCAATATGTGTTTCAATATCCTTATATTTGCTTATTTTGCAATATTATCTAACAGATATATTTCTTACCTAACGACACTGACATATCTATAAGAAGGCATATTTTTGTTTTAACTCTTTATTCGCTATGCATTTTTGTTAAGTTTTATATATCTGTCAGTATGAATAGTGACTTCATTGCTTTCTACTGATGTTTCAGAGTTGCGTTTGTACTATTTATTCGCAACAAGTGCACTGTAATATTGATATAGCGTGCAATGAATATATTGCCCAATGTTATGATGTCGATTTTTGAGCTCCTGCGGTGTCAAGACGGGGCAGCCTAGCACTAAGTTATCAATAGTCTCAACATTTTATTCACCTATCATTATTATTTTGTGTTTTTCAATCGGACTGCTTGAGTTATGAGTGCTCTCTATCAAGTCGTACGACCTCAGACAGACAGCACTTTTGGCAGATTATTTGCAGAATCAAAGAACCAGACTTCTGAAGCGATGGGATACTAGGCCTTACCCAGATTCACTTAATGTAGGTCTTTAGGTTCGATGATATAGACCCCAACTCCCCAATGGCAACTGGAGCAATATTATCCTAAACGTTCCACAGACTCGGAACGTCAAGCCGGTGATCAGTGTATTTTTAAACTTCCCAATTTTTGGTATCCCTATGCGCCCTATCATTTCTGGAACAGACAGCGCTCCCACAATATATATATATACATATACATATATATATATATATATATATATATATATATATATTTGCATATGAAGAAAATGTGTTCAATATCGTAGTTAGAGCGTTTATAATTACCTACAAAATGTAGGTAATTATAACGACGGAGATTTTTGGTATCCCTATGCGCCCTATCATTTCTGGAACAGACAGCGCTCCCACAATATATATATATATATATATATATATATATATATATATATATATATATATGCATATGAAGAAAATGTGTTCAATATCGTAGTTAGAGCGTTTATAATTACCTACAAAATGTAGGTAATTATAATGACGGAGATGTAGTTCTACAGAAGGATGCTAAGGATATCGTGTGAGCAACGATGAGGTCTTAGAGAACATGCAAACAAGGAGGAGGCTTATGCCTAACATCAGGAAGAGGCAGCTGAAGCTTCTGGGACACATTATAGTTACCAGCGTTAACTAAGGAACTAAATAACAAGCAGAATTATAATACATTTGACGTGGTTAATTCTTGAGTATTCTAGTGTTTTCTTGATGCATATATACATATATTATTTTATGTACCATGTCCCTTTAGGACATAGGCGATCATGGCTTTCCAGTATTTACCCCTTAACAAATTTTGTCTTTTTGTTATTTATCCTGAACCATGTTCCGCCATTCATTTACTCAAGCTCCCTAAGTTATGCGTTGTTTTCCTCTGTCTATCTTGCCTTCAATCTGTCCTGTGAGTATAAGATATTCCAATATATTGTTTGAAATTTAATATATTCATAGGGGAAGTCCTCAATATCGGAAGTTGTTTATATAGGCGTGTGTTTGTATATGTGTGTGTGTTCATTTGCGTTCGGAGTTTGAAATAAATTATCGAGTTCAGAAGTCTTAGTATCACATTGTATTGATTTTTGCTTTAATTGAAAATATTGCAAAATTTATTCTCCAATCGAATTCCTTAAATTTTCTTCCGCAAACATAGTCATCCCCATCGAATCAATTAATTGTCTCTTCGTTTTCTTTTCATAAGGACGAAAGTAAATTAATTCAATTTGATGCTATTTAATTAGACCGGAATCCTCATTTCGAGCGAAGACAAAATAATAAAAAGTTGAAATTTATGATAGTAAAAATGATCTTTATGCAACAAAACTGTATAAAGATGAATTTTTTTCTAAGTTTCTAATGTCTCAGTATTTACTTAGTCGGCTGTGTTTCTTTTTAATCGATAAAAACAAAAAAAAAATGACGACCCTTTAAATCCTGTTTTGGCCAGACAGTATATCTGATTCGGAATCGATAAAGGAAAATCAGTTTAGACTGAATGTAACAGCCAAAGAAAACTATCTCTAAACTCCAACGCAAAGAGATTTAAAGATTTCTCCTCGGGTAGGGACTCCAACGCAAAGAGATTTAAAGATTTCTTCTCGGTCAGGGACGTGTTTCTTTTAAGTGCCGTATCCATTCAGAGCGTACGCGATCATGGCTCTCCACAGCTTCAAGAAGCTAAGAAGGATCATTCTTTCTTCTATCCATTTACACAATCTCGCTAGCTAGATGAAGAAGAGACTCGAGGCGACGGAGATGTGATTCTACAGAAGAATGCTAAGGGTATCGAGTGAGCAACGATGAGGCAAACAAGGAGGAGGCTTATACTTAACATCATTAAGAGGCAACTGAAGTTTCTGGGACACATAATGAGGAAGGAGGGCCTGGAGAATCTGATACTCCCGGGTCGTATAGAGGGAAAGAGAGACAAGCAACACGTGACATACCTGACGGACTTAATTAAGCAAGTGGACGACAGAACGTGGTCTGGGGGAGGAAGCAGAAGGAATAAACTTGTTGAGAGCTGCAAGGGATAGAGCGAGGTGGAGAGCCATGAACGCCTACGTCCTGAAAGGACATGGCACATAGAAAGAAAAGAAGGTTGATGATGGCGCTCCACCACTTCACTTTTTCCAAATTGAAGAACGAAGCAGTGTTTGTGCTTGAGTCCTTGTTCCGCCATCCATTTACACACGCTCCTTCGGTAGTCTGATCATGGCTCTCCACCACTTTCTATTCTTTGTATCTCTAAGCAATGATTGTCCCCTTAATATCCCTCCCAATTTTTTGTCTTGCCATATATTTACATTAGCTCGTAAGGTAGGTTGATCATGGCTCTCCACCATTTCCTATTATTTGTAACTCTAAGCAATATTTGATCCCTTAATATCCTTGCCAGTACTTGTTCCGCCATCCATTTACACACGCTCCTTCGGTAGTCTGATCATGGCTCTCCACCATTTCCTATTCTTGTAATTCTAAGCAATGATTGTCCCCTTAATATCCCTCCCAATTTGTTGTCCTGTCATGCATTTAAACAAACGCGTTAGGTAGGTTGATCATGGCTCTCCTCAACTTCCTATCCTTTGTAATGCGAAACAATATTTGTCCCCTTAATATCCTTCCCAGTCCTTGTTCTGCCATCCATTTAAACAAGTACCTTAGCTAGGCTGGCCATGGCTCTCCACCACTTCCTATCTTTTGTATTTCTAAGCAATGCTTGTTTCCTTAATATCGCTCCCATTTCTTTGTTCTACCATACATTTGCACAAACTCATGAGGTAGGTTGTTCGATATTTCCCTCTGCCCTTCTTGCTTTCATTATGTCCTGTGGGTGTCGAATTTTCCAAGCCCTCTTTCCTCATTATGTGTCCCAAAAATTCCAACTGTCGCATTGTGATTCTAGGTATGATTGAGTTGTGTATTTCTATTTTCCTCAAAAACTTCCTCGTTGCTCATATGTTCGGTCCATGGCATTCGCAGCATTCTTCTGTAAAACCACATCTCTGTTGCCTCAGGTCTCCTCTTCATCTATGAGGAAATTATTCTGCATCCATTGCCGTAAAAGCGAGTTGATATTACGTAGCAATTCAGTACTCTTTTATTTGTTTCTAACGAATTTTTAAAAAAATCACTTCACCCCCACCCCAAGCAAGGCGAAAAAGCCACTAAGACACAGAGGGTAACTGAGTGAATATAAGAAGAAACATTATTGAGGAAAGAGAGAGAGAGCAATAAAAGAACAATAATTAAGAAGACAGAAAATAACGATTGACATTGCATTTAAATTTTTGACTGAAAAGCAAGAATATGAAAGATAGTTCCACAAGAGAGAAGAAAATGTTAGCATAGAACTTGCGGTTGCATCTAGCCATTTCAACAGTAAAATGATTATATCTTGCCGTCAATATACTGCTAAAATTAGACCTGTTTTTTAACCCTAGAATACTAACCATGGGAAATATATATGTATAAGTTGAGAGCGGAGATGGAAGGAGAGAGAGAGGGTGATATTAAATTGATTATGTAATCTTGGAAGGAAGCGAAGATTGAAAATCGGCTTGAAAAATAAGAATAGATTTTTAAAAACCCTAACTGAAACTCTGAGGATTGTAAAAATGAGAATTCTAAGTAAAGGGTGATACCTGAATTCATGTACGAGTAATTCATATACCCAGTGCAAATTTTCCTATTTTTAATTACAATTTTCAGTACCTGATTTTCTTACCAAAATATTATGTTTTTCAGTTCCTATTAATCTCAACTCAAAGTACAAATTTTGAAGTACCTGCATGTAAAATATTTCAAATAAAGATTTAAATAATATTTTTTTTGGATATTTTCAAAATCAGGTATGATATACCTATGGTTAGTAGTTGTGTAACTTTAATGGATGGTTTGTGTTCTAGGGTTAATGTAGTTTTTAGTGGAAGGTGTACGAGACTTTAAAAAAAGGACCCAAATTCAAATTACGTGGTATGACTATTCAAATCGACTAAAGAGGAGCAAACTTCGAAAATATGGCGTAATTATGTTCGTTTTAATTGTTTAGTGATGTATGGTAATGAACAAACGTCCAAAACTTAGAAACACAAGTGTAACGCTATCGGAATCGAGGCACAATAAAGATTGATTTGTAAATTTTAACGCCTCCGAAAACAAAAATTGCTTTGCGACAATGTAATCATCTTAGGAAAGCAATTTTATTAAAACATGAAGCGGCAGGGTTAAAAGCGTGTATAAGATGAGAGTGGAGATGGAAGGATAGAAAGAGGGTGATGTTAAATTGATTATGTAATCTTGGAAGAAAGCGAAGATTGAAAATCGGCTTGAAAAATAAGAATAGATTTTTAAAAACCCTTGCTGAAACTGCGAGGATTGTAAAACTGAGAATCCTAAAGGGGTCAGAAAGGGTGATAACTGAATTCATGTACGAGTAATTCATGTCCCACAAGTCTAAACTGAAATTCACTGACATAAATCATACTATTCTCCAATCTGTTCATGTACATACGTAATTCTGGGGACATACAAAGGAATTTATATGGACCTAGACCTCTTTCGTCACCGCTGATCACGCAGGATATACGAGCGGTATGCTCGATAAATACGAGTCGCTGAAAGTCAATAATCGGTTGCTAGCTGTGTCAATCAAGCCCACTTGAAAAGTAATTTAACTCCCAGAAAAATCCTAGCAGTGGACGAAAGGTAAGAGCCAATACCCTTATTAATTAAATTCCCATGCCTACCGCCCCTGTTGAAATTGTCTCACCGGACAATTTACAATTTAAATTGTCCGCTGAGACTAGGTTATTTTACCATTCAATGCCCGCTTAGATATACTAGAATTTTTACAAATTTACATATATATAGAATTATCTACGGTTTTAACGCACGTGATACGTGACTTACCAATAATAATAATTGACCCAAACAAAATTGAAAATACCAAAACTTCCTTCTTTTTGTCTGCTTTCTCTCAATCTCTGACAAAGCTTAATTAAAGGGAGACATGTTAGATTCATATACCTTCATTTCCTATTTGTTCTTTATCTTATCATCTTGTGGGATTCCGATACATATTTGAACTGCATTTGACCCTTAACTTATACACACACACACACACGCGCGCGCACACACACACACACACATATATATATATATATATATATATATATATGTGTGTGTGTGTGTGTGTGTGTGTGTGTCGGAATCCCACAAGATGATAAGATATAGAACAAATAGCTGAGCTCGAATTCCAGTTGAATCCATTGCATGAATGGATTAATCTGCTTTTTCTCTCGCCAGCTATGGGTAAATAGCCGGACAGACTGGATTCTATAGCCATGGATGGCAACTAGTCTAGGAAAAGGACAACTCTGATTTCAATACCTGCAGAGGGTTGTTTGGGGACCTTGTGACACATAGTGCACCAGGTCTATGTATTCGGCCCTTCAAAAACTGGTTGGTTCTACACAAAGCCTTCACCACTATAACCAAATCATATATGCTGGTGCCTAGGCTGTCGGTACCTAGGAACTGGGCTGCTTGACCCCGCTTAACATAAATATATATTTATAGATAGATATATATCTGTGTGTGTGTGTGTGTGTGTGTGTGTGTGTGTGTGTGTGTTGAATAATCTGGACATATTATGAGTAAGGAGTGGAGAATTATTGTATAGAAGTGGAATGTATGACCAAATTTTATTTGTATATATATATATATATATATATATATATATACTGTTTCCATGTTTCTGTCGACTTAATTGATTTATCATGCTCTACTTTTGTCTTTGAAGGATTCCGAGCTGAAATGCTTTGTTTGAAATTCAAATTTAATCTTGCCGAGTGTTCGTAATCCTAAATGTAATCTATGCTTCAATTAGCACAGAAACACTGGAGAAGACGGGATCCTCCGCTCATCAGGTCGGAGAGAGATTTAGATTTATATATAATAAACTCAAGCCTTGTGTTTTCGGGTAATATTGTGTCAATGAGCATTCGGTGTTTGTTAGGAAGACAAAGTTTTTGAAGAAAAAAAAAAGGGATAACGTTTCCTTGGCTGTCTGTAATTTCACACCTAACGATAAAATAACTCTTTCGACAGTATTCACCAAAATTCGATTCTTGTCGTTAACTTCTTTCACTGTTGCTTCTCATTCCCAAAATATGGTGCCAGTTAATCTTTCATGATTGATGCTTTGCTGTAATGAAGTGCCGATGAAGACCCGTTTGTAGAGCCATTAGAGAATACGGGCGAGAAGTTTGATAAAAAGAAACAGTACACAGGAACCTAACGAGAAAGAAGAGTAATCTGGTAACCATTTTTTTTTTTATTAAAAAATAAATAAAAGGAAAAATCAAACAAAGCCCGTTTGGATGCTCTGATTGATATCACTGCATTAGCTGGATTGAAGCTTCGGAAGACAATAAGAGAGCAAACGAACATCGTCACCCTCAATAATCATACCCCACTAATCCGACCCTACTTCCAGAAATACCCTGATGGACGTCATTTTTTCCTTTGCTGGAGAAATCATAATCTTTGTTTTATATATATATATATATATATATATATATATATATATATATGTGTGTGTGTGTGTGTGTGTGTGTGTGTGTGTGTGTGTGTGTGAAAATATTGTAGAAAATAGGAAAGAACCTGGTTTAGTAAATAATCCAAAGTTCCTTAGTATTTTTGTAATTATTTTTAAAAAATAGTGCTCGATACGAAAGTAGAGCATAAATATGATTATTTATTTAAAAATATGATTCCAACTCGCTACATAAGAGGTCTCATGTTTCAAAACAAGAGCCGAAAACTTCAAAATAATATTTGAATTAACTTGAGTTAAAGTAGGCTCTGTTCCATCTTCAAGCGAAATTTTTTGGGAATGACTTATTTCTGAAATTTACGAGTTTTAATAGTATGGTCAGAATTGAAATCAAAAATTTCCATGGTAACATCAAGGGCGGATTGTTTAGAATCGGCAGGGGTGGGGTGTTAATAATTTGTATCAGTATAGAGTTACTTTCATAGATGCCGGGTCACGGTAAGGTGGGGGTGGCTAAATTTACGACGGAGGAAGTTTTCGCATAGTCTGGCTTGAGCGTCTACGGAGATTTATTTATTTATTTTTATTTTACTCTTTTATTATATCTCTTTATGAAAGGGATTTGTGTACATGAAAAGGCCGCAACATTTGTTATTTGACGACTTCATAAAGAGTTATCAATTTTTGTAGGTTATTAAAACTATGTATATGGGCTATGGATTTAAAAATTTATTTTTTTGTATGCGTGTTTTTTAGCTAGTTATTCAGAGCGTAAGTTCGGTTGTGTCGGCAGAAAACCGTTAATTCTTGCCGGTTGTTTAATAGGTTTTTATTGTTTAGGAGCTTAATAATGTGGAGTTTCTCATGGAGGCACAAAGGGCATGGGTCATCCCAAGTTTTGCAAGTTCTAGTCCTGTTAATGATTTTCCATTTTACTTTAGGTGTCCTATTTTTTTCTTTCAAGTGCCAAAAATATTTAGATAGAGAGGTCTGATGTCAGTTTATGTTGTTGAAGGAGCATTTATGCTGCCTCCATCTGGTTTTAAAGGCATTTTTCGTGGACCCAATGTATATCATATTATTGTTAGGGTTCTCCGTGGATGATATAGTGCATTGGTATACCACAGATTTGATGCAGCACTTATTTTCTAATTTCGCTTGAAGATGGAACAGAGCCTACTTTAACTCAAGTTAATTCAAATATTATTTTGAAGTTTTCGGCTCTTGTTTTGAAACATGAGACCTCTTATGTAGCGAGTTGGAATCATATTTTTAAATAAATAATTATATATATATATATATATATATATATATATATATATATATATATATATATATCGTAGGAATTAAGATTACATTAGGTTAATGGTGATTTTCACCTTTCATATAAATGGGTTTATCTCTTTTATTTAATATAAAAATCATTTTGTTAGTAGATTCTAAGTTTGGGTGTTAACTATTTGCCCATAGCTGGGACCCTAACAGGTGCTACCACTCTGGGTCAGGGCGGACCTGGGAACACCAGCAATTAAGAAGTGGTTCCACGCTCCTCAAAACCTCCTGATCAGAGGCCTTGCTGTAGTTTATTGTCTTACCCAGGACGCGGATGTAGTTTATCGTTATACCTAGGACGAGATTAATTCGCTGGAGGAGGGATATTATATAGCAGCTCAGTACCCTTTTCTTTGTTTTCAGGAGCTCAAACAGTAAGCTTCCTTCAAATTAGACATATATCTATATTATTTCAGGCCACCATCTTTATAACACCATCTGGTTTGTTTATAATGCGAGTTTTAAATATGAGGACAAAATAAGAAAAGCAATATCAGAGAATCCAATATTTAGAGTGCATGTTGACGTCAAGAGAAACTTGAGAAAACAGCGAATAACAAGATTGAGTCAATGGATTTCAGGAGGATCACAAAGACAAAGATCGGTGAATCATCTCAACCAAAACGCACGAAGTTGTGAAGAGCCACGATCTCTTGCTGCCTGAAAGGACATGGCAGATAAAAGAACATTAGACGTCATATTCTGTTGAAATCTATAATTTTTGTTACCGTCTTCGCTGTTAAAGTTTTGTCTTTCTTCTGGAGTGTTTTGACCATGAAGAGAACATAATCAGTCCTAAGTCACGACAATATGCGTATGACAAAGGGAAGACAAAACACGATTTTCATAAAGGGGGCGTTATGTAATTAAATATTTTGACGCTGAATATAATAATGCTAATATTGGAAGAATGTAGAAAAGTTCTTAGTCAACAAATTAACTTAAATAGATAAATAAGAGTTAACTTAAGAAACTCCAAAGAAATATCTGCATTGTTATCGGTCTTGGCCAGGCATCTCGGCTTCAGTCCTTTTTTCTCACTGTCGTAAAGTAGCTTCCCTGTGCCTTTTTCTATAAATAATTTCAAGGTAATTGTTCTCATGGGTTTTCTTTTTTGATACCATGACTACATGAATTTAAGTGTAGTACTAGATTGGCGGATAGGTGTCATCAGTTTTCTGTTGAAATTACTACATGCAACCGTAAGTTCTATATCAATAGTTTCTTCTCTCGCACTTTTTGCCTTCCTGTCAGTTGGGATCTTCAAAAATTTAAATTCACTATCAATCCACACCTTCTATCTGAATCTTGTTATTTTAATGTCCTTTCACCTCAATAACGTTTTTTTTTTGTTTTTTTTTTTCTGTTTCTGCCACTTTCAGTAATCACTTGCTTCTTGGTGGCTTTATTGCCTTAACTAAGGTGCAATGATTAAAAAGAAATGTTAATTTAAAAAAAAAAAAATTCCCACGTATCTATTTTTGAAATTCGACAAAATAAATTAAAAATATGTATTAATATGGAAATGCTCCATCATAACCTTCATACCAAGTTTCCTACCATGAACCTCTGGGTTTAATCTATTTTATTATATTGATAAGATGCTAACTAATTTATATTGAAGAGAGGCAAAATAAAAGTATTTCTTAATAGGATTTAATTTTTCAAATGATTGTTTACGCAAAAGTAATTAAAAGACAATTATAGTTTATTCTTTCTTATTTTTAACTTGCATTTTCTGTAATTGATATAAATATGGTAAATTTTATATTGAGAAAAGGTTTCACAATAGAAGGAATATACACTAACAGTAAGAATATCGCAAAGCTCTGAATATGTGCTTCAAATTATGAACGATGAAAGGCATAGGTAATATAGCTCCCTTGCAGTCAGTGATTACATATAGTGATCAATAAAATGGTTTCATCCTCAATATTTTGTTCAGCTTCTTCTCAGGGTGCAACTTTTTCCAGTCAAACGCTTGTGGTCTAAAAAACAACTCTTTGGCTAAATCATCACCTAAGAAATAAAAACACGGAACAGTTCGGAGACGCGAGTTCGAATTCCAGTCGAATCCATAACATTCATTTACGTGCTAATACCCTTAGGAAAGGTATAAATCCTCACCCCTCAGATATGGGTAAATAGCAGGACAAATCGGGTTCTATAGCCTTGGATGGCAACTGGTCTACCGCAGAAAGAAATGGCAAACTACCGCGAGAAAAAATCTGCCTCCTCAGTCATGTATCGAAAGATACAGAATCACCTAAGCGTGTAGTTATTTTCCAAGCGGAGCTTAGATGTGGCACAGGGCCGAAAGTATGGGGCACACAGTGAGGATCGAACTCACTACCCAGACGTAATTGTCCAAGCGAGACAAGCTTGCTAACCATTACACCACTTCGAGGTGCCCAAATCACCTAAGCGTGTATCATGCATGACACATATTTGAAGCCAATTTAATTTGGTTGCAACCTACTGCTATAATCGAGCGAAGCAGAAATGGATCGACATGACGGGAGGTAAGCAGTCAAACCGGCGTCTTCACATTCGCGCCACTGCGAGGCGGTCTTCTCGTCCCTCACCGTGGAACCTCTCTCTCTCTCTCTTTCTCTCTCTCTCTCTCTCTCTCTCTCTGTGTTTTTCGCTGGTAGTGACCACTGTTTTATAGAGAACATTGTTCTTTGTCTTGTCACCTTTGTCTTGTCATCTTTGTCTAAAAAAAAAGGCATCTATTAAGGTCTGACAGCATTCAGTGACCCACTTACTATGGCCGCTTACTAAGATATTTGTAAAGTTCACTTAGCTGATAATCACCAGGAAAATAAATTTAACCGCTCGGCTACAAATTGCCGAAGAATTTCTAAAATATTCAGATTTGTAGGTAGAAATTTTTAAATATACTGCTTAATAAAGTGTTGTGACCAAATAATTGGTTAAGTATTAACAAAACAAGAGGTTGCAGATAAATAGTGTATTGAACAGTAAATACAACAGAAGAGTGTTACACGACTTGGGGGGGTGTATTGGTTGACCAGCGTTCAGTCTATCACTGTTAGTATTTAACAGCACCCCACGAGGGATATATGTGGCAGAAGGCCGAGTTTAAGGTGGGTCATCCGAGCCCGTAGGCTCGGCCAAAAATCCCCATAGAGCCCGCATAAACAGTTTCGGGGCTGTCTACCTCCCCGGACGAAACTGACCTTTGGCACAGCCTTGTCCGGGTTCCTCTCTGCCAAAAGCAGAGAGTTCAACTGGAGCTGCGAACAGTCAGAACCTCAGTAGAACAGTCTATCACTGTTCCCGCGAGGCTTATTTTCCTACTACTTTATAGTAAGTGGAAGAGTCCACAATAATCCCATTAGAGGAAAAGTACCACAACATAAATAAACAGAGCATCTACTCAAATATGAATATTCATTAAAAATAACGTTTAAACCAAAAATGAAAATATTGTGCAATGACAAAAGTACACAGGTGTATCCTTTAAGAAAGCTTTATTCAACTGGCAATACAAGGTTCGTGTATAGTGTTCTTTTATAGTCCCTGTAAACATAAATAGCTCTCTCAAAGAGAAGAGTAACAAAACAAAGGGAGGCCACTCTTGATTATTCATAACATGCTGAATTAATAAATGAAAAACCCGTCCCTAAAACAAATTGTCTTTGTTTACGTTAAGATACGAAATTGAACAGAAGTGTACATTTCAAAAATCGGAAAAAGTCTCTGTTCAAAAGCACTATTCGTGCTTCGACAAGTAGGTTCTTTGTAGCCGAGCGGTTAAAGCACGTCAGATCTAAAAACGGTTTGTTTCCTGTAGCGGAACGCAGGTTCGAATCCTACCAGAAAACGCATATTTTTCTAAAACGATTTCTTGAATATTCAGACCGGTCGAGGAAATAAGTAAATATAATGTTTAATAAATAAAAACAGGGCATATACTGAGATATGGGTATCCACTAAAAATAAGGTTTAACCAATAAAATGAAAAAAAATATATATATATATATAAAATTACAATTTTGTACTTCGGCAGCAATCCTTCTTTTATACAAATTTCATTAAAATCGACTGACTAGGTACAGTGGTTAAGTTTTTCATTTAATTTTTCCTGTGTTATTATAAATTTCTTTTTTGTACGTAAATTATGTAGAAATTACCCGAATGTTCTGTACATCCAAGCGCTTTCGGCTATTCTTTTAGCCATTGTCAAGAATGATTTTGTTTTTAATTTTAACTGAATGTATGCATTGTTTTATGTATGTATCTAGAGTTATAGAAATGTTTGGTTTTCCAAACACGGTCAGTGCATTATGGCCGTGTTCATAGTTGATATTACTCAGTGTTGTTTTTTCTTTCGTTATTAATAATGCTTCATTATTTTATTATTATTTATATTTACCAATTATCATTTTAATGAAATTTGTATCTATCAGTCTATCTATCTATCTACCTCTATCTCTATCTCTATCTCTCGCTCTCTCTCTCTCTCTCTCTCTCTATATATATATATATATATATATATATATATATATATATATAACAAACACACACACACACACACACACACACACACACACACATATATATATATATATATATATATATATATATATATATTTAACAGCGTCTAAGAATTTGAATGAAACCTGTCCTCGTGGAATGTAATTTATTAGGGTTGCTGTAGCTTCTTCCTTTAATGTCGGTCTTCACCCATTAACCATCGATATCTAGAGACAAAACGCGTTAGGCTTAAGCAACGTCTAGCCGACACACAATGGGGTTAAGAATAAGGAATTGAAATGGTACACCTAACCCACTCATATCTTATCTTCTCTCCCACCTTACTTCCTCACTTCGTTCATTTCACATATGCTTGATGAGGTCCATCAAAAACGTGTGAATTTCTTTTCACTTTTCATTTCAACTTTTGGAAGTAAAGTCTGATGATCCAGAGCCCTGTTAAAGGGGTTGGGCTGAAATAACTTATTACATGGAACCTTAAAGTGGTTTGTTTTTATTCAAACATATCTGCTTTGAATTTTACATTGAGCTCTCTGGATATCATCCTCCTTGGGTCTACCCATGCGGATTACCTAGTTTTGCATAAACTAAATATATATATATATATATATATATATATATATATATATATATATATATATACAGGTAAGATGAGAAACAGATTGCAACACAATCGCAACTGTGTAGCGATTTTTAGCATGTTTTTGTTTTAATACTCTAAAATAAATAATATATATATGTGTGTGTGTGTGTGTGTGTGTGTGTGTGTGTGTGTGTGTGTGTGTGTTTTAAATATTACATCCGATGCTTGCATCTACCAAATATTACATCCGATGCTTGCATCTACCAAATCTCATGCAACAACTGTGACTTAAAATATGTGGGTGAAACATGTAGGTCCGTAAAATCTCGTGTTTTCGAACATAAACGAGATATTTGCCTCGGTAATTTAAACAATGCTTTATTTGTACACACAACTAAATCTGATCATAATTTCGATTTTGATTCTGTGAAGATTTTAAAATATATTCATAATAAAAATCTTAGACGGATTTATGAGACAGGCATAATATTTATCTCACGCACGGTGAATACTAGACCCGGCTTCTTTAATATTTCGCCTTTTCTAGCAAGGTTAATGCTCGACAAACGTACATATAAATTTTAGATTAAAATAAAATTCTTTTCATTTTTCATTCAAAATACTATATTTTAGGAATACGTTTTCACAACATCGCCCACGTGACACTGACGCGATCATATTGAAACGGAACGCTGATCTTGAAAAATTTCAGTTGTCTGTTTTGATTAGTCTTACTCTTATGTTTAGTTTGTATTTGTGTTTATTTTAAGTTTATTATTGGGTTCATTTCCCTCCCCTCTCATTTTATCATTATTAGAATTGTATATATATATATCATCATTAGAATTTTCATGGTATGGGGCGCGATTTTGGTAAGTCTCCCTTGAGAGCACGTGGTATTATGGTGGTTGAAGGATTGTTTGGTGATGGACGAGTTCTTTAGGTGAATGTGTAAAATGTAATGTACGAATGGGTCGCGAATCTGATTAGCTAGGTATAAGATAGTTAGTGTTGACTAGCCTCTACCCTCCCCTTTATTGGCCTTGTGCCACAATTTGTACTTTTTGTTCAAATAAATACCAGTCTTACTCTTATGTCCATCGTCTTTTCATGTTGAATTAAATATAGTCTAATGTTAATTATGTTTTATGAATATGTCCTGAAGATGGTCTACTAGACAGAAACGTCCGATGTTCACATTATATTAACATTAAAACAGCATAATTGCATATTAGGATTTTTGTTTGTTTTTTCCGTATATTTTTCTTCATACTGTCGGATCTATATCCATATATTTGCTTACATATATCTATATGCTTAGCAAACACTGAAATGATGCCTTGAAGTGTTATTTTTAATCCCTGAAGCAGTTGCATACACTATCTTAGAAAACGTAATCGAATATTTTATTTGTTACTATATTCGAAAGGTGACCTTTCAAGCTCATCAGTAACAGTTCTCATGACGACCCCACGTAGGCACTTGTAAGGCAATACCTTCATCAGCCTTCTTCCGTTGCTTAGCGATACTCTGCGCGAAACAGGATGTTAACAGAATAATAAACAAACGTAACATAATATGAATAATACGTAAATAACAACATTATACTGTGATAATAAACAGAAAAAAAACTGTGATTTGTCATTGTTGAGAATGGAAAACGGCATAGACATTGTTTTGCTTTTGCCAATTAGCTATGACACAGACACTGATGAAAATGGTTGACTGGCAACATTATCATATATATATATATATATAGAGAGAGAGAGAGAGAGAGAGAGAGGGTGGCATATCTTCATGCACGCATGTTTGGTT
This sequence comes from Acanthosepion lycidas, assembly GCA_963932145.1. Lineage (NCBI taxonomy): Eukaryota > Metazoa > Mollusca > Cephalopoda > Sepiida > Sepiidae > Acanthosepion > Acanthosepion lycidas. The sequence goes on along the minus strand of OZ010582.1, from coordinate 65,388,275 downwards.
ATAATATGTCTGGACATATTATGTCTATTTGTTTTATTTTAATCCTCTCAAATTCACAGATCAATTTCTTAATGTTGTTATTAAACTCATTAAGGAAGATGCCATAGTTTTTTCATTTCTTTTATTTTCCCAAGTGCTTTCAATCTCACCCAACATCATCTTCAAGGGGGAATTGCTAAGACAGAAAATTAATGTAATTGATAGTTGTGAATTTTTTTGTAAATGTGGATGAAACACGTTCTGTTATAATTATGAATACGTATAAATGCGCTCTGTTACAGTTAATTTAAAAAAAGAACAATTAAGAATAATATGGATCTAAGGGAGGTAACCAAATTTATATTTTTTATTATTACTGTTTTAAAATACTCAACCTGCAATTTAATTTTTTTTCTTATAATTTGAGTATTCAAAACATTGCTTTTATAGGTATTTTAAAACGTTGCTATATTCATAATTGATCTTATTTAGTGTTGGTTGTATTTTTCCTAATATAGAAGGTTTGCTCTTGGATGAGATTGAAAATACTTGGGGAAAATAAAAGAATTGAATTACGGCTTCTTCCGTAATGAGTTTAATAATAACTTTAAGAAATGAATCCGTGAATTTGAAAGGATTAAAATAAAAATAGACTTACGCGTTTCGCCATTGTAGGCTTTATCAGATCCAAAACAAAAGAAAGAAATATGTGTGAGCGTGTTTGTGTGCGTGTATGTGCGCGCGTGTGTGTGCGTCCCTCTGTGTGTGTGTGTGTGTGCGTGCGTGTATGCGTGCGTGCGTGGGTGTGTATGTGCTTAAATAATGAAACATTATCTTTAATCACGTGAAACGCCAGCTTAAGGAAAAAGTACTATGCTTCATTATCTAAGCATATGCACAAATACACACACATTTCTTTCTTTCCTTTTTGGATGAAGCCTAGAATGTCAAAACGCCTAATCAAATCTATATTCAATGAAACGTTTTCCATTTGTGATATATATATATATATATATATATATAATAATAATAATAATAATAATAATAATAATAATAATAATAATTTTGCTTCCAAGCAAGGCAATAAAACCACTAAGACACAAAGAGGATTGCTGTGTGTTAGAGAATATGAGAAAAGGAGAGAGAACAATAAAATAATAAGAATTAAGAAGACAAAAGATAACGATTGGCATTGCATTTAAATTTTTGAAGGTCAAAGTTGACTGAAAAGCAAGAAGCCGAAAGAGAGTTCCGCAGGTATGACAGAAGAAACTGTTAGCATAGAACTTACGGTTACATCTTGCCATGTAAAATGATGAGACCTTGCCCCTAATCAAAAACTGCGCTTAAATTCATAAACCTAGGTATCACAAAGAAAAGTTCATCAGAAAAAATACCATGAAAATATTTATAGAGAAACACAGGGAAGCTACATTATGGCGATGCGAATGTGACTGAAGCCGAAATGTCAGGTCAGGACCAATAACATTTCAGATTCTTCTTTGGATTTTATCAAGAATTTCTGAATATATAGCAGGAGCACCAGATCCTGTATGGCAGCAATATTTAATGCAAGGATGAATGGTAGACTTATAACTATGGAAGATAGATTCTGTCGAGATAAACCATCTCGCACGACACGATTAACCAACTCTCCTAACAGCAGACCTATCGATTGATTCAATATAATCTTTCATTTTTATGTGAACGGAAATTGCTCGTCCGAGTAGGCGCAATGGGTCAATCTCCTTGAGACTAGCATCAGCCATAATGATGGAAGGTAAAAAAGGGTTCCCTTAGACGATTAAAAGACAGGTGTTTCGTTTTGGAGGCGTTTAAATTAACAAGCCATTGCTTGACTCAGTTACCCATGGTCCTCTAGCAAATGATATTTTACTAGTGTGCTATGTTTATTTTGTATAAAAGCTTCTAGGATTTTGAGTCTCTACTAAGATTTGTTTTTGTCGTTCAAGATGAGTCGATCGATGTGTGCACGGATCGTACTGAGTTTTGACAAGTGACAGGTCAATGTGCAAGTGAGTGTGGTGAACGTGTGCCCGATCTAAGTATTTAATGCTCTTTTTTTTTTTATAAATGTTAGAGATGCAATGTGAAGGGGCATTAGAATTCATAGTGTTAAATACCGTACCTATGAACACTTATGTGTATGTCCCAATCCTCATACAATATAGTTTTAAGATATGCTTTATTTATGTGTTAAAGCGGTCGATATCAGGGATAGAGCGTATGTAAACATAAAAGGCGACAGTCTGTTTCATGCTTAACCCAATCGTCAGGCCGGAAGATTGCATTTAGCACGAAACTGACTGTAGCCTCTAAGGGTTTAATTCAATGTCCACTTACACACACACACACACACGTGTGTGTGTGTGTGTGTGTGTGTGTGTGTGTGTGTGTGTGTGTGTGTGTCTGTGTCTGTGTGCAGATATGTAGAAAAATAGGAAAGAACACGTTAGGTAAATAATCCAGGGTTCTTTAGTATTTTCGTTTTTATTTTTAAAAAACTACTCCATACAGAAGTAGAGGTTAGATTATAATTTTTTTTTTTAAATATGATTCCTTCGCTACATTCCTAAATTTTCTTTTGAGGATGAAACAGTGCTTGTTACTTTAATTCAATTTAATTTTAATAATTATATTGATGGTTTCGGCTCTCGTTTTTGAAACATGAGAACTCTTATGTAGCGAAGGAATCATATTTAAAAAAAAAAATTATAATATATATATATATATATATATATATATATATATATATATATATATATATAGTGTGTGTGTGTGCGGCAAAAGTAACGCCTTTTTTTATTTATTAATTTTTACTGAACAAATATTCCTGCCGGAGAGTACAATTTCTTTATTAAGATTCCTTGAATGCGCAGGCTGATAGACGTAATACACACAGATAAAAATAAAAATAAAAAATAAAAATGGGGCTTCTATTTCAAACACGAGTATCCGCTACAATAACGTTCGAAGTATTATAAATGTAGGATTAAAATTTAAATCCATTATTTTTTTTCTTTTAGAAATATATAAATATAAAGTATTAATCATTCAACTGGAATATAATTTCAGCCAGTGGCAATGTCGTTAATACCTAAATAATGTTTTAATACAACCTTTTTGTAAATATAGTAAAATTCAGTAATTAATTCTCAAAATAAAGACAGGGCAAATAAAATAGACCATAAACATTGATGGCATCTTGAAGTCCGAGGAATGCGGTTTCGACATTGAAGACTAGAGTGCTACATCCTACTCCGAGAAAAAATAACGATCCTTATGTAAAGGATTTCCTCCTCAGGGAGTTACAGAGAGTGAAAGAAAGAAAATAAGAAAATTAAGAAAGGGTAGGATTGAGGAAAGCACATCAAAAGCAGCAACGGGGTTTAAGAAAACAGAAAATGGCGATTGACGTTGCGTTTAAATCTTTGAAGATTGCAGTTATCAGGAAAGTAAGAAATCGGAAGGGATTTCTAAAGGTGGGGGTGCGAGTAGAGTAGAAGTGACGGATGCATCTATTAGGTTGGTGCAAAAATAATGTCGTTTTCTCACATATGTTACTGTGTGAGAAAACGAAATTATTTTTGCACCAACCTAATAGCTAGTTCAATGGTAAAACGATGAGTTCTAGTTGTCACTCTAAGTTCATGGATTCGGTGCATCAAGGGAAAAAGATCATCAGAACATTTTTTTTTTTTTTTTTTAAGCATTTCACCCCAAACAAGGCGGGAAGCCACTAGGACGCAAGCGGTTACAGAAAATTTAGAGCAAGATCAGATAGGAGTGATAGAAGAAAAGATGAGGGTAGTGGATAGATCAAGGCAACTGGAGATGTCGATTGTCATTACACTTGAATAGCTGGAGATTATAGCTCACAGGGAAACAGGCGAGAGGTGCGAGACATGAAGCTATTAGAGTAGAAGAGACGGCTACATTTAGGAGTTTCGACAGTGAAGGGGTGAGAGCGGGATGCCAGCCTCGTAGGGCGCTTGAACTCATGACGTCTGGGAACCAGCGAATGCAGCTCCTCGGAGCAATTTCCATGAAAGTATTTGTAGAACAGATAGAGGGAGGTGACGGCGCGTCTGTGAGAAAGTGACTGTAGACGAGACGCCAGAGCAGGGCCAACTACATTGCATATCCGCCTCTGGAGCCTATCAAGAACCCCGAGGCAAACAGAAGGGGCACCAGACCATATATGGCAGCAATACTCCATGCAAGGGCGAATTGTTGATTTGTAGATCTGGAGGATCGACTCCGGGGAGAAAAACTTCCTGGCGCGGCTCAGGGAGCCAACTTTCCTTGCAGTGGACGAGGCAATTGATTCAATGTATCTATTCCATCTCAGGTCAGCAGTCAACGTGAGACCGAGAAGCTGCAGAGAGTTGCTCTCGAGAAGTTGAGCGTCAGACATTCTAATGGAGGGAAGGGAAGGATCTCTGTGGTGATTAATAGAGAGCAGTTTTGTCTTGGAAGCGTTGAAGTTGATCAGCCAATTCATGCCCCAGTTCACAATCGATTGGAGGTCCTTTTCGAGACGCACGGCCAGGCGAGTTTTGTCAGCGAGACTAGATTTGTTTTTGAGGCAGAAATAAATTGTGGTGTCATCCGCGTAGATGCCAACTTGGGAAGTTATTGCGTCAGGAAGGTCATTTATGTAGATAAGGAATAGAGTGGGGCCTAGGATGGAGCCTTGAGGAACACCTGCGTTCGTTGGATAGGAACTAGAGGAGAATCCATTGAGAACGACCTTCAATTTACGGTTTGACAGGAATGATCGTATTAGGTTATATAATCGACCCGTAATGCCATAACCCTGGAGCTTGCGAAGAAGGCCGGCATGCCAAACCCTATCAAATGCTTTGGAGATGTCTAGTGCCACGGCTCGGGTTTCCCCGTTATTTTGAAGAGCTCGGTAGACTGTTTCAGTGATGGCCGTAAGCACATCGGCTGTAGATCGGGCAAAGCGGAAACCATATTGCTTGTCTGAGAGCAGATTATGGGGTGTGAGGTAGTTAACCACCCCGGTATTGATTAGGGCTTCGAAGACTTTGCCGAAGAGGGGAAGGAGACTGATAGGACGGTAGTTGGAAGGGTCAGAGGGGTCGCCGGAGTTCTTGAAGACAGGAACGATCGAAGAGGACTTCCAGCAGTCAGGAAAACAAGATTCCTTGAAGTTGTATATGAAAATATTTGTAGAAAGGACAGAGGGAAGCCACATCAGATCGGTGAGTGACTGGAAATGAGATACCAGGTTAGAATCATTACAGATCCTTCTTTGGATTTTGTCAAGAATCTCTAGATATACAGCAGGAACACCAGGACAGATATGGTATTAATATTTGATGTACGGGCTAATGGTAAATTTATATATGTCTAAGATGGATTCTGACAAGAAAAATTTTCTGGTACGATACAGTGATGCAACTTTCCTTGCAATAGATGCAGCTGTTGATTCGATATATTCGCTCCACTTAATGTCAATGGAAAACGTGAGGCCAAGAAGTGTTTCTCCTTTCAGAGTGTCCTCCCCTCTCCTTGGATTTTAGCATCAGCTATGCTGATGGTGATTAAATGAAAGCACTTTTGTTTTGGAGGCGTTAAAACTTACAAGCCATTCCTTGCCCCAATTAACCACTGATTGGAGGTCCTTATTTGAGAGCAGTTGCCAGTACTTTATCCGATCGGTCGGACTTGCCATTAAGACATGTTGCTCTTTGGAAGTTAAGTATTAGTCAGGGTCCAGTTTATCTAAATTTATTGTAAAATGATCTTCTTACGGAACCCAAAGCAAAATATGCTCATAGGATGTGTTGTAAAAAAAAATGAAATTCATAATTTGTAATGCTTAATTGATAGTAATATATGAGAGAAAATAAGTCTAGCTCATGAATTATCATTTTTTTTTTTTTTTTTCAATTTAAGAAATTACGATGTATATGCATATTTGAGAATAAAATAGCTCTGGCTGAGATCGGGGATAATAATAATAATAATAATAATAATAATAATAATAATAATAATAATAATAATAAAAATAATAATAATAATGGATTTCTGGAAGCCCATGCCTCAAGGAGATACAAAAAATTGTTCTGACAAGTACAGCCCACACTTTACGAAGGGCTTTATCTATGTAATTTTTATTTTATTTTTTTTATTTTTTTTTTTATTTATTTATTTTTTTTTTTTTGTCAGTGAAAAGTGTCATGATGCCATTTCTAACCTTAGGTCCCTGGGTGGGACCCGGAAAGAAATGTGTAAACGCCAGAAAGCAAAGAAAATAATATTAATAATAATAATAAAGAGATGAAGGATACGAAATAAAAAGAAAAGGAGGATATAGAAAAAATAAGAGAAAAAGAAAATAGAAGAAAAAAGAAAAAAAGATCAAAAGAGAATCGGCAAAATGAAAGAAGAAGACGATGAAGAAAAAGAAGACAAACAAGAAGGAGGAAAGGAAAAAGAAGACGATGAGAAAGAAGACGACGACGAAAAAAGAAGACGAAAACGAAGATGGTAACGAAGAAGAAGAAGAAGAAGAAGAAGAAGAAGAAGAAGAAGAAGAAGAAGGCAAAGTAGTATGGTATTGGTTGATTTTAGAAACTAAAAGTATTTTTATATCAACTCAAGATCAGGATATTAGTGCAAATAAGATCAAGAAGCATGTAACAAAGAAGAAATATTTCGTAGAATATGTGAGGATTTCGATGAAACTATTGAATACATTTTGAACGAGTGCTAAAGTCGAGCTCAAGATGTTGGCGATCATGGCTCTCCACATCTTTCAATTCTTTGTAGCTCTTGGCAATGTTTGTCTTTTTACCATCCCTCCCATCTTTTGCTCTTGCATTCAATTACAAAATCTCTCCCAAGACCTGTTCCGCATCCACTTACTCATGCTCTCTAGGTGGGTTACGCATTGTCCCCCTCTTGCCTTCAGTCTGTCTTGTGAGCATCAAATTTTCCAAGTCCTCATTATGTTATAGAAAATCAAATTGCCTCTTCCCGATATGCCCTTTTTGTTCCCATTTTCTCTAAAACGTCGTCGTTGCTCATATATTCGGTCTATGATATTCTCAGTATCCTTCTGTAGAACCGCGTTTCTGTTGCTTCAAGTATCTCCTTAATCTGTGATGAGATTCACTGTCATGTACGAAGGCTGATATTACGTAACAGTTCAGTACTCTTTTGTTTGTTTCTAACGAAATTTTCCTGTTTCTCAATACTTCGCTTAGCTTTGGGAAGGCATATTTCGCTATACCAATGCGCCTCCAAGTTTCAATGTGACACTTTCCGTGCTCTGTTAAAGCACTTCCCATATATTTAAACTGTTGCACTTGTTTGATTTTGGTATCTCCATTTGCATGTTGGGCTGCTAAACTGGACGTATTAGTGCGAGATTTAATAGAAAAAGAAGGGTTAATCTTGTGCAAAATCAAGAAGATAAAATAGCCAAAATATGAACCAATAGAAGTTTAAATTCACAAAGTTTTGGAAGTTAAAGAAGGTCACAATCATACCAGTTGGCATTGGTTTACCTGTTATACTGACTAACCATTTGGATATTGATTGCACATTGGAACTCTTGCAGAACGGAAACCTCTTCGGAACGGCAAGAGTAATCCAAAAAGTAATGAATACTAGTGGCAGAGTAAAAGTGCTAGATAACTAAAGCTGCCATGAATTCATTGCCAAATATTAAGATCTTATCTTAGAAAATGCTGAAATAATAATAATAATAATAATAATAATAATAATAGTCAAACAACACGGAAACAGAAAGAACAATTTTCGAAAGAAAAGAAAAAAAAAGAATACTGAAGTTTTACGTGACACCTGTTCTTCTTTACGGCAGCGAATGTTGGACGATTTCCTCAAAGATGGAGAAGACACTCGAGACGACAGAGATATGGTCCTACAGAAGGATGCTAAAGATATCATGGATCAAGCGTGTGAGCAACGATGAGATCTTAGAGAGGTTGTAAACAAGGAAGAGGCTTATACCTAATATCAGGAAGAGGCAGCTGAAGTTCTGGGACACATAATGAGGAAAGAAGGGCCTGGAGAATCTGATGCTCACGGGTCGAATAGAGGGAAAGAGAGACAAGGGAAAACAACGTCACATACCTTATTTAAGTGGATGACAGAACGTGGTCTGGAGGAGGTGGCAGAGGTAAGGAACTTATTGAGAGTTGCAAGGGGTAGAGGGAGGTGGAGAGCCATGATCACCTACGTCCTGAAAGGATATGGCACATAAAAAGAAAGAAAGAAGATTTTGTAGAAAACCAAAACAGAACCCAAGAACCAACCAAAAAATGAAAAAGGAACTAAGTATAAAGCTCTTGAACAGATGAAACAACACTGGCAGGATAAACCTCTGCATGACCAATATCCAAAATGTGGTCATAAAGCCGATGTTGATAAACTTAACACTCATCGATGGTTACGTATATTTGAATTAAAGGCTGAAAAGGAAGGCTTTATTCTTCCAGCGCAAAACAAGAGTCTTTTCACTAGAAACTTTCAGACAGATATCATATATAATAGTGTGGATCAAAAATGCGGGTCCTGTGAACAATATCAGGAACATAGAGACCATCTAATCTCAGGATGTTCTTGCGCCAAATGAATATAAAAATCGTCACGATAGAGTCGGGCAGTATTTACACTGGACAATGTAGAAGCACTTTGGAAATGATGTTAACAAAAACTGTTATGGACATCATCCAGCACCGGTTACAGAAACAAAAGACATCACAATTTTATAGGATTACACCACCTTTATTGAAGCAAATAGACCGGACATAATTGTCAAAAACCGAAAAGAAAAATGTTGCCTACTAATTGATATGGCTTGACCAGCGGATTGTAACATAGCAACAAAGGAATTTGAAAAACTATCGAAGTATAAAAGCCTGGAAATCGAAATAGAAAAAACGTGGAAATTGAAAACAAGAATAATACGAGTGGTAGTAGGTGCGCTTGGAATGATAGAAAAGGAACACAACAACACAATGGAAAAATCCCTGGAAATCCCAGCTTAAGAGAAATACAAAAATTATCTTGATAAGTACAGCCTACAGACTAAGAATTTGTCCTTGTAACGCTAGTGATGTTATGAGTGTTAGAAAAACAAATCGTGAAATGTTGCCATAACAACGCATCACTACTTGCCTTTGGTCTTCCCGCAGACTTGCTAGGTAGTGTGACCATAGCAGAAATTGAAATATAATAATAATAATAATAATAATGAATCTTAAAAGCCCATAAATATGCAAGAATATTCGGGTTAAATCTTGAAAAAAGCGCTAAAGTAGACACAACTGCCATAAAATCAGAAAGAAAACTTGAAAATAAGAAGCTAAAAATCAAATAGAATAAAGCTGGACCCAAAAGCCTCTAAAGAGGCAGTTCAAAACACCGAAAAATACAATAAAAATTTTGGCAGAATCCTATTAGTCAACTGGCACCGAAATTTCGAAAATACTGCACGACAGCTATGAAGACATTGCGCAAAAATATCCACGTTTGAAAGAGATTTTTCCCAATTCGTTTATCGTTCTTTCAACAGAAATAATAACGCCAAACAAATATTAACAAATTTAAGCGTCCACTCTCAAAACAACATTAGAGTTTCGGATCGTTTTACCCCATGAAAACACTCATAGAAGGGAAAACCCTGTTCGTTGTGGAGCAACATAAGTCAAATCAATTCTATCAAAAATCCGAACAGAAACATCAAGACTTTTTCAAAGAGTTTCAGTTGTATTGATTCCCATTTAATATATTAAAATCATTGTGTTCGCCATTTTATCTTTTTTAAAAAAATATTTAGACATTTCAGTAATTTAGCTACCTCCCTTGATGTTTACACACGTGTCTCCGTGATAAAATTTAAAATTGTACAGTATATAACCTTAGCTTTTTTCATTTCACAGGTAAAAATTTAATTTTCAGATGAATACAATTTCTTGTGTTAGAAAAAACAAGACACTGATGATGACATTGTGCTAATGTCGAAAGTACTCGTAATTAAATGAATATGCATCAACATAGTACCATTCTTCCTATAATAAAGATATTAAGAAACCTGTCCGTAACTACTTGAGGATCCTATTAAAGATAAGTATTATTGGATGAGACACACACACACGTGTGTGTGTGTGTGTGTGTGTGTGTGCCTTATATTATATATATATATATATATATATATATATATATATATATATATATATATATATATATATCAGCACCTTAAGGTTGCTTTGGGCAGGGTGAATCAGTAAGTCCATAAATTTGCGTGTCGTTATTAGGTAAATTTTGATCTGAAAGTTACATTGTATAAGGGATATTGAACATTGTACAAGGGATATTGAAAAATAAATATTTATTTCCCTAAAAAAAAACGTGCTTTCTTAGACGACGGACTTACTGATCTACTTACATTTAAATACATACACACACACACACACACACACACACATATATATATATATATATATATATATATATATATATATATATATATATTAGGATATTACACCGAAAACATGTCATGTTTTCGGTGCAATATCCTAAAATAAATATTTGCTCTGCTTTGTATTGAGTCCACTTTTAAATTAAATGTTAGGAACGTTGGATTGCACTCTATTCGTTCCCATCTTATACGCAGGGAAAATGAGAACAAATGGAGTATAATTCCATTGTACGTAACATTTAATTTAAAATAGGTGCACAATACAGAGTAGAGCTAGATATAATTTATTTTAGTATATTAAAACATGTTAAAAATCTCTACATAATGGAAATTAAGTTTCAATACTACAAATATGTCACCTGAAATAATGCTATATATATATATATATATATATATATATATATATATATATATATATATATATAAGTGAATATTGAAGTCAACACTCAGAGGCGCCAGGCTGTTACATGCTGGACACATTCGTCAGGTCGCCTGACGATTGCGACCAGCATGAAACAGCCTGGCGCCTCTGAGTGTTCACTTCGATGTTCACTCTTATATTTATATTTACATACGCTCTATCTCTGATATTGACCACTTTATCCCGTAAATATAGCACACTTTAAAACGATATCTCTTCATTCATATATATATATATATATATATATATATATATATGTCACCTCGGAAGTGGTCACTCAGGAGAACAACGTGTCGTGATATTCTGTTTCATGCTTGAACACAAAATCTTATAAATATACGATACCTTATATCTATAGCTTTTAATATTATATATGTAGCATACCTTAAAACTATATTGTTATCCTATATAGATAGATAGATAGATAGATAGATAGATAGATAGATAGATAGATAGATAGATGGATGGAGACGACAGAGAGAGGGGGATAGCGAGATAATGAGAAAGAGTTGTGTATTTGGGCAACAATCCCTCTTTAATTAATGCTTCATTAAAAAATTTTAACATGATATTCTTGTTAGTTTTTTATTGTTTTTTTTTTGTGCGCAAATAAGAAATTTCTTTTATGAACTTAATTTATGCAGAAATTGTCCAAATGATTGCTTTCTGCTAATCTTTGTGTCATTTTAAGGAATTTTACTTGGGCTTTTATAATGATGTGTAACTTGTTCAAGGTAGGCATATTTTTTAATTCAAGACTAACACAAAAAAGAAAAATGCCATAAATATGACCAACATACACACGCATGTGTGTGTTTATAAGTATTCTTAGTGACATATATATATATATATATATATATATATATATATATATATATATATATATATATATATATGTATATATCCAAGTACAGGTCCTAGTACAGAAGTGTCGAAACAAAACTGCAAATTTTGTAGTGATCTTATAACATGCATATGTTATAAATTTGAATAAATATTTTATATATATATATATATATATATATATATATATATATATATATATATATGTCTACACGCATAGACACACACACACACATATATATATAACAGGATACACACACACATATATATACACAAACACACACACATATATATATATATATATATATATATATATATATATATATATATATACATACATATATATATATATATATATATATATATATATATATAATATGCGCGATACTTGGTGGAAAGTCCCCAATATCCGTGATAGAGCTAAGATATTCAGTTGTATGGATATTAGTTTGTAACTCTGGGTTTCACGCTTTTGCGATCATCGGATGAACTGTTTTATTTTTTTTAAAATTGGATCTATCCATGCTTATATGTGTTTGATTATTTGTGTGTGATGGAAGCGGGGAAAATTTCTTCTGTGTTTGTTTGGGATGACACTCTCACATGCATAGGCACGCATACATACAGGTGTATAGAAAGAGATGTGTGCGCGTATTAATATATACAAGTTTGTGTTTCTGTGTGTGTGTGTGTGTTAGAGAAAGAAAGAAAGTTGGTTGAGACTACAACAGGTAATATATGACAATTTGTTAACGAATTTATCTTTACATATTTTGCTGATGATACAGCATTATAAGAAACCGAATTTTAGTACAAAATAATAAAATCGGCAATATCATCTCCGCAAATGTGTAATAGTATTCTGTTTTCTGATGACGGCGGATCATCGTCGAAACATGTTAAAATTATTTTATACGCTTCTAGGGCAATATAAAACCGATTGCAAATATAACAATAAAAACTATCATATATATATATATATATATATATATATATATATATATATATATATATATATAATTATTTTTTAAAATATGATTCCTTCGCTACATAAGAGTTCTCATGTTTTTGACACCAGAGAACACTTATGTAACGAAGGAATCATATTTTTTAAAAATAATTATAATTTAGTCTCTACTTTTGTATTGAGCAGTTTTTTAAAATAAAAATAAAAATTATTAAGAACTTCGGATTATTTACCTAACGTGTTCTTCTCTATTTTTCTATATATTTGCACAACACACACACACACACACACACACACACATATATATATATATATATATATATATATATATATATATATATATATATATATCGAATATATATATATCGAATGTTTTTGTTGTACATAAGAAAAATAAAATAAATGCACTTACTTGTAAATCATTTGACACTTTCCGAATTCCGTAATGGGAAAATTTTCCTTTTCAAATGTTTTTAACAGACAATCAGCAGCACAAATACAAAAATCATTTTGTTCAATGGATTGTTTCACTTTTAAACATTTTTCAGGGAGATTTCTTTTCTTTTCTTTTCCCTCCCTTTTAGCTCGACATTAGCAAATATACAAGAAATTGAATTCCCCAGAATATCGTCAACGATTTCTTCAAAAAATAAAAATCGTCAGTAACTTTTTTCTCTCGATCCTTTTAGCATTTTTTTTTTCCTTCTTTTATTTTAACAAAGGAAAAGTGAAGTTTCCTTAGGTTAGCAAGAGCCCAATCTTTCCATTAAATTCATTTCCGAGTGAAGCAAAACAAAAAAATATATATTTTTTCAGTAAATTCGGTCTCGAATAATTGTCTCCGATTTCAACTTTCAATATGCGAGATGGGTGCGTGCGTGTCGGCATAAATGCGTATACGCATGTGTGTGTATGTGTCTACATTTGTGTATGTACGTGTGTGTGCAGATGTGTATCCTGTCAATCTTTACAGTAAAACGCAATGTTCACCGTTTCATAAAAAAAAAGGTCTTTTTGTTTTTTTAAATAAAAGTTAAATTTAAAATCTACTTTATTTGTTTTCATTTAGAAAAGACTGTACGAATAAACACACTTTAATATATTTCTAACATACACACACACAGATAGATAGATAGATAGATAGATAGATAGATAGATAGATAGATAGATAGATAGATAGATATGGCCTGACGATTACGTTTAGTAGAGACTCTCGCCTCAGGGTGTTGACTTCAATGTTCACTTTTATTTTCATACGATCTAGGCGTGATATTGAAACTTTGAAATTAATTAAATAGTAAAATAAAGCATTTTAATATTGCAATTTTATATATTCAAATATGTGTTTAAGTTTCGGAATATATATATATTCGTTTGTGCCTTTTTTTTTCTTTTTTTTTTTTTTGTACAGTACAGCGTACTATATCGTAACCAGAATACGTTTATAACAATAGCATATTTTATAGTGATCCTGTCACTAATATTGCATATGACTGTGCACCCGCTATTGCATGTATATGCAATCGTGTACAGAACACAACATTCTACAGAAATATTAGCTAAGATAATATCCCCACTCCGTACGAGCTATTGATTAAAAATGTTTCCTTTCTTTGTTTTGTTTCGTTCTACGCGTTGTAAACGCTTTTTTTTTTCACTGAAGAGTAAATGGCTTCATACATACTGTTTATTTTCCCTGTTTACGTTCATGATAAGAGTTCTTCGGGTCTTACTTAAGAAACGTCCGCTTCGTTATGTGATTGGTGTGCGAATGTGTTGACCGCATCTACTGTGTGAAATATACAGGGTGGGAAAGAACGCGCGAAAAGAGAGAGCGAACTCGCCAAATGAATGGGTGAGCGTGTTTCGTTGCTGTCATCGAATGCAGCCGCGTGTGTACAACTTCGACATGCAAATCAGGTATTTTCTGTTTCAGAATGCTAACTAACGGGAGTCCAGTGCGCATGCGTGCATGCGGAGGGGTCTATTTAAAAAAGCGCAACATTTTCGTTGTTCGTCCCTATGCACCTGGATGTGTGTGTCGATTAGTTTTCAATTAGGAGTGCGAAAGAGACGAGTTCTAAGAGAGAGATAGAGAGAGACGAGAAGCAGAGAAATAATGCCAAATAAAGAGAGGGTGATAAAGAGAGTCGGGGAAAAAGGAAAGTGGAAGAAAGAGAGGGCGGGAAAGAGCAGGAAGAAGTGAAAGTGTAACGAGGAGCATAGAAAGAGAAGTCGATCAAGAGAGAGGAAAGAGGGGTAGGGTCAGAGAGGAGGGAAGTGAAAAAGAGACGAGGAGCTTAGAAATAATGTCCATAGAATGAGAGGGCGGTAAAGAGAGTGGGGGAAGAAAGGGAAAGAAAGTGGAGGAGAGAAAGAGAGGGGGAAGTGAAAGAGAGACGAGCTGAGAAATAATGCCCACAGAAATAGAGAGCGATAAAGAGAGGGGGAAAAAAGGGAGAGAAAAAGTGGGAGGGAAAAAGAGGGAAGAAGTGAGAGAGAGACGAAGAGCAGAGAAATAATATCTATAGAATCAGAGGGCGGTAAAGAAAGGGAAGAAGGGAGGAATACAAAGAGAGAGAGGGGGAATAAGAGGGTCAGTGAAAGAGAGGCGAGTAGCAGAAAAATAATGTCCAGAGAAACAGAAGGGGAGAAAGAAAGGATAAAATGAGTGGCAGAAAGAGAAGTGGGAAAGAAAGGGGTCCCAAGAGAGAAACGGAGCCATGGAGCGGGAAAAAATGTACATAGAAAGAGAGGAGTGAAAGAGAGAGTGAGAAAGAGTAGCTGAGAAAAATACCCAGAGAAAGAGAGGGGAATAATGAGAGAGTGAGAAAGAGAGTAAAAGCGATGCAAAAGGTTAAGGAAATGCCGCAAAAAAACAAGGTGAGAAGAGGAGTAAACAAGAAAACATCAGAGAGAAAGAAAGACAGAAATAAAAAAAATAAAAAGAGAGAGAGAAATCTAACTGGGAGAGAGAGAAAAGCTTAGAAAGATAAAAGTCTGTTTGATGGACGAGATAGAGAGGAAGCGGGAAGGGAGAACGGCTCAGACACACAAAGAAAAAAATTCAGGTAGAGAGAGAGAGCGAGAGAGAGAAAAGTTTCAAAGAGAAAAAGCGGGAGAAAGAAAGAGAGAGTAGAAAAAAGTGATAGACACAAAGAGAGAAAAGGAGAGACCAGGAGTAGAACAAGAAGAGAGAGCGAGAGAGAAACACGAAATGAAGCAAAAGAAAAAAAGATAGAAAAAAATCTGTTCGTGTGTGTGTGTGTGTGTGTGTGTATGTGTGTGTGTGTGTGTGTGTGTGTACGTTCGTGTGTGTCTTCGTGTGTGTCCCCCATGTGTTTGCACACGTGACAAACGAGGCAGAGCAAGAAGGAAGAAGAGAGGGGATCACACTGCTTCTTCTTGTATATGCCGCGTCCCTTCAGGACATGGGCGATCAGGTCTCTCCAAAACTTCCTATACCTTGTGGCTCAACGAGGGAGTATGAGAAAAAGATCCATAGAGAAGGAAAAAAAGAGAAAGAGAGTGAGACTGAGAGAAAGAGCGAGAGAAAGAAAGAGAGTGAGAGAGAGAAAGAATGAGAGAAAGAGACTGAGATATAGAGACAGAGAGAAAGAAAGAGAAATAGAGAGTGTGAGAGAGAAAGGTCTAGACAGATAGAGAGTGTGTATGTATATAATATATATGGAATAGGCGAGTAGGAAGGTATGTTAAACAGCAAGAGAAAGAAGACGAGAAAGAGAGAATGAATATTAAAGGGAATAGAATATACTCAGAGAGAGAGAGAGAGAGAGAGAGAGAGAGAGAAAGCGCGTTCTTTAAATTAGTGAGAGAGAAACGCTCCCGGAGAGAAAGAAAGAGCGAGTAAGACAGAGAGACAAAACAGAGAGGGCTATATTATGTGTGAATGAGTGTGTGTGTGTGTGTGTGAAGCAAAGGGGTGAAAAAACACAAACAAACATGTGTGACAGACGAGAGAGAGAAGGATAAAGGTCTAGACACAGAGAGAGTATGTGTGTATGTGTGGTTGGGGGTGAGAAGGAAGGCAAGAGAAAGAAGGAGGAGAAAAAAGTCATAGAAAGTGCCAGGATGAGGGGAATACTCAGAGAGGAGAAAGGGAGAGAGTTTGTGTCATAAACAAGGGAGCTAGAAAGAAGAAATAGAGAGAGAGCGAGAGAGTTAGAGAGAGTGTGTGTGTGGTCGTGCTGATAAAGGAGAGAGACAATGATCCAGACATAAAACCAGCATGTGTGATAGACAAAGCGATAAATGGAGGGGATATTGGTCTGTCTGTCTGGGTGTGTGTGTGTGTGTGTGTGTGTGCGCGCGCGCGTGTGTGTGTCTGTGTGTGTGTGTGTGCGTGTGTGTGTGTGTGTGTGTTAGACTAGGAAGGAAGAGCGGTAAAGACTGAGAATGAAACAATAGGAGAGATAAATAAACACAGAGTGTTAGAGATCCAGGCAGAGAGAGAGAGACAGACAGACAGAGAAGAAAAGACAAAAGAAAAGAGAGAGTCCGAGAGAAAGAGACCCAGACACAGAAGGCGAGCGAGATAGGGGTATGAATGAAAGAGAGAGAGAGATGGGCGGATAAATAAATTAAATTTTTTTTAAAAATAAGAAAAAAAACGGGTGTCAGGAAGATTAAACTTGGAAAAGAAGAAAGAATGGTAAGTAAAGAGATTTATAAGGGGAGAGAGAGAGAGAGAGAGAGAGAGCGTCCTATAAAAAGAGAGAGAAAAAAACCCAGAAAAAAGAGAACGATAGACACATAGAAAATTGATAAGAGAGAGAGAGAGAGAGAGTGAGGTGGAGAAAGAATTTTTTGATACAAAAAATAATGAGAAGAAACGAGTGAACACACGTAGTACACATTTATATTTAAGAAGGCTTTGTATGACACAAGGCCTCAATTGCGGATCACCTACTGATAGTCGAACTGGGAAGACGTTAGTAATTGCTTGCAAGAGGAACAAACTAAACCTAAATCGATACCGAGACACGGGCACACAAACAAACATTTAGTTATTCTGCATGTAAATATAAGCGAATGAATGGATATTGGAAAAGAATATTTTCAGAGAATACTCGAAGATAGATAGATAGATAGATAGATAGATAGATAGATAGATAGATAGATAGATAGAAAAAAAATGATAATCAACAGACTGAATAGATTTTATATATATATATATATATATATATATATATATATATATATATATATATATATATAAATATATATATATATATAAAGATAGATAGATATGAACAGACTAATAGATAGATAGATAGATAGATAGATAGATAGATAGATAGATAATCAACAGACAGAAATACATATATCGATAGATACATAGATAGGTAATCAACAGACCTAAATATATATATATATATATATATATATATAGAGAGAGAGAGAGAGAGAGAGACATAGATAGATACGAACAGACTAATAGATAGATAGATAGATAGATAGATAGATAGATAGATAGATAATCAACAGACTGAAATAGATTATATAGATAGACAGATAATGTAGAGACTGAAATACATAAATATATATAGATATATATGTATATAGATAGATAGATAGATAGATAGATAGATAGATAGAAAAAAATGAGAACGTTTAAATAAGAGATTGTGAAATGCTAATATAGAACCGATTCATAAAAAGATAAAGATAGATAAAGTATCTGTGCATATTAGGAAAAAGCAAGAAAGAAAGAAAGAAAGAAAGAAAGAAAGAAAGAAAGAAAATGGTAGGTGGGGTGCCATCGCGAGTTAAAATTGGAATACTTCTCGTATTTGTCATTCTGACATTGGATTCATTCTTTGCTTCGAAGCGTTTGAAATCTCAACATCTTCAAGTATGACAGATTTCGCAAAAAATAAAATACAGGCCTCATTAATTTATCTCTCGTTTTTTCAAAAACAAAATAATATTTTCAGAAAATCTGTCATGCCAGAATCTTTAGAAAAATAAGTAAAATATTCTCAGTTACAAAGAACCCTACCCCCAGGCAGCACCCCTTGTGTTTCATTAGTAAGGTGGGGTTGTGATCAATCCCTGCTACCCGAGGCGTCCCAAAGGAGCCTGAGCGTTTTCGTTAATAATATAATTTACGCATGAGAATCCCATTTTAAACACGGTTTTGTGCCAGATTGTGGTCGTTCGGATACACAGCTTTTACATAAAACGTGTTTTTCTTTTATCATTTCACCTCAAGCAAGGCAATAAAGCCACTAAGACACAATGGTTTATTGAACGCGGAAGAATATGAGAAAAAGGAAAAAGTTATTAAAGAGAGAGAACAATAAAAGAAGCGGAATTCAGATGATAAGAGATAACGATGGACATTGCTTTTAAATTTTTGAAGATTGTAGTTGAAGCTGGAGTTCCACAAGCGAGAAGTGCAATAGAAGAAACTGCTAGCATAGAACTTACGGTTACGTCTGGCCATTTCAACTGTAAAATAACGAAACCTTGCCACCAATCTAGTAGTACGCTTAAATTCATAAAATCTCGAAAGCAAAGGGGAGAGGTTTTCAGAAAAATTAATATCAACAGGTACAAAGCACAATCTTTATTTGCACCGATCATTGGACTTTTTCTTCTTCGGCAATATATTCCATTTTCAGTTTTATTATATCTATATCACTCTGTTCGTAGCTGATTTTTCTTTATATATATATATATATATATATATATATATATATATATATATATATATATATATATATATATAGTTTTACGATGTGCTATATTTATGGGATAAAGTGCTCAATA